>LR990611.1:38577786-38917786 GCA_905147815.2 Phalera bucephala
CTGGGGTCATAAGGTGGTCATAAGAACCACCCGACTACTCAATATAACCTCACCGTGTTTGGGCTAGTTCGCGGCCTTCGAACTAGGCAAGATACATTCGTTGTATTTTTGCTATAAAAGCTTGTATTCAAAAAGATCTTTTGAATTATTTTGTTCATAGGTTGTTACGAGTCCCCCCTGGACTCGTAACAACCTATCCTCCCTACTCTCTCTGTCCTACCCTCTTTGACTATGAGAGAAAATGAATGATGAAAGTGTTGGGTCAACTTGGTGGCTACGCTATCACGCCTGTATTCTGACAGACAAATGTACAATTTTATTATATTCTGTTTTTTGTTTTTTTTTTTCGTTAGAAAACGCAGCCCCACACTAGGATTTATTCCTGTGTCGTGGGTGCGTTCACAAACATGAAAATTCCCATACACAAATACCTAGACAGGAACAAATGATTGTGGATCACACGAAGATTTGTCCCGTACGGGAATCGAACCCGCGACTATTAGACACAGTGGGCGAAGCGGCTTAAGCTCTTAACCATTAACTCAAATCATTTATTTTGTTCACCCTGTGGGGATGCTTTAATTTTTAAGTTTTACATTTTTTAACATAATCAACCTACTAGTAATCCGGCGAGAGACTCAATAGTCTTTTTTGTCGTTTAATTCTTTCTTTATTTTTTCTTATACTTGAAATGTTAAGTTTGATTCCAAACACTAAACTCAATTGCGTACGGTTTTTTTAAAGCCTAACGTAACCCTACACATTTACTTCTGTGTTGTGGGAGCGTTTACAAACATAAAATTCACATAGCATGGGTTATACAAAGATTTGTATCGTGCGGGGATCGAACCCATGACTACTCAATCTAGTGGACGGCGCAGCTTAAACCATTGGACCAAGCAGTCCTAGCTTATTCCTTTAAACCTCTCGTTTGCCTTAAGAACTAAAAACACAGCACAAAATAGCCTCAACCAAACAGCCCTCACGTGAACTCCAAAATTTAGTACAAAAATAAAGCTCTAAAACAAACCCCTAGCTTCGAGAAGGTAACTATTGTAACAGTAATACTCCATTATTTTCTCTTAGTTTTCCTGTAACGCGACCAACTGCCCCCAAGGGCCACATCGGAGCCCTGGCCTGCATTAGCCTGGAGTAATAAGAAATTGTTTGGGTTAAAGATAAGGGCAAATGAATCGGCAATTGCGGGGGTTATTACTTTTGGATGTGTTTAGATTCGCAGGGGGAGAATTGTGTGTTTCAGAATAAACAAATTGGTCGATAAGTACACTAAGCAGCTTTTAAACTTAGGTAGAGCCATGTTGTTTGTGCATGCAATGTTTTGGGAGCAAATTTTACCGGTTTATTTGCACTTATTTCAAAATTTATTTATGAAAAGATACACCATCAATTTTTAACACACAATAATTAACAACACAATATACAATCTAAGACAAGGTTACACGCCTTTACAGACGTATATAGGATTTAAAAATCAATAGTCAGTTTGAGTAAATAAAATTAAGGAAATAATAAAACACAGTAAAAGAAAATAATGTCAACATTGTAATAAGAATTCAGTATAGAAATATGAATTAATTACATTATAAAATAATTAATAATTGTAATAGGAATAAACACAATACAATATACAACCCCGCAAGGGATCTGGCGTGATGATATACGTAGATAGATAGACAAAATATAAAATTTTACATCGAATGTAAAAGAAACGGTACAAGATAAAAATAAACAAAAGATACAAATTAGAAATTATGATAGAATACATTAGAAATTAGCTTTACTGTACAACTGTTAAGTATGTACAGTTTTTGACATTCCCATTTTCAAACATCTTCGTATTTTGGAAAGCATGTCCAGCTAAGTCCGAATCCTTATTGGCGGCCAAAAGCCTGGTGAAATTCGCAGGTACTGGGTCTGCGTGGTGGAGTATTATCCATTCTTTCTCAACTCGATTTGTATTAAAAGTATTTCACCCAGCAGCAGGGCAAAATAGTCTGATTCATTATAGAAGAACAACGTACTTCTAATGGATGTAATAAAAATATAAAAGGAACAGAGTGAAACTTATTTGATATCAATTAATTAGCCTGCAGGTTTCCTCACGATGTTTTTCCTTCACCGTTATTATTATTTATTATTAATTAGCCTGTGATAATTTATTTGAGTAGATCGGTACACCATTTCGAAAACTCAGTAAACTAGATTCACTTCGGTCAATTAAGCAATCAAGTCTCAATACTACGTTTCAAAATTAATGTCGAAAAATTAATGAAAAGTGCCAGAATTACTTTGAGCAGCCCACATAACAGTGGGGCCCACATAACACAACTTGACGGTTTCGCACCCGTTCGGCCCGTATGTTTCGCCCCCGATAGCCTAACTGAAAGTTAAAATGGTCTCGTTCGCCTCTACTTTAGTCTAGGTTAAAATACAGTTTAAAACACTTTTAAAGCGATTAACTTAAAATAAATGCCACACTGAAATAAAATTCTATAATTTACATTTATTTTGAAAAATAATGCTTTTATTGAACGAGGGGGGAACAATTATGAAGTACATAAATATTAAAAATAAGTTCACCTTGTGATGAGGGGCGAACGGGCACCTAAAAAGTGGCGAAATACGATTATAAATTACACAGGGCGAAAACAGGGGGCGAACGAATGATTTTTGTTCAGACGATATACTACTATAATTAAAAGAACCAAGCCAACCCAGGTGAGATGCGTGATACATACTGCCGACTAACGAACGAGGCTCTGACGAATTCTCCACCAACACGCATTGGACCAGCGTGGTGAACTATGGTCCATACCCCCTTTTACATGACAGAACGACAAAAGCATAGGCCCCAAGTGCTCGGCAGCTCTGGTGGACCTAAGGATTGTGGCGGCAGTCGGACGGGCGCCAGAGCTAGGGGTGCTAATAATCTCCGAGCGAAATCGACACGCCGCCAAACGAATCAAGCATTTAAGAAAATGGACTCCGATACCCTTCATGTACTAACTTATAACGTCCGTACATTATTAACTGAAGATCACTTATAGAACTTGAAAATGCTCTTAAAGAAATTAAATGGGATATTATCGGCTTAGCAGAAGTTAGAAGAATGGGAGAGCATACTTTAGAAAGAGAACATGATGTGTTCTACCACTTCGGGACCACCAGTGGTCGACACGGCGTTGGATTACTGGTGGCTAGGAAGTGGAAGAATATCATCATTGAATTTCGGGGATATTCCGATAGAGATGCCATCCTTAAATTCCAAGTAACAGTCAAGTACACTCTAGTGGTCATCCAAGCATATGCTCCCACTTCATCATACCCAGATGATAAAGTTGAAGTTTTTACGGCATCCTGAACAAAGCGTGCGATGAGAATCGTGGCACGTGGAACGTCATTTTAGGAGATATTAACGCTAAAATAGGAGAAGTACAAGATCTGGATTATCAAGAAATTATTGGTCCTTATGGATTAGGTCAAAGGAATGAAAGGGCAGTCGCCTTATCCAATTTGCGTTTGGCGAGGGCCTAAAAATATGTAACACCTTTTTCCACAAAAAAACCGCAACGTAAATGGACATGGTAGTACGAACTAAAATAATTCTAGATATAAAAATAAACTTACATTAGTAGCCAATAAGGAAACATTTAATATTGAGCTTAAAAACTACTTTGAAGTTTTACCAATCACAGAAACTACCACAAACCCTCAGAACTTATATAGTATATGGAATTAAAAAAACATCAAAGACCATCAAGTATGACAGAAATAATACTGGCAAATTAAGTAACAGCACTATTTAATTAATAAATCAAAGAGAGAAAAATAAAACAACAGTATTGAATACAAAAAATTAGACAGATATGTTAAGCGACAGATAAGGAAAGATATTTGAAGTTTTAACTCTAAGTTAGTTGAACAAGCTCTAAAAACAAATACTTCATTAAGAACAGCAAAAAAAGGAATAACTAAAACCTGGATCACTTCTTTAACAAATAAAAATGGATTAAAGCAAAGCAGCGCAGAAAAAATACTTGAAATAGCTACCAATTTCTATGAAAATCTGTACAGAGACACATAATTTTGTAATTTAACATATCAAACTACCCCGCCTTACAAAGACTTTCCACATAACATACCCCCTATCGAATCCTCTGAAGTTGATGCAGCACTAAGGCAGATGAAATATAATAAAAGTCCAGGAGAAGATGGCAAAACTACTGACTCATTAAAACTAGGAAAATCTGTTCTCTTACCACCTCTTGAATTTATTTAATCATATTTTAACTTCAGGTCAGATCCCAGTAGAAATGTGTCATTCAAACATAATTTTACTCCATAAAAAAGGCGATAAATCACCTATCAACAACTACAGACCCATAAGTTTAACCTCCCATATTTATAAATTATTTATGACAGTAATCAAAAACAGAATCGCCTCTACACTTGACTCCTTTGAACCTTCCGAACAAGCCGGTTTCTGTCCAAATTTTTCTACCACAGACCATCTTCATACTGTTAATCAGATTATCGAAAAATACCAAGAATTCAACAAACCACTGTATTTGTAGATTACTCTAAAGAATTTGACAGCATTATGCATAGCTCTGTCTCCTGTGCTTTTTAGCATCAAAACATAGATGCATGTTACATTCATTTGATTAATTCCATCTATCAAAAGAGTAAATCATCCATTAAACTACCCCTAGGAACAGGTTCAACGTTTAAAATAGAGCGAGGAGTCAAGCAAGGAGATCCATTGTCACCGCAATTGTTTTCAAGCGCTCTGGAGGAAATATTCAAGAAAGTCTATACTTCTTGGCAATCTACGGGAATTAATATCAACGACACAAGATTGACTAGCCTCCGGTTTGCTGATGACATTGTACTATTTGCATCCACACCATCACAACTGCAACAAATGCTCCAAGACCTGAGTACAGCAAGCCTTGAGGCTGGATTATCGATGAACAGATCAAAAACTTAGCTCATGACCAACAGCACGCAATGTAGAGTAAAGGTAGATGGGCAGATCATGCAATATGTTAAACGGACGGACCGCGTTAGGAACACCACGCTGCGTTCCATGAAGTACGTACATTAGTCGACAAAGCTGAAGTGAGATTGGGCAGGACATGTCGGGCGTATGGACCCGCAAAGGTGGGCAAACATCGTCACGGTATGGACCCCTGAGGACGATCACAGACGCCGTGGTCGGGCGAGACGAAGATAGCGTGACGACTTGGATACTTATGCCGGAAAGACATGGATATTGCAGGCCCAAGATCGATTTGTGTGGGAACGTAAAGGGGAGGCCTTCGCCCAGCAGTGGGATACAGAATAGTCTATTTAAAAAAAATGTTTTTTCAGTATAATGAACTGTGTATTTTATAGTTATAGTATAATTTATGATATTTGCAGAGCCATCAGTTTGATCAGCTTGGTAACGGAGAATGCGTGAGAAGTCCGATGGAATGTTGTGCGAAGCACAAGGGGGTTTTAGGTCCGGAGAGGATGTTCGGATCAAGTTTTGTCCTTCCGCAACATCGTAGAGAAGCATCTGGCAGTGGGCTGGAAGGTTTTCTGCGTTTTTGTGGATCTGGCGAAGGCGTTTGATAGAGTTGTGCGAAAGAGACTTTGGGACATTTTGCCTGAGTATGGTATAAATGGCACTCTGTTGCGTGCCGTCCAGTCCACCTATGTGGACAGCAAGGCATGCGTACGAATGGGTGGTAACATGTCACCATGGTTTGACGTTGAAATCGGCGTTAAGCAGGGTTGTTGTCCGCTAGACTGTTTATAATATATTTTGATAAAAGTCTTCAAAGACTGAAAGCGATGAATAAAGGTGTACAAATGAGTGATCTAGTGGTAAATCATCTACATCATGTGCAGATGACGCGGTTTTGATAGCGCCAACAGCCACTGATCTGCAGACGCTAGTCACAGTTATGAAAGAAGACTGCATGAAAAATGGCTTACATTTGAATGTGAAGAAAACCAAAATTATGGTTTTTGAACGGGAAGAAATCAGAACGAATGCAAGGATTGTGGTTGGTAACGATGTGCTGGAGCACGTGAATGAGTTTGTATGTCTTGGCGCGTTCAGTAAGGATGGGAAATACATCGCTGACATAGAGAGAAGAGTAAGTGCAGGGAACAGAGTGAATGGTGCGATGGGAAAGCTACTTGGGAGCCGGCACTTAAGCCAAAAGGCGCAGCTGACCATACATAACGGAGTGATTGTCCCAACGCTGTTATATGGTAGCGAGAGCTGGGTATGTAAGAAGGAGAATAAAAGTAGGATAAATGCGGTGGAAATGCGAGCTCTGCGGAAGATGTGCGGAGTGAAGCTGACATACCGTATTCGCAACAGCGTAGTAAGAAAGCGAGTAGATATGAAAGATAGCATCGGTGTAAAGATGAGAAAGAGTATGCATCGTTGGTTCGGGCACATAGAAAGAATGTCCGAAAAAAGAATGACAAAATTGATATACAATGCGAAAGTGGAAGGATGTAGGTACCGGGGAAGACCTAGATTATCTTACCACGACCAAATAGACCGGGTCTTATCTGAAGGACAAGTCAGGAGTCTCCGTAAACGGCGAGTGTGTATGAGACAAACTATGAAAATGGAGGAAGCCAAAGAGGTATGTAAGGAAAGAACCTGTTCGAAGTCTGTACTCTTTGCCTACCCCGTAATGGATCTGGCGTGATGATATAGATAGATAGATAGATTATGATATTTGATCGTAGCCTAAATATTATATTGCCGTTGCTATCACAACAACATTATTATTCATGGTAACAAGATGGTTGTTGAGTCTAGACTACGCATTTACCGAGAGTCTCTTGCATAATACACAGTAGTGACCAACGAATTGCCAAATATGCACATACACACACACCCACAATCTCTCTCTCACACACACACACACACGAACACACACACACGAACACACTCACATGATGGTTAACAAGCTATATAACTGTAATATGTTGTTATTGTGTAAGATAATGTACCTAATCTGTGTCCATGGGGTGGGGTCCTGGTGATCTGTAATTCAGGCCTTGGCCTAACTCAGACACCAGCTCCTAACTTTCATTTATTATATTATAAAAAAAATTTACATTACTTATATTATTACCCTGTACGTACACAATGTGAGGAGAAATAAACGCTTTATTAATATTATTATTATTCCATTGGAAACTTCAATAACATTTTATTGAAAGTCGCAATAAAATTGTTTATCCCACATACATTGGTCCAACAATAACATTGTCTTTAAAAATATAGGTTCTGTGTCAATATTGTTATTTTATATGTCCAAATACGTAACTGTTTATTTATGGTCTTTGCTTCAATAATAGTGATCTATATTTTTGTTATTGGTAACAAGAAAACATGTATTTACCATCAATATTACCTAACATGCTATTTGCTGTTCTAGTTTAAAATATGAATTGGTAGGACGATTTGGGGCAGTGGTTAAAAGCTTGGTTAAAAGGCACTCCGCCCACTGGGTCGAATAGTCGCGGTTTCGATTCTCGCACGGGACAAATCTTTGTATGACTCACAATTATTTGTTTTGGTCTGGGTATGTGAATTTTCTGTTTTGTAAACGCGACAACGACACAGGAATAATTCTAAGTGTGGAGCTACGTTTAGTTTTTATTAACCACTATAAAAGTATTAATGAATTATCGTACTTGTACTGCCCACTTGCTTTGTAAAGGCTTCTCTCAAATCGGGGTAATTACTCGAAGTCAGAGATGATTAGTGAAGATAGGTTTGTAGCATCCTGTTGTAGGATTTATACATTTTTGAACTTTGGCTAAATAATACTGAAGGCTTAACGTAAAATATGCTTGGAATGAGGTAAAACCGCAACAGTCACGTATCTTAGAATGACCAAGTCAAACGCTGCTTAACCTTGTAGCGTTACTAAAATTACTCTATACTTTTTGTAATCTCCTGATCATGAATTAAGAAATTAAATATTGGGTTTCCTTACTCAGTTTTATATTTTATGTAGATCATTAATTCTTCGCCTTAGCGTTTTGACGACGAACATTACATGGATGCGGCCCAGAAAGTGGCATTGTCGGTTGTCGGAACAGTCGGTAGCAGACATCAAATCTTGCTGCGTGCAGGTGTTCCCGCATGCCCTACGCAGGGCATGATATAAGGTGGGACATTGTTTGGGTTACACCGCATACCCCAGATTAGTACTGCGTGTGTTTCTCCACCTAACATGTTTTCCTTGCTTCGGCCGACCTGGGGCCGAAGTCTATTTAAAGACTTCCAGACTGGCCATTGTAATTTATGTTCAGGTGGGGCACTCTCAGTAGGTGGAACAAAGCGATTTGGTACCGATATTCCTTTCCTCCAAATGTCTCATTTGATGATTAATTTATTATTTAGGTTCAAATCCGGAATAGTAAACATGCTTCAAAAAAGACTAATGAAATCTAAGTTACCTTTGTGGAAACCGAGCCCAATCCTACACATGCACCTAAAACTCAATGATAAGTTCCACAAATGACCACTAAATTCAGATGAGCATTACCATACTTCCCGTAAAGGAAAAACAGACACGTAATATTACCTAAAAATTACTGTAGCAATTTTTTTCCTTAAGCTGTAAGATTTTTATCAGCCATGATTTTGTTTAATGAAAGACTAAAATTCTAACAGGATTTATTAAGATGTTGCTTTGTAGATGAAAAGTACTTACTATAAAGAAAGATTTGAAATAAATGAAGTGTATATAAAGAAATTTTAAAGAAAAAATATCGAAACAAAAAGCTGAAAGTATTAGTTTGATGTAAAGTAATTTAGCTTTAGTAAGTGAAGTGCGAAATAAAGTTTTACTCGGTACATTAAAGAATAAACTTCATAATAAATAAACGTGCGATCTTGTTTCATCCCGCTAATGCAAGGAGCATGGTGTTACTGTGCGAGCAAGAGGAAATGAGGTTTCATTGGAATTCAATTCTAAATGACAGCTTGTTTTAGATGCAGTATTAACCTTTGATTTATTAAGGTTCCTGCCCAAAAAACTTTAGCTATTCGAGCACATTCTGAGATCGATCTGGAATCTAAATAATCCAGTGAACTGAACAGTTTGCATTCAGACTACTAGACCAAGCTGCTGTAGATTTTCAATAAGAAAAATATCAGGGAGGGTCTACATGGCAGTAATTGGTTGAATACCATCATCATCAACTAAAAAGCGTTCGGCAAAGGCCTCCCCATTGATCGACACAATGATTGGTTTGGTGTTGTACACATCCAGTTTCTATCCGCTACCTCCACCAGGTATCTTCATGGTCAAGTATATTAATAGATAGAAATCAAAGTTAATATTCCTCCACAGCACAGGGACTCCTAATTACATGGTCGTAGAACATCTGCTTTCCTGCTCTTGTAGATATCGTAAAAGGCGATTAATGGAGAAAAAATACTTCGGCATCAAATTGTCCCCTACCCCAAAGTATACAAAGTCTAACATAATTAACGCAAGACCTGAAAGTTGTTTTTTTTTTTAAATCGGCAACTGAATCGATTTCAACTATTTTTAAAGTTAGTTATTTTCTTTTAATTTCCCAAAAATGCTGTTACTCGTTCTATTCGCTGTATTAAGCAATATTTAATAATTATTCAAATCATTACGGCTATTTTAAATGTATTTCTATTATATACATCTCAATAGGCATACAAAAGTTAATTATTTATTAATTTTTTTGGTTAATTTTGGAATCAAAAAGATTAAAAAATGGTAGACAACACCATAAAATTGGAAGTTTGATTTTCGTATTGAATTCGTAAAGCAATAATCTAATTGGCGTTCTGCGGTCTTGCGTTATTTATGTTACACCTTGTAGATGGAAAAATGAAAGAAAATATTAAAGAGTAACCATGGTGTCTCTCGCCCTTTTTCTACACAGGAATGACATTCTGAAGTGGTTATAGAGGTTTTGTTACTTTTTTAATAAAAATATTCTAATTTATACTAGAACCCTTCGAGATAATTTTCGTAGTATGTGAACGTTTCAAGTCAATACTTGAAACGAAGTATTCCGTATCTTACCCCTTTTGGTATTCAAAAGTACTCACGTGATGGTGGGAGCTGGGTCTGCATGCACCAGACACGGTAGAGTGACGTCACCGCCTCGTCGCACCGTCGCCTCCCATTGGCCGTGCGCAATGGCACGCGGCGCCCTGGCCACACTCGTTGCTAAAAGAATAGCAGCGTTATAGAACAACAGAGTCAATGAAAAACTAAGGCCATGGAGGCCATGGAGATAGATATCCCCTAAGCTCGTCATGCATCCTCTCTGAAGGAGTGCAAGGGATGTCTTTTAGCTAAGAAGTTCAAACAATTATTAATAATAATTATTTGATCTTTTTATAAGGCTTTTGTAATATTATGTTTACTAATATAGCAATGAGCCATGTCTGTATTGTAATAATGGACTTAAATTGTCTGAATGAACATAAATTATTATTAGCTGATGATGATGAACTTGTGGGGTGGGCAGGCCTCCCATATCTTGGACCGATGCCCTGGTAAAGATCGCGGCTATAATTTGGATACATACAGCACAATCTGGTCGTCGTGGCGATCTTTGTGGGAGGTTTATGAACAGCAGTGAACATCTTTTGGCTGATGATGAAATTAATGGAGAGGAGAGTAATATTAAAAAACTAGCCGTAACCCGCGGCTTCGCGCGCGTTTCTTTTGTAATTGGACATAGGGATTGGACATATATTTTGGGTTGCCTTATTTCTAAACTGAAGGGACATTATTCTTGTGCTCTGTGCGGGGATCATACCTGCGACTATTTGACAAAGTAAGTTAAGCAGTCTACGTTTTATCGGTTAAACCAAGTCATCTTTGTTTTGCAAAAGTATTTATAAAGCTAACTTAAAATGAGTAAATTTTTTTTCTAGAGCAATTTCAACAGGGCCCCAGGCTTCCAGTCATCTGTGAAGAAGAAGAGGGAAATCGAAGGATTGCCAGGCTTTCTTTAGCCTAAATATGATTAATATCTTTGAGCCTTCATGCAGGCAGGTAAAAATCCACTAAATGCATATTGGAGTGATTTTATATACCACTTACACGGATAGTATCGGCGTGATATAGTGTGTAAACAAAGTAACCTGTTTCATATTACTATTTCACGACTTAGATACTTCAATACTATCTATCAATCTATATCAATACGTCAGATCCCTCGCGGTACCCCGCGAGGGATCTGACGTATTGATATGGCAGAGTACAGGTTTCCAACAGCTTCTTTTCTTACAGATCCTTCTGGCTTTCTCCACTCTCATAGACAGTCTTATATACGCTCGCCGGTTAAACGTTCTTCCACTTGCTCATTTTATATCTGTGTTGTTTCTTTCATATTAAGTTTCTTTCTGTTGGAACTCTGTACTCTCTGCCTACCCCGCGGGGGAGCTGGCGTGATGATATAGATAGATAGGTAGATAGAGATAGATAGAAGTTTCTTTCTAATCCGTTCAGCCATTTTAGTATAAAGAAGTAATAGATATTCCGCAGAGGGCATGCTATTGTATATATTGCTATGTTATATATTTTTCGTAATGAAAAGTGTTTTGTTTTATATTACGGTGTAAGACACCTTCATTTAAAGTTTCAATTAAATTTGGTTGGCCCGCTATGTCGCAAGAACCGTGATTCTTTCCGGGATAAAAAGTATCGCGAATATTATTTCGCGATCTAAAACACCTTAAAAGTGGTAGAAAGATCCATTCTGCCATTTTAGTATGAAGAAATAACGGCTATCCCGTAAGACCCGTGTGTATATTTTGTCAACTTCCACCAGACTCATTTCTCTATCAACTATCTCTATCACCAGGTTAAGTCTTAGCCCCACTCAGGTGGTCTTTGTAAAATATAAACTAAACTATAGCGCGATCTTATTTACCACACACCACTAACGCCGTCAAAAAAAGTCTTCTCGTAAGAAATTAATCGTCGTTATATAGTCGTATAAAGTTTTGTATTCGGCCCATTCATCGTTAGAGTTATCTCCGGAAGAAACAATCCTGAATGATTCATCGGTTTATGCACGAAATCATGTTTAAATGTAACGTGTATGAACAATTTTCAGTGAGTGATTTTAACTTCAGCATAGTTTTTCTTTAAAAGACGAACCTGAGTCCAATATCAATACATAGAGGAATTCATGTGTAGGCAAAATCACATAGTATATGTCGTAACATGCAGTTCGGGACAGACAGTATTAAAGTTTTGCGGTTTATCCCGCGACAAATTAGTCTAGCTTAAGTTGTTTTGGAACAATGAATGATTTATCAAAATCGACTCGTTTTTTCTTTCCTCAGAAACCGATACATTTTTCGAAAATATGAGTATACAGAGATATGATCCTTAGTGCAGGCTACAACTACCCAAAATTTTATTGAATTCCATCAAACAGGTTTGGAGTAAAGTGTCTCTTTAGAAATTCAATGTATCGCTTATTTTTGTATTTTCTGAAAAAATCTTTTGATTTTCCGTTATAAATAATATTCAATATGTTATCCAACATTTTAAGATATCCGCGTGCAAAGTTTCATCGAAATCCGTCTGGTAGTTTTTGCGTTATGATGGTTCATACCCTTGGACAGATAGACAGACAGACAAACAGATACCATATCAATAGAATGATATCCGTTGGTTGTTATTTCCAAAAAATATACACAGAGAGGACTTCCCTACAGTTTTATTATATGTAGAGATTTACATGCTTTACTTTTCCCTACAAACTGTTAGATTTCCTGAAAACATAAATATTAACTATGTCTGTCATATGAAGTATCGCCATGCTAAGTTTCACTGACATCTGAAGAGTAGTTTTGGAACAATGAATGATAAATCAAAATCGACTTTTTTCTCTTTCCTCAAAAACTTAACGTTTTTCGAAAATAAAAAGTATAAAGAGTTGTGACCTTTTAATTACACAAAATTTCATTGAAACCCTCAAACATGTTATGAATAAAGTGTCTTTTTAGAAATTCGACGTTTTGCTTATTTTCTTCTTTTCTGGAAAAATCTTTTGATTTTCCGGAATAAATACTATATATAATACGTTAGCTAATACTTTGAGGTATCCGCATGCAAAATTTCATCAAAATCCGCTTGGTAGATTTTGCGTGATGCCGGTTCATACCCTCCGACAAACAGACAGACAAACAGACACGAAATAGTATGATACCCCTGGGTTGTTATTTCCTAAAAATTCACACGAATTCCTTACAGTTTTATTATATGTATAGATGTGCTGCAACTGTTTGTCGGTTGAAGTATTTTGGTTAGATCATTTTTAAACTGCCGCATATTCCTGATTTGATTCCTACTGACAATATTTCCATAGGTACTCGTTTTATAATCAGGTATAAACCGTCCACTGTAGGATAAAGGTCACCTCCCCAAATTCCTCCCCCACGACGACCAGCCCTGGGCTGTACGCATTCAGCTTTTACCTCCAACCTTCACCAGATCATCGGTGGACTAGATAACCTACTTATTCCTTAGTGTTAAGAGAAATCAAGGTCTTCCTATTCATATTTGAACTTATGCTAATTTACGCATATTAAGTAGTTAACTTTATTTTAAGTGACATATCAATGCTTATAAACAATAGAACAATGGCTTACATTTTGATGTGAAAAAAAAACAAAATTATGGTTTTTGAACGGGACGAAACCAGAACGAATGCACGAATTATGGTTGGTAACCATGTGCTGGAGCAAGTGAATGAGTTTGTATATCTTGAATGCGCTTGAATCAGTAAGGATGGGAAATACACCGCTGATATTGAGAGAAGAGTGAATGCAGGGAATAGAGTGAAAGGTGCGATGGAAAAGCTACTTTGAAGCCAGCACTTAAGCCAAAAGGCGTAGCTGGCCATGCATAACGGAGTGCTGTCCCAACGCTGTTATATCGCAGTGAGAGTTAGGTAAGAAAGAAGGAGAATGAAAGCATGATAAATGCGGTCGAAATGCGAGCTCTGCGGAAGATGTGCGGAGTCAAGCTGACCGACCGTATTCGCAACAGCGTAGTAAGAAAGCGTGTAGGTATGAAAGGTATGCTCCGTTGGTTCGGGCATATTGAAAGAATGTCAGAAGAAAGAATGACAAAATAGATATACAATGCAAAAGGGAAAGGATTTAGGTACCGGGGAAGGCCTAGACTATCTGAAGAACTTATTTGAAGGGCAAGTCAAGAGTCTCCGTAACCGGCGAGCGTGTATGAGACGAACTATGAGAATGGAGGAAGCCAGAGTGGTCTGTAAGGAAAGACCCTGTTGGAACTCTGTAGTCTCTGCCTGCCCCGCAAAGGAACTGGCATGATGATATAGATAGATAGATGAACATTAAATTTATTGATAAAGTGTTATGTCTATACTCATTTAGTTACTCAAAATTAAGTTAAAATTTAATTAAGTACTTAGTAGGTGTAAATCAGCCATAAGTAAACCTGATTCAAGGAAAGTTTTCTTTAACTATGAAGTGTTTATGAGATAATATTCAGTATAAATATTGAGTAAAATGTTGAAGTAAATTGGAATCGTAAAGAATCTCGGCAAATAAGAATAAACACCGTCGCGCCTATATTCCCCAAGCGGGGGTAGCGCAGGTGTACCGAATACACCCACTTTTCACCGGCGATGTTAGGTATGATTTAATATGGGGCGACCCTATTGTCATATACCGCGCACAATTCCCGGACTCATACTGGGAAGTTTTTGTAAGAAAAACTACATTTGTCCGTACTAGGATTTGAACCTAGGACCTGGTGATCACAAATGCACTTTGCCACTAGACCAATGAGGCAGTCGGTCGTTGAGTAAGATGTTAAAGTAAATTCGAATCGTAAAGAATCGCAAATAGTATTCCTTTATTCAGAAGCCACTTACGAGCAACATCAATGTTGACTGGCGTGCTTCTTCGCCTGTCTCCGGTAAGCGAGTCGAGTACTGAGCACGAGTACTGTGCGCGGGAGTCTTCCACTCGCACGGAGCGTACTATCAGCCGCCAGCCTTCATCTACCAGGAGAGTCGAGCCAGCTGTTAAAGAAAACCATGGTTAGAAAAGGATTTTGGCTATCAAATCAAACATCAGGAAAAAAAAGGCGGATGAGTAAACTTGTCTTCAATTGACGGACGATTTAGCGCAGTGATTAAGAGCTTAAGCCGCTCCGCCCATTGTGTCTAATAGTTGCGGGTTCGAGTGCCGCACGGGACAAATCTTCCTGTGATTCACAATTATTTGTTCCGTTCTGGGTATTTGTGTATGTGAATTTTCATGTTTGTAAACGACGACACCCACGATACAGTAGTAAATCCTAGTGTGAGGCTACATTATTCTAAAAAAAAAACAATATCATATGATATGTCTAGTAAGCTACTTTTAAGATTTGTATTATCTATAGTTTATTCCCATCAAACTTTAAAACTTTTTCACTCAACAAAAAAACGTCGATTTGCGATTGCTAACAGCATTTTCATTTCGATGTCTACGGTAATACCTGATGCCTTCATATTACACTTGTTGTAGGTAGCTTGTAATCACACCTAAAATATATAAAAATGGTGATGGTTTGTTCACAAAGTTTTAAGATTTGATTGGAATAGACTTTACGTACAAAGTAGTTTTTTCATGGGGCATATTTTCAAGTGCAACTACAGTGACAGTTAAATTACAGGAGTGCTAAGTGTACAATCCTGATATTGACTATTTTATGTAGAGCCAACCCTCTACTCCATAAACTTATGATTGAAACTTTTTCCATAAATATACAATGGTTTTTAATTTTTTTCACATTCAATTCGGAAAGCGAACTAGATAATTTACAATTCAAAGGGCCTCCACGTGTTGAACTTATATCCCCACGTCAGCCTTTCAAAGGTCCGGGTAAAGTCCGTGCATGGTAAATTGCCCAAATAGTAATTATAACATATGATTTATTAATGTAAGGAAATAATCTTTTGGAATTCTATACTCTCTGCCTACCCCGCAATGAATCTGGCGTTATAGTTGTTGTAGTATGTTATGGAATCAAAAAACCAATTACATAAAATACACTACTTTTTTAATACTAATGCTAATGATGACATGCACAAAAGTGCAATCTAGCAATATTATCTACTCCAGTACCTTAAACCACATCTCTGTAAAAATAACTTACACAAATGTTCAGCTGACGGCAGTACGGAGTCGTCCCTGTACCAGGCCGCGACGGAGGCGTGGTCGCGCAGGGGCGCGGGCGCCGCGCACGACAGCAGCGCCGGCCCGCCCGCCTCGGCCGGCGTCGCCGTCACGTGCACCTGCCACTCCTGCCACACCACTGTCGACAATACGCTTATTTATAATAGGAGAAGAATTTGCATAATTATATCATAATACAGCCTACACGGCTGGAGGGCAAGGAGAGGAATAAAAGCTTGACTTTGTTATTTTTTTAATAAAGACTGAATTTTAGTGAGAAGGGCACCCAAATCATAGAATAGTGACATTAATTCACCGTTTTTGCAAAAATACTTTTTACAGCAGATCTTGAGATCAACTATATAAGCTTTATGCATATTAAAGTACCTCTTCTTCAAGATTATAATTATCATGAAGATAGTTTTGTTTTGTATCTTTCTATTTCTATATATAACAGAAAATAAAAAAAAGAATTGATATTTATTTAAAAAAAATATATTCAATTAATGGACCTCATCCATTAATTTTGTACGCAAAAAGTTCCTGAAAGGCTTACTTCACTACAGTACACCCCAAAGCCCTCAATTTCCAACCAATCAGAAGGGCTTTTAAACTGAAATGACGAGAAAAAACAGTATCTTTGATACCACTAAGTAACTGTAAAATTCCGAAGTTTGGGCGAACGGCGAAGGAACGGCGCGCCTCGTGAAAAAAATAGCGACAGAATGTTCCCCTGATTTCTGTTGGTGAATAATCTCTGATTTTGCTTGTATAATATTTGTTGAAAATTGCTCGTAATTTTTCCGTAGACTTAATGAACGTTCATTAGAAATTGTTACTTGTAATAAGTTATCTAGATAAATAAAAATGATTTCAAATTTATTTCGACCACAACAATTGCTGAGATTTGTAATCATAAGATAAAAACATTGCTGTCAAAAGATGTTAAATGACACAGTTTTTTCGCGTTCTAGCTTTCGAGTTCTTTTTTAGGTATTTTTCACTTTTCTTTCATTATCTTATCTTTATCAGAAATCGCAATCTTCATGTATTTATAAGATTCTAAATACATAAATGACACCTAGTCTATAAATTTCTTACAATTGTCTATGTTCCTGTCACAAATTTATATCGTCATCATCATTATCATCATCAGCCCCTATCGGTCCACTGTTGGACATAAGCCTCTCCCAAGGCATGCCATTGAGCCCGGTTTTCGGCTCTTCTCCTTCAACCGCTGCCAGCCACCCTGCGTATATCGTCGCTCCACCTAGCTACAGGGCGTCTCACACTACATTTTTCGAGCCGCGGTCTCCACATAAAAACACGTCTACACCAACGGTTATCGGTTCTTCGGCAAATATGGCCAGCCCATTGCCACTTAAGTGAGCTGATCATGTGAGCTATGTCGATGACCTTGGTTCTCTGTCGGATCACCTCATTTCGGATTCGACCCTTCAGAGAAACTTCGAGCATAGCTCTCTCAATAGTCTGCTGAGCAACTTTCTTTTGGTGGACTAGTCTCACCGTAAGTGTCCACGTCTCGGCTCCGTATGTCATGACAGGTAGAACACACTGATTGAAGACTTTTGTCTTTAAACTTTGCGGTATTGGCGACGAAAAGACTTGCCGAAGTTTCCCAAACGCTGCTCAGCCCAGCTGTATCCTCCTGTGGATCTCTTTCTCAAAGTTGTTTCTACCTAATTGTAACACTTGTTCGAGGTAAATGTATTCTTGAAGAACTTCGAGAGTAGTCCCATTTATGACTATTGTCCGGAGTGACATGATCATTGAAATTGATATACTCAATTAATTTTATATTCTCAATGTTATTTAATTTATCGATACCGCTTATACCAATACTACATGTGTGTTAGTATAATGTCATGTTTGAGTTTGTTATAATAGCAATAAAATCATCAATCATCAATTTATATCTGCTAGAAAGATAGTTTGAGTATTTCGGTATACTTACATTACAGTGTTTTAAAAAATATTTATCAATAAAATTTTGAACATTAACATTATTTTGTTACCACCACAAAAGGTTTTTTTTTTGACATATCCCCACTCTAGGATTTATTCCTGTGTTGTGGGTGAGTTTACAAACATGAAAAATCACGTACACAAATACCCAGACCGGAACAAATAATTGTGCGTGTGTGCAAAGACTTGTCCCGTGCGGGAATCGAACCCGCGACTATTAGACACAGTGGGCGGAGCCGCTCAAGCTCTTAACCACTGCGCTAAATCGTCCGTCAATACGTTAAATCGTCTTTGTACGTCTTTGTACGTTAAATCCTGCAGGTTTATTGACTCCGAATATATTATACTTCACGTATTAACCTAACAATCTAAAGCATTTTTCCTTCGACTTGGCAAGCAGTCCATCTCCTGAACTTTATAAACTGAAGGTTTTTTTAACGACAAAATAGAAGATACACTGTAAAAACATTTTGCGAAAAGTTCTCAAGTAAAAAGCAAGCTTACTTGATAGTATTTTTAGGGTACTGTATACATAATCATTTTTTCTGACGATTAAGACCCTTTTTCTGAAGGAGTAAAAGTTTCCAGTTAAAATTTATGTCAAATACTAAAGTCTACGACCTCTTGGCGATGTAACTAATTACGGCCATTTGAAGGCCGCTTTAAAAACCTATGCGGTACTTTCCATTCACATTTATTATGACTAGAATCATTAAATATGGCATGAAGCACGGTTTTACAGTATAAGCCAAGGAACAAATATCAAATTTAATTAACAAATTGGATTCGATTAAAATTTAAACTACCTGGTTGGTCTAGTGGCGAATAATGTGCTTTCTATTTATTATTATATATTATTTCTATCAGAGGTTCCTTAGTTTTAATCCTAGGTTGGACAAATGTAATTTTACTATCGAAAAATTCCCAGTATTAGTCCAGAGTTGCCCGGTATATGACAGTAGGCTCACCTCTTATTGCATGGGACCTAACATTGTCAATGAACAGTGGGTGTACACAGTACATCTCTGCCACCCCCGCTTGGGGAATATAGGCGTGACGGTGTCCTGTGTTGTGTTAAATTTAAAATAGTGACTTAGAGAGGTACTCGTACGGGACCATCAGAGCGCGCGTCCTTTTCGTACTTGCCCGGTTTTCTAGTCGTACTCATCCGGTTTTTTCTATCGTTTTTCTAGCAACACTGAGTTCGTGTAGCAGATGTTCAAACTTGTGAATTTGCCCTTCACATCGCGGGGTAACTTTTTTAAACGTTTCTCTTGGGAAATTTCTATCTTGTGTCACGGAGGGTAAATTAGAAAATTTTCACATACTACTTGACCAGGCACATTTTTGAGTTTCTAGGTGGTATTTATTGTTCGTGTGCTATCAGTTAGGTGTATAGTATTTTATGCAATTTAACGTCAAATGAACGATCAAACCCTTGATCTAGTTAGTTAGAGTCACGGAATAAAGTAATCTTTCTTTGTCATGTGATCAGAGCGTAGGCCATTTCCTGAATCTGATAGTCGCGGGTTTGAAATGATACAAATATTTGTAGGACCCGCAGCCATTTGTTTTAGTCTAGGTGTTTGCATATGTAAATATCATGTTTGTAAATTCACTTAAGGTATAGGAATAAATCTTATTTTAGAGCTACGTTTTCAACCATTCTCAACAATTGAATCTATCAAGTGGAACACCTAAGTATATCATTTGCATTGGTGCTCTTTACGGCATCTAAAGAACTTAAAGGTGGTGCTATTCTAACAGTCAGAAAAGACGATATATTTAGTCAAAATATTACTTTATTCAATTTACTATTAAAGTTTCGGTTCTTCACTGTAATATATTCGCATAATCGAGCATATTTTATATACATTTAGATCGGCCGATAAAGCCGATAGGCTTGTTTAACGTTCACCACACGACGCCATACGATCGGTAATCGACCGAATATGCCATCAACGATAACGCGATCGATGTAATCACAATTATAATTCCCTGTTTACGCCGTACAGGCACCATTGGCTACATTTGCAAATTTCGTCTTTTTATGCGAGTTCAAGGGTTGGTTTTCAACTAAGGTCCAACCTTAGCAAGGGCAAGATATAAGCTTTGATATGTAACGCTGTATAGTATAGTTTCCCTCCCACTTGCAAATTTTGTTTTGGAACTATACCTTAATATAGTCGGTCATTGTAAATTTATCAAATTGCTTTATTACGATTTGTCAGGCCGAGACATTCTTTGAAGACACTAAACTTAAGTAAGATAGTGTGTATGGTTGAAACTTGTCTCAAACCCTTGGATCTGTGTAAATCTCATTCACGTGTGAGCAAAATCCTTTTAGGATATGAAGTCCCTTACCAAGAAGGCGTTGAAATATTATTATGACGCAAGATGGAATCTTTTATTGACCAACTTGCTTTGTAAATGTCTCGCGTCTGGCATTGTTACAATTATTTTGATGTAGGAGGTCATTTATGAGCTAATTTTGTTTCTTATAATGGTCGTAGTGAGCAAATGGGGGAAGTGGAGTCGAATGGAGCGAGGGTGGAGGGTAAAGAGATAAAATATGATAAGTATGACAATAAATAATGGGATCATTTTAGCGATGTCTCCTTGGCCTACACTTTATTAAGTGTAGAGGGCTGACGATCAAGTGGCTTCAAATCCTAGTTCGATGTTGTTCAGTGTTATTGCAGTTTTTCAAAGGAAAAATATCAGTAGCAATCCGGACTCAGAAAATATTGAGCCCGGTTTAACTTCTTGGCCGATTTGTTACGCCGGCAATTTGACGCGATATCAGGTGTTTCCGAAAGCTGAAGGATAATGATAATAGGTTGACCTCCTATTTCCCTAGGAATTAATATTGTCAGTAAAATGTAAGTATCCACATTAGTCAAAGAAGATGGAGAAATATAGGCGTAACGGTATTTATTTATTTGTATTTGATTAATGTGACCTTTGTCAGGATTGGTCTTTAGATCCGCTTTATGGAATTTCATTCAAAATTTAAATCACTCTAAAGGCTCTTCAAATTCAATGGGTAATCCTATCAAACTCGACACCCTGGTTACATCCAAACAAACAGACGAAAAGAAAACGTTTTTTTTTTAAATATTCTTGTTAATATGTTTCTTGGATATCCTTGACCTAGACCTACTTTTTAACGTCTTTGATATAGGTACAGACAGACCCCCTTACAATTTCATAATGTACATAGATAAAGTATAATACGGAAGTATCAAGTACCCATTTAATCAGTCTGTTTACTTTCCTTGTTAATTGGCAGCCTTCAAAAGTGCTCTTTGAAGTGTAGCGACAGATCATATTCCCGATAAAACGTGCCGAGGTGGGTGTAATTGGAATCAACTCCAACTTTCATAAACTCTCCCCGGATTTAATGCAAACTCGTTTAGTTGCTGGCAACAAACGGTGGAAACATACGGGTTTTGAAGATTTGGGTTGACGCGACGCGACTTGATGTATAAAATCCTCTTCTTCACTCATTAGACAAATGAGGCAGTCTTATCAAAACTAATTGTTAATGGATGGATGGATGTTGGTACATGGGACAGCTAGTGATCAGGTTTTGAGTTTGAGTTCTAGGTTGAACAGTGTTATCTTATTTTATTTGGGGACCTTATGGCCAAATTAACAATATAAATACCATTTTGAATATACACGTGCCTGCCAATTACAAGTTTCTACCTTATCGAGGTTTTTAAATTGAAAAATAATTCTTAGTTATAGTTTGAAGTTCGGATCGTTCCTGGTATTATGTTAATAGGCTCGCTCCCCATTACGTAGGCATCTAAAGTCACCGATCAAATAAGAGTATACAGAGTACACCTTTCTTAATATCGTCATTAAAATGAATAATGCTAAAGAAGAATATCTTATGACGAAACAGTCCTTATCTTTATTTTAAAAGGATATTTATCAAACAAATAACCCAGGAATTTATTTTGACACAAATACGTGTCATTCGCCACAAGACCAAAGAGGTAATCTATAAATATTATATATTTTTTGTGCTATTGAATTAATATATCTCTTGCATTATCTATTTGCGACAGCAACGCACATTATCTATTTATCTATATCATTACGTCAGATCCCTTGCGAGGTAGGCAGTGGGTACAGAGTTCAAACAGGATCGTTTCGATAATAATCGTGATAAAAGTCATTCATATTTCTACTATTCTAAAACCACCTCGTTTACCAATCAAAAGTCGTTAATTAAAGTCCCCGCTCCCAAGTAGAGTGTTACGTTTACAAATTTAATTTCAAGTAAAGTTTTGAATAACTGAAATGACCTCTTCACCTCGGTCTTATTTTTGTGAATTTTGCCGGCGTGCGTCCTGCAAGTGTTCCCTTCTGGATATTTGATTCAATTAAAATGCTCCCATTCGTCCCCCGTGAATATTACAAAAGTTCTCCGATTAATACTTTTATGGGGTAGCTTTTGGATAAAGTTTTGGAAAGAATCCAGCGGAAACTTTACTTCTTCCTTAGTAACTAGGTACTTATAGGCAGGAAACTCTTAGCATTTATCGATAACATCGAATTAGAATACCACGTTTTTATTAAACTGCCTTTCATGTCTGTGTATTTGGTTGTTTGCTAAATGCAAATTTTGCGATTGATGAGAAAAGGGATTTTACGATCGATGGGAAAGCTTTAAACTTTGAGCATAGCTTAAAATTGGAGGACATTGGAATATGTTAAAATTAACTTAAACTATTTACACACTTCTAAAAATTTAGATTGACTGAATATTTTTATGACTACTATATATTATTATAAGAAGACTTATATCCATAGGTGAGTCGTTTTAAACTAACTATGAAATCACTTTCGTACTCTTCAGATGGGAGAGATAAATTATGTGCAATTTTTACCTAACAAATGCTTCCTTTTCCCCTAATTTAACACATTAGAGCTATTCAAATATCTCCAAAATATACTTCTGCATGTTCAATTTGGGTTCCACCCTTTTTGTACCGATAACGTCGCACGGAAGCTAAATAGTTTATATTTCATTAAGCTCTTAAACTATCGCCGGCTGTCACCTCTGATCTATCTAGACACCTCAAGTTGTTCATAAGAACGTACAACCAGGAGCAGGGAACAAGAGCCAAGTTTCCTCGTAACGAACCATCGGCCCCGCAATTATCTCGCGACTGTCGTACCGATAAAATTAATAGCCGAACCCGTCCACCATAATTCTGAGATATCTTTGTTATAACTGTAATATTATCAAACTTGATGGATGAATTTATTCACAGAAATATTATAAAAGAGACGCCTTTTGATGACGTATATTAGATAACGTTTCTATGGAGTAATATTTTTGTACGGAGTTTTTGGGTTCCGCGCGAACGATGAATGGAACGGCTGTAATTTTGTTTTAATCTTATCATGTGATGAGTAATTCATTTGCTTGATTTCGTAAAATTTATTAACAACGTTATAAATAGGGAAATATTAAAATGAAATAAATTCTATAAGACCACCGGTAGATACTTCAAAAAGAACGCTCTCGTTGATACGGTAACAGTTTATTGTTTTAGAATTGCTCTACAAATCGATGAGTTTAAAGAAAACCGGTTTAGAATCAAGATAAAAAGAATAGAAAAGAATATAAAAAGAATTCAGTTAATCATTTAGTTATATGTAAGTGGAAATAAAATTTGAACTTTGACAATCATGAAAAAATAATATTTACGGAACCTTAACTTAGTATGTATTCGGTACGGACATGTCCGAGTTTTTTGTACGGCACGATATTAAGGTTCAGGTATAGTGAAAGTTGATTAAAGGAAAAAAAATATTACCATGTTGGTGGATAATATTAGTTCTTATTACGAAGGAAGAAGGGTCGCCCCTAGACGGCTCATTGCTGAGTAACCCAACACGCCTGTTATACAGTTGCTAAATTGCGTTTATCTGCTTTATTATTAGATAAGAGAGAAAAAAACTGTCATTTCGTGAGCTATCTTTTTCTTCATAATTCAAAGAAGTTTGCTTATCCAGCTGTAATGGCACGATATGATGGGGAAACTGGAATAAGATAAATATTTTACATATCTAAATCTAGTTTTGAGGCAGATTATAGACTTTGATAAGTATAGAAGTGACCTCATTTAACGAAACTTTATGTAGGAAAACGCTTAATATAACAAAAATATGTTAGGGAGTAATCACTGTTTGAAAACGATTTATAACTCGTATTCATACATATATACGTATTATAGTTACCATATGACTGCCTCGTAAGTCTGATGGCGAATGGTGTGGTTAGCGACCACGCTGTCCTGGTTTCAAACAGTCAAAAAAAATGTTAATGGATTTATTTTGTATCAAATAATTCTCAGTAGCAAGTAATAGACTCGCTTCTCATTGCAGATAACATTATCGGTAGAATATGGGTGTACACAGTCCACCTCCCCCTGCCCAACTAAAGACATGATCGTCTTGTTAATTGTATGTTTATATTACAGTTTTACGAGAAATAACAAAATTAAAAAAGGAAACATACATTAAAAGAAATAACGGTTCTTATTAATTTCTTAGCAATTTTACTAACATAATGTAGCTCTCTAAGTTATAGCCAACGAGAGACCGTACCGGCTAACTATATTAAAAATGCAATAAATTACAAATCTGTTTACACCGCCCGCTATCAAAGAATAAATATTTAATAAAAAATAGCTTTTTCGCGGTCAGCCATGATTAGAAAGCCTTTGGCGGAACTTGTGTGTTCATAGTATTAATTTGTGTAAAAGCTTTTACGTTTTAAAGCATGCCAAGTCCTTTATTGTTTATCAGCATCTCAAAATCGTGCCCAGTTTCAAGATAATGTTAGGAATATAAATATTTAGAATGTGTTCAGAGATTGGCGTTAGAGTGATGCTAGCGAGTTGATATGCCATCCTTGTGAGTTGAAATGTTGTTGATATCCCATACTACTAATTTACCAAAGAAACCTAATGGTGACAGCATGATTACTCGCTAGCGTTATGCTAACGTGAATGTATTCATCACGGTCGTCAAGACTAAAGTCTACCTCGTTGGTCTAGTAGCGAATAATACGCGTAGCGATCATGAATTCCTAGATTCGTATCTTTAATCGGAAAAGTGTAGATTCACGAAAAACAACCTTAAGACAGTGCCCGTATAATGGCGATAAACTCACCTTCTAATGCATGGGGATCTTACATTGTTGGCAAAAAGCGAATATACACAGTACTCCCCTACTAAACTCGCTTGGAAAATATAGATATGACGGTTTTTACAAAATTTTTTTGTTTTTCAGGAAACTTGTATTATAAGAAAGCTTTGAAGTCTAGTGTGTTCGTAAATTTAATTTATGTAAAAGCATTATTTTTTACAAAATAAAATAACGGTGAAAAGGCAAGCCAAGTCACTTGTGCCAAGTTGCTTAATCAGGATAGTGGTAGGAAAATAAATCTTTAGAATGTATTGTGTTGTTTTGTTCTTGAAAAATAACAAGATTAAAGTCTGTCTCGTTGGTCTTAAGCAGAGTTGTGTAAAAATAAATGTGGAAATTGAAATTGTATTTAAAAAATATTTCGGATTTTATCGTTCGTTATTTCATATTTGTGATTTATTAGGTCCCGTCGTTTCGAGTGCTTTATAGCACTCATGATCATGAGACGTTTGACGACTCAAAGTTATTGTTATTCTGGAGTTTAAAAGAGTAAACGTGGAGTTTTTTGGCCTTCTTCTCTACAGGAATGACTTTGCGAAGTGGTGGTAAAGTCTTTGTTACTTTTCTGACGATTCATAAATAATATAATGGTTTACATTACATTTAATTGCAAGTAAAATTTTAATGGAATGATTATAACACCATCATCTCAGCCTATACTTGTCCACTGCTGAACATAGGCCTCCCCAATCGCTTTCCAGCGTAACCGGTCCGTTGCCACCTGCATCCAACGACTTCTGGCAGGTGGTCGTCCCACGCTGCGCTTGCCAATACGTGGTCTCCACTCTAGAATCTTTCTGCCCCAACGCTCGTCCGATCTTCGCGCTATGTGGCCCGCCCATTGCCACTTCAGCTTGCTAATCTTAAGGGCTATGTCGGTGACCTTGGTTCTTCTACGAATCTCCTCATTCCTGATTCGATCACGTAGAGAAACGCCGAGTATAGCTCTCTCCATAGCTCGCTGAGCAACTCTGAGCTTTTTTATGAGACCTATACAAGCTGTAACATAATAAACGCAAGACCTGAAAGTAGTTTGTTCTAAATCGATAACTGAATTGATTCCAACTATTTTTAATGTATCTTACATTATTTTTAAAATTTGCAAAAAATGCTTTAACTCCTTCAGTGCGCTATAAAAAACTACATTTACTCTTGATTTATAGCAATAAGGAGATTACAAATGCATTCCTAACTCGTATTTCTCAAAATGCATACATACACGTACAAGTTTCAGTGTTAATTGGGGTATAAATTTGCTTAAAAAAGGGGTAAAACCTTTAAAAGGTCATGATATTGGATGTTACGCAGTTTCCCGAACGCTGCCCAGCCGAGTTGGATTAGTCGATTGACCTCTCTCTCAAAGTTGGACCTACCTAACCGGACTACCTGTCCCAGGTAAATGTATTCGTCGACAACTTCAAGAGTAGAGTTCCCAACGGTGAGTGCGGTGGGTACGACATGGACGTTAAACATTATTTTCGTTTTGTCCATGTTCATTTTAAGACCCACTTGTTAAGATACTCTGTTGAGGTCGCCGAGCATTCGTCCTAGATCTTCCAGCGACTCCGCCATGACCACAATGTCGTCGGCAAATCGAAGGTGAGTGATGTATTCGCCATTGATGTTGATGCCAAGTCCTCGGCATTCCAAGAGCTTGAAGGCGTCCTCTATGGTGGTCGTAAACAGTTTCGGAGAAATGACGGCTCCCTGTCTTACTTCTCTTTTTATGGAGATCGCCTTCGTGCACTGCCCCTGTACTCGGACTGACATGGTGGCGTTATTAGACAAGCACTTCAACACTTCGATGTACCGATAGTCAATGCGGCATCGCTGGCTGAACGGCTTATGGCTGAGCGACGTACCATGACACTCCAAACCTCCGATGATGCTAAGTCCTATAGGCAGCTCAATGGACAGATATTGAAGTCCTTGCGACACGATTTACGGTCCTTCAATACAAGACGTATTGAGGAGACCATAGAGCAGAACAAGGGCTCCAAAGTGTTCGCAAGAGACGCGTCTATTGGGCAAAGCCAGTTGACGAAGCTGAAGACGGAGGATGAAAACGTAACGTCGAATAGGTCAGAGGTGCTCAGGGAGATGGAGAGGTTCTATGGGCAATTGTATACCTCAGTAGCTGAACCTGTTGTTGACTTGGTAAAAGACCCAAGAGCCAAGCTAACCCGACACTACACTGAACATATCCCGGACGTCAGCCTGTACTAGATTAGGATGGCTCTTATTTAATGAGATATATTATATAAAGATGATGGTTTGACAATTCAAGTTGAAAGTTCTCGGGGTTTTGGATATGTGCATTAGAAGGTCGGAGCGTAGACTTCATCAGTCGCGATCTTTCCATTTTGAGATTAATATTTAATGTGCCTCTGACCATTCGGTGATCACTGCCGGTTTTTACCCTGTGAATCACGGAGACATCATTAAATATTTGTCGCTTGGTGCTCATGATGAAGTCTATCTCATTTTTTGTGAGACTATCAGGGCTCATCCAGGTCCATTTCCTATGAGACGGCTTCTGGAAGAAAGAGTTCATCATAAAGAGTCCCTCCTTCTCCAGAAATTCGGCCAGCCTCTGACCCCTGGGGTTGCGCTGCCCATATCCAAATTGCCCCACTCTCAACTCATCATCGCCCCGTTTGCCCAGTCGCGCATTGAAGTCACCCATAACTACTGTAAAGTGTGCTTTGGAAGTATGTATGGCTCTACTAATGTCCTCATACATAACTTCGACCTCATCATCTGAGTATGCCGAGGTCGGTGCGTAGACCTGTATGACCTTCAGCGAATATCTTTTGGATATTCTGAGTATCAGGTACGCTACCCTGCTCGACACTCTAGTGATGGACACAACGTTGTTTATAAGTGGATTGTGGACGATAAATCCGACACCACCTTGGGACTGCTGGTCGCCCTCCCGGTAGTAAAACAAGTTGCCGGATTTTAAGGTTATCGTGTCCTCGCCCTCTTTTCGGACCTCCGATAAACCAACAACACTCCACCGCAACTTGTTTAACTCTTGTTCCAGCTTAACTAGCTTCTCATCTGTCCTCAATGTGCGTGCGTTGTATGTCACCAGGGCCAATTTTCGGTTTTGGTGGTAGCCGAATCTCTGCCGGAGATTCTTAGCACCCCTTGTCCTGTCGTTACTATGGCTGCTACCGTGGCCAGGACGAACAGGACCGCCGGGGACTAGGGGCCTAATTTTCTTACTTTCTTCCATAATTAGGGGTGTTTGCCATACTCGCTACGCTTGGCAGGCGGGTTGGCGAGCGCAGTTCTTGGTCGTAGAAGTGTTAAGGGAACGCTGCTGCCCATTCCCTAGTTTTCCCTTAGTCACCTTGTACGACACCCGATGGGATGAGATGGGTTGGTCCTATTCTAAGCCGGGAACCACGAGTATAACACAATTAATTACAATTAAAAAATATTTAAAAATACCCAGCATTGATCTGAATGCAAAAAACACGCGTAGCGATCAAAGTGTAATTTTTCAAAAGAAAAAAAAACCTCTAACTTTGTAATGTGCTCGTCTCCTATTATATAAAGCCTAGCATCGTCTCTAAAAGGTTAGTATACACTACTGTGTATACTCACGTACAGCGGGGATAGCAGAGGTGTACTTACCTCTACCATCCCCGCTTGGGAAATAAAGGCGTGACGGTTTTATCTTTTTAACCGACTTCAAAAAAGGTGGTTCTTAACTCGACTGTAAGTTTTTTTTTTTGTATGTATGTTACGCGATCATTCCCTAAAATAAATCGATATTGATGATTCTTTTTGCATTGAATTCAGTATAGCTTCAAGGTGGTCCCATTTTAATTTCAGCAGTATTGGACGTTGGACTTTGAAGTTACACCAGGGAACTCCTTAACGACCAACAATACAGATTTGTAGATTGACATATTATGGGTATTACGTCAATGCTATAGGTACCCTACTGTAGAACTAAGCAGAATATTAACCGACTTCAAAAAAGGAGAAAGTTTATCATTCGTTTATGCTTTTTATAACTTCTTTTCTAATAAACTGATTGTGATGATTCTTTTTGCATCGGGTTTAGTATAGTTCCGGGGTAGTCCCATTTTAATTGTATCGGTATTGGAACTTGGACTTTAAAGATACACCACGGGACTCCTTGACCGCAAACAGCACGAATGTGATAAATCAGTTACTATGAGCACTATATCAATCTTGTAAGTACCTGACTGTATTATAATATAATATAGGTATATAAATATACATAACTAATTCCTCATCACTTCGAAATAAAAATAAAAAACTTTGTTTATAAAAAACTGGGCTGGTTGGTGCAGTCGGTTACTTGGCACCGACTTCAAATATTTATTTTATGCTTCTTGACGTCGGTTCCCCTTTGTTTTTAAAAAAGTTTTAAAAGAAATTTGTTGTTACATCATGTTTTACTCATAAGAATATAGGTAATAGTAATTTGTATAGGAAATAACCACTTCACATGTCACAGCTGCTTCAGTTCCCATAAAAAAGTAAAAAAAACATTTTTTTCCAAAATCGGTTTATCCATTCAGAAGTTACCACAGCACAAACATACAGTCGTAAATTTCATTTTGCACCATACAGTCTTAACTCCATTGAAATAGATCCACAATGCATTTGTCAATGTTGAATTATGGGAGCAGTTAATGGAGCATGAACCAAGCGCCGGTTTGATCTGATTTGCACAGAGTCGTACATTCTGATTTAGTTTGTATTAGATAAATGAGGAAACTGCCTTGACTTGTGAATAATTGAGTAGCTATCCTAATTATTAGATGGGTCATTCATCTGTTTCCAATTTAATAAAACTGACAATGCGATAAAGGACATTGTTCTGCGCCCATACATGATTTCCCCCAGAACCAACAGCAATGAAAAAATACTTGATTTCAAATCACCCATAAATTCTCTTAAGGCATTAATTATTAAACGGACAAGCGGGGGAATCGCAATATTGCACAAAAAGTATTAGATTTTGAGGTTATAATTCAGTAGTCATTAATACATATGAGGTTATATTGTGTGTTGACATTCAGTAAAGATGTCGGCGACTTCGATAAAAGTACTTACAATACTTTGAAATATTCATTTTAGATTGCAAATTGTCCGTTAGATACGGATATTTGCCATTATTTTAATAAAAGAGATACATAATGATGGAATGGGTAAAATTTTTATTGGTTCTGGGGAAATTTTCGACGATGTCCTGTGTCAAAAAATTACAAAATTGTTGTCACGATACTGTTTGATAAAGGGATTTGCATGATGTTATTTTATTTATAATAAATATAGGGTTAGGGAGTAGTTATAGGGCAATTTACACATATTCAGATTCCGACATATTTAAGCGTCATAATATATTAATTTATAAAATTTTATAAACGACGTAAATTAAAACCAAAATCAATCACATTAACCAAACCGGATTCTGTTTCTTAATCAAATTAAGTAGGAACAATATAAAAAAATATCGTTACTATTAATCAGATGGTCGGGATGGCGTGAAGCCGGCACTCGGCGCCGAATCGAAGAGATCGTTTCAGTGCTTCCATTTTGGGGATTGGTTCATTAGTGGCTTATACAAGAATCTACGAACAAGTAGATATGGTAAATAGTAGAACGAAGAGTCATTTGTATATCTCGCTTTTGTGTCGTATTCATAGCTTTAGCGGTCAGTCTTGGTCAGTAGACTACTTTGCAATGATTGTAGAACTCATCTTTTTTGTTCAGTTGATTGGAATAGATTTAAAATACTAGCTGTATTTAAGTTCAGACATCCCATAAATATTGTACGAGGAAATCAAGAGAACTTGAAAAGGAATTAAATATTTAAACAAAATTGAAAGGCAATATTTTGGCTACTTTTCAGCTAAGCAAGAATTTATTTATTTATAAGTGTTTTATTATTGATTATATTTATAATAAACGTAGATTAAATTACGGAATAGCAAGCAGAGATATAGTTAATGAGCCACCATGAATTACTTTATAAAAGAGTGATTTTTACGTATACCACAGAGCATTAAGTGAATGCGTCCATTTCGGGAATTAGCTCGTTACACTTATACTAAGAGGTGCGTTGAATATCTATTGAAGCTACCCCATTGCATCTATGTACAATTTTATATAGGATAATTATGCAGTTTCCACATCACTGATTTCCAAGCCGAAAGTTTTCTTTGCATAAACGAGTAAAACGAACTACCACAAGCTCATTATTTCATCATTTATTTACAACATCATATATATGTAGAGATATATTATACTCAGCCTGGTATATTAAGCCTACAATGGTGGGCCTGAATTGTACCAGACCAACACAAATTCTGCAGAACAGATTAATATTTTAAGGCAGTATTGGCCACCATACATTTTAGGAGGTTAGTTAGGATGTCTTTGCGAAAAGAACACTAAAGGCTTTATTTTGTTACTTACTTGAAGTATCACTCTACACTACAATAAGCCTTATATATCAAACCTACATTTGCAGCCCTAAATCGCACCAGATCAAAACAAATGCTGCAGAGCGTACATATCAATTGATGTGATGATATCGACCCTAAAATTCTAACCTTTGCGGTTGTAGACTTTGCACATTTCAACATCTGCGCAGAAATTACTATGTAAGGAACAAGGTAGGTGCTTAATATTTTTGTACCTATTTGCAGGATAATAAGCCTCTATATACCCTAAGACTCATATAATTAAGCCTGTAATAGGCCCACATCGCACCAAAGACTGCAGAGTGGACAAATCAGTCGATGCAATATTCATAATGCTGATTTCTAAGGTTTGCACATTTCACATCTTCGAAGAATTTATAACATTTACAGGCTTGATATTTTGAAATCTAATTATTGCATCATCGTCATAAACTTCTGTATAGCTCACCGATTTTTCTCCATCATAAACTTCTCTATCCCTTACCGAGCCCTGTATATTTGGCTATTTATTATAGCAGGCCCGAATCACACCAGGTCAACACAAAGGTTGCAACGCGTACAAATCAATCTGCAGTGTCCACATCGCTGATTCCCAAGCCGTGAGTTTGCACGCGGTGCGAGGTTCCTCGTATAGTCAGCTATTGTCCGTGATTGAAAGTTTCGTGATGTCCCACAGTTTATAAGTATCATTGTGACAAGATTAGTTGACGGTCGAATTTATTCGTACTTGAAAATGCACGGAAATTTGCATGTGCCCTGTGTGGATATGAAATGAAATGAAATTTATTTGCTTGAAACATGGTTTTACAATAAGGTCTTTCATTATCGTATAGTTCAGCACATTTCGCCTTACAGGTATGGAAATATTATATATTTATTAGGTTATAAGAAATACAAAATATGTCATTAATGTCAATATAATATGGACCTATATTCTAAATTAAAATAATATCATATATTCATAATAATTTCGTATATTTTTCTATATTATAGTTATTCTTTCCTATTCATATTATTATTTTATATAATAGTCCCAATAAATTATTAATGTTGCTTAACCGAGAAGAATTCATCAAGGGTGTAGAAGGTGTGGTCTATAAGCCATTGCTTCAATTTTTTCTTCATAGGCAGCACTGGCATTTCTCTTAATTTTTTTGGTATTTTATGGAATACTTTGATACAGATAATATATGAACTCTTTCGGTAGATAGATGTTCTAAATTTTGGAATTAGTAATCTAGTGGGATCCTTGTTTCCTATTATAGAATTATTATAGGCCCTATGTTGTACGGAGACCTAACATTATCATCTTTCTATAACCCTCCGCAGGGCACAAGCCTTTTCTCTTTTGTGCCATTCTTCGCGGTCCAATTCTCGATATGTCATCTACCTACCGAGTTACTGATCTGTCCATTCATCTTTTGCCAGTTCTGGGCCGCAATTACATCAATATCTTACTTTATTTCGGCAGCATGCAAGTATTAGTTGTAGGTCATAATAAACAATTAAAATATTAAATTAACTATTGATTAAAACTAAATTACAAATTAATTAAAAATTAACATAAATTACTGTAACCTTATTATATAACATACATATTATTATGTTAAAAATTCTCTAATATTATGATAATACTAGTCCACACGCCATCAAACCAGTTTTTTTTTTAACATTTCACCTATCAGCTCACGCAGCGTTTTTGGTAGATTACTATAAATTTTAATAATCATCGTGTGGCTGTTCTTTTGTAGCAAGGCAGTAAACGATCCATCACTCTACTGATTATTTTTTGGCTTAGAAAATCCATGCCATTCGGATTTCAGAAATCGGCAACCTACATACCTATAAAGGTGTTCAAGAGGTTTAATTGCATAATTCTCAAAATGTTAGTGTCAAATGTATGGTTGGTAATATTAACTTATGAAGTAATGAGAATTAAATTTTGAAATTTGAATTGTATTGTGTTGCTATCAAAGTGGAAATTTAAACTAACAAGCTACTTTGTTTATCTGGTCAAATCATAGTTAGGTACCATACAAATTACGTCTACAAATAGCCCAATATATTATCCGATGTATCTAGAAACCCAATCCAAAATCAGTGATCCTTAAACGATGGGCCTGCGGTACTAAGTCAGTTATTCCAAATGTTCCGGCGGGGATTGTGCTCTGCTTGGCGGATGATCCGGCTTATTATTATGGACTACCGATTATTTGGAAGAAATGTCACCAACCGAAATCAAAACAAAAAGGTTCAATTTAACTAAAGAATTACCTACTAATGAATAGCCAAGAAAAAGAGAATAGTGCTTACTTAAGAGTAGACTCTTAATTAAGCACTATTCACTTTTCCTTGTAATTGGTTAGAAGAAATTTTACCGTTGACATTTTAGAATGGGATTTTTGATGTATTTGGTATAAAAATAGAAGACATCAAAGGATAACCACAGAAACAGTGCCCACAAGCACCACCCATTTACGAGTATAACTAAGGAAACTTCCAATATAGCTCCCTAATCGACTTGAAGATACCACAAAATAATAAGCGGTCACCGGAGACTAACGCTGCATAACATTGGTAATTGTTTTGAATACTTCGGTTTTGCAATGACACGGTGCTGTTTTTATATAGGGTGTAATTTTAGTCGTCCTTGTTCAAAAGCCCGTGATATATTACCAGTGAACAGTAGACATTCAATTCATCACCAGGGCCTTCACTCCAGGATGATTCAAATTCCACCCTGTATAATAACCATGAAAATTTTAATTACACCATTTTTACTATAGCAGTTATAAAGAATAAAAAGATTTTTGTTACAACTGTATACGAGTATTATACAAATCAGATAATAACAAACTTAGCAAAACACTCGTTATAATTTTGTATTCAATTCCAATAAAATACTTCAATGACGATAAATTGTATAGTTATAATTTGCGATGATCTAATTATGAACAAACTTTGTTTTCAAAATTGTTTTGAGAGTAAACTTAGACACGAGGCGCCTTTGTTATTCTCGCGATATTAAATTAAATAGATTTTGATGACAAATAAATAAATATAATTAAGACACGTCTCCTTTCATAGCAGTCAATGATCCTATCCTGTAGCATAGTTGACTTTCTGAAGTCGTTAAAGCTAATAGGGAAGGGAAAAATATACGGGGATGATATTTTATAACGAAAAGTCACGTGGACAGAACAAGGCACTATCGATTCGCTATGGGAAAACTAATAGATATGCTTGTAACTTCGCAAAACCCTGAAGTTTCATTTGATTAATTTCGTGAGGTTAATTCCGTGACTGGGAATAAACAGTCGAGGTAGGTCCAACGATCTAAACAATTTAGAAACCAATGCCTAAAATATTGTAGCGTACCAATTTCTTTTGTTTAACTTAGGTAAATCTCTAAGGCAATCTTACTGCTGCGGTACCTACCTATTCTTAGTGATCATTATGGCTACGCAGCGTTTGGCGCAGTCAGTCTGAAATATGAATAACCATTTGTGGTAATTCTATTATTGCATATCTCCATGCTGCACAAAGCACGCTAACCATTATTTCGCCTAATGTACCACTCATCATCATCATAATCATTTCAGCCTATACTTGTCCACTGCTGAACATAGGCCTCCCCAATCGCTTTCCAGCGTAACCGGTCCGATGCCACCTGCATCCAACGATTTCCTGCGATTTTCACAAGATCGTCGGTCCATCTGGCAGGCGGTCGTCCTACGCTGCGCTTGCCAATACGTGGTTTCCACTCTAGAATCTTTCTGCCCCAACGCCCGTCCGATCTTCGCGCTATGTGGCCAGCCCATTGCCACTTCAGCATGCTAATCCTGAGGGCTATGTCGGTGACCTTGGTTCTTCTACGAATCTCCTCATTCCTGATTCGATCACGTAGAGAAACGCCGAGCATATAATGTGATTTTGCCCTATATGCGGCTTGGTAAGTTTCAACAGCAGGCCACAAAGTAACTTTGAAAGATACGCTTAGTAGCACACTAATTTCCTAATTAGCACCTTCCTTTTCATACCTACTTGATATATGAGTCCACAATAAAACAGCTTTTCTCCTGGCGTTTTACATGTTCTACGAATCCAATAGTTATTACCGATCCAGAATTTCATAATTAACACGATGCATGAATAGTTTGATAACACCGTATTCATTATCACTAATTAAAAACGGCCACAGCATCCCCTGAATTGATTATTCAGCAAATAAACAATATTAAGGCGGTGAATCATTAATAAAGCAAAATAGGGTTGTCATAAGGGGATTGAATGTTATATCCTTATTGAAATTTTATGAACGAGAAACGTATATGTGTTTCATACTACGTTCAGTAAATCGTTTTTTTTTTTTTAAATTGCCGTTTTGCCGATATTGCCATATATATTTGTCTCCTCTATAAACACAGATTTGCTCTAGCTTGGGACACAGAGGACTCTCAATTTAGTATCTCAGCCTTACTGTATTATTTTGTTAATTGTGTTATTGTTTTTTTATTTCTCTTTTAATATATTACCTACTTTTTTAGGGTACTCAAAGCCTAAGTTAAGTTTCTCGTTTATATTTTGAGGCATAAAATAAAGAATTATTATTATTCCCTAAGCTAGGGTGGCAAAGGTGTTCTACGTCCACCCACGTTTCGCCGACAATATTAGGTCCCAATGCGTTGATCTGCAAGCCTATTACCAGTAGACTGGGTGCAATTCTAGACTAGTACTGAGATACTTTACTGGTGAAAGTGTTTCTTTATTACTTCTAACTGCACGTTTCTTTTACCTATAAAAATTATCAACAGGTACAAGTTGTATCAAGGTCTTTCATTTTTCAAATATTTGTATCGATATATTTGTAGCTGTCTCGTTGGTCTGTGGAAATAAATCCGCGTAGCGATCACGAGGTCCAAGGTTCGAATTGTAGGTCAGACAAAAATGATTTATTTAATGGAGGAATTTCTAGTATGAGTCCGAAGTCTGGCATTGTGCTCCGTACAATGGCATTAGGCTCCAACCCCTATTACATGGGAACTAACATCATCGGAGAAAAGTGTGTGTACACAGTACACCTCTGCCACCCCAGCTTGGGAAATATAGGCGTGACGGTGTCTATTAATTTTTGTTTGGGGCAGCCCTGAGCAAGGCCAGGGCTCATCGGATGCATGGGGTATCGACTCTCCATTATTAATGCTGTACCATTAATTATAATTCACAGAGCTGCGGTGAATCAATGTTTGTGTGAAGACGGATGTCGAATATTATGTATATTATGTAAATAATTATTGTTCTGTGATTTGCATGAGATAATATCGGTAATCGGGAGTTGTGGGAAATGTAGATATTCGCCTATTTTGAAGGTATTTTTACTAGTTTCTGCAATTCTACTTCTAATCTAAGTTAATGTTAGGATTCTTCCTTTGTGTTAATCCAAGGTATAGACTACTGTAGCGGACGAACAGCTAATCTAGATACGTAGTAATTCCTGTATAGAGATTGTAGCGGACAAACAGCTAAACTAGATTCGCAGTAATTCCTGTATAGAAATAGTATATAAGGTTTAGATCATAAGGACAGGAAAGGAATGGCCGTATTACCATCTCTTTTCCAGGCGAGCGGCCGGAACGTTATAGGCTCCGCGGCCGGTCGCTCTCCGTGCAACTCTCGCTAGTTGTAAACCCCAAAGAAAGTATATTAGTAGCGCACTTTCGCGGCCGCGTCGCCACACGTCGAAACTGGGGAAGCAAATAGCGAGAAGAAGTATTGTAAATTATCGAGAAGAATTGTAAATTAGAATATAAGAAGCCCTGTGAACTAAAGTATAAGAAGCCTTGTAAATTAGAACATAAGAAGCCCTGTGAATTAGAACATAAGCAGCCCTGTGAATATAGAAGAATACAGTCCATTTATATTATTTGTGAAGTCGGGAGTTTTATTTACAAGCCCCCCACAGCTTGTTGGTCCATCGAGCGCGGATAGAAGCCAGCAAGATCTGCGTACCACAGCTTCGAGCCGAGAAGCCAGCAAGATCTGCGCCGCAGGACATAGTTAAACGTCCTGCGTCGAGTAAAAAAAGAACACTGCAAGTGAGAAGACGCCAGAAGTGGCTTGGATTCAAGGCTCAAGTGAGAAGAGGCCAGAAGTGGCTTGGTTTCAAGGCTCAAGTGAGAAGAGGCCAGAAGGGGCTTTGTGTCAAGGCTCAAGATAGAAGAGGCCAGAAGGGGCTTTGTGGAAGACTCGCGGTTTGCCGCGGGATTAGTCTCGCACCACCTTGCGGTGTTAAACGGTGCGAGACGAGTGCTAACGCCGAGAGGCGGTGTGGCTTCTTTGAGCGGAACCACCAGCCACCAGCGGCTGAATAGCTCAGTCTCGTCGGCACGAGAGCCGCGTGGAACGGGGGCCGGACTGTAGGCGCTGCCAATGGTAGTCGGACGCTCCAGCCGGCTACCGAGCACTCCGTTTTCCACGTGCCCTCCTCTGTCGAGTGACACCCCCCTATCCGATCCCTTGCCATTTCCAACCCTGACGGAGCGCATCTCGGTGTAACCGAGCCCTCCGGAAGGTCTGTTAGGGTTGTGTAGGGCCGTTAGGGTGTTAGGGGCGTTGAAAAGCCGAAGATGCCGACGACGAGGAGCCAAGCAGCCAACGAGAAGATGACGCCGCGATTCTTCGACAACCCCCCCGCGTCACCGTCCGCACCCGCGTCCGTTACTACCGCACCACCGCGCAACACGACCGACCGTGCCGCGATAGATAGGGCCGTCGTCGCCGTACTACCGACGACCGCCGTCCCGTCTTCGTACCCCGCGCTGAACAGTGCCGGCGTAGTAGACGCGACAGAAAGAAGATCGCGCGCCCCGTCCGTCCGTTCGCAACGATCGACTGCGAGCGCCGTGGAGAGAATTAGAAGAGCGGAATTGGAGGCAGAAGAGCAGCTTGCCGAGATTAGGAGGCAAGAGCTGCAATTACAGGCGGCGTTGATAAGGAAACGCCTCGCCGTGGACATCGCTACCATTCGGGAAGAGACCGACAGAGAGAGCGAGGGCGCCGACGACGCGGGCGAAACTGAGAAAAGGGTCTCAGAATGGCTGAAAGATACCCCTGTACGAGGGGAGGAGAGGAACGAGAATGACGTCGCGCGAGGGAAGAGGACCGAGGGATAGACAGACTTGCGGACGCCTTGGAGAGAATGATGCGGAGCCGAGCGCCGCCGCGACAGACGATGGAACTACCGGTGTTCAGCGGCGCTCCCGGAGAGTGGCTACCGTTCAAGGCGGCGATGCGCGAGTCTACGACGTTGTACGGATTCTCGCCGGCGGAGAATCTCGCGCGGCTAAGGACAAGCCTGCGCGAAGAGGCGAGAGAGTCCGTGTCCGCGCTTCTGTACACAGCAGCGGAGCCGTCGACTATCATGAGGACCCTGGAGCAATGCTACGGCCGGCCCGAGGTCATCATAGACCGAACGATGGAGGATATTAAGAGATTACCTCGGCCGGGCCCGTCAGCGGGAGAGTTAAATGCGTTCGCGATCCGACTACAGAACATAGTCACGGTAATCTCGTGTATCGATGACAGGGGATACCTTCAGAACCCGATGTTGGCGCGATACGTACCGGAAAAACTGAGCCCGCATACGCGATCGCGTTGGTGTGACTACGCAGAGGAATACGGGATACGGGACGAGCCCGAGATAGTGACGCTGTCCCGCTTCCTTACGCGAGAGGCCGACCGCGCGGTGAAGCATACATACTCGACCGCGCCGGCGTCGGTATCTACACCACAAGCGGGGCCGCCCGTGCGAAACGCGGCTCGCGCGAGACCGCCCGTACCAAGCAGACGCGCGGATAATAAATCGAGGGTAATGCCGGTGTACGTAGGTACGAAAAGTCCGCCCATCGCGGATGACGCGAAGAAAAGCGTCGAGTGCTACTGTTGTGGAGCCCGGCATAACACATACGAGTGCGGAAAGCTGAAGAAGATGCCCGTGAACGAATGATGGGATTGGGCGAGAGAGACGGGGATATGCTTTCTCTGTCTCAACAGCAAGCACCATAAAGGGAGATGTAAGGCGAAGAGGTGCGGGACAGATGACTGCCGGTCGAGCCATCACGCCTTCCTACACTGGCAGAGAGAGAAAACAATAGTCGCCCCGCCCGCGGAGGAAGGAAATGTAAACGCGGTCGAGGCGAGCGCAAACGACCAGGTGTTATTGAAACTATGTCCGGTCATAGTGGAAGGATCGAACGGTAATCAATTGGAGACATACGCGTTGTTGGATGAAGGTTCTAAGATAACGTTGGTTGACGAGAAAGTGGTCAGGCTGGTGGGCGCGAACGGACCCACCAGGGAACTGAACCTGCACGGAGTAACGTCGAGTCAACGGGAACCGCACAGTCAAGTGGTGAATCTAACTATACGGGGCCGAAGCCAACGGGAGTGCCACACGATAAGAGCGCGTACTGTCGAGAACCTGAGGCTAGGGAAGCAAACGATTGCGAGGCATCAGTTTGAAGGGAAGCGCCTGCGTACGTTAAAAGGAGAAGAGCTGTGCTATAAGGATGCGCAACTGCGGATACTCATCGGCGCCGACAACTGGCCCCTAATAGTTACCCGCCGGCTGCTCACCGGTAAGAGGACCGAACCGGCCGCGTCGCTCACGCGCCTGGGTCGGGTCGTGCATGGCTCCGCTCCCCGTAGCATAGTAACGTCGGAAGACGGGACGGTACTATGCGTGCGCACAACTCAGGAGGTGAGACGACGAGAAGGTACACAGCAGGACGTCGCCTGCGACAGGTTGACTGAGCTGGTGGAGGATACACAGCAGGACGTCGCCTGCGACAGGTTGGCCGAGCTGGTAGAGGATACACAGCAGGACGTCGCCTGTGACAGATTGGCCGAGCTGGTAGAGGTACACTTCAGGATCGACTCACTAGGGATCGCGGTCAAGCGGAAACCGGTCGCGAGTGAAGAACGTGCCCTGCAAATATTCCGACAGACGCTCAGGTACACCTCGGAGAACAGGTATGAGGTCGGACTGCCGTGGGTACACGACGATGAATTGAGAGAAAAATGGATAAGTCGCCCGAATTTCGTGACACGGCACAGGTGGAAGGATTATTGAAGAAAGGATACGCCATAGAGTGCCAGGAGAACCACAATAACGAAAACCGGTTGTGGTATTTATCCCATTTTGCCGTGACAAATCCGAACAAGCCGGGGAAAGTAAGGATGGTGTTTGACGCAGCGGCTCGAGCGAACGGCGTGTGCCTGGACGATGCACTACTAGAAGGACCGGACCTGCTGCAGTCGCTCCCAAGAGTGCTGTTCCGATTTCGAGAAAACAAAGCGGCGGTAACCGCCGATATCAGAGAGATGTTCCTGCAGGTACGGATACGGCAGGAAGATACGGCGGCGCAACATTTCCTCTGGCGCGGTGACCGGCGAACCGGGCTGCCCCAGAAGTACGCGATGAAGTCCATGATATTCGGGGCGAAGAGTTCGCCATTCATCGCCCACAGTGTGAGGGACGCCAACGCGACCCGTCATAAGGAGACCCATCCACGAGCCCATGAATCCATCACAAGGAGTCATTACATGGACGACTGGGTCGAGAGCTTTCGCACGGAAGAAGAGGCTGCGGAAGCTATTAGGCAGGTCAGAGAGGTACACACGAGCGCCGGATTCTCGCCGGCGGCGTGGAACTCGAACTGCCCGCGTTTGCTGGAACGTGTACCGGACGAAGACCGGGAAAAGAGGCATAAAGAACTAGGAAGGAACGCTCGTCCGTATGAAAAGACCCTAGGCGTGCTGTGACGACGGCACGGACGATCTGGCATTCAACACGGCGATGAGCCGTGTGCCGCAAGACGTACGCGACGGAGAGCGATCGCCGACAAAGAGAGAGGCGTTGGGTGCCGTGATGTCGTTATTTGACCCCCTGGGACTGTTAAGCCCGAACACCGTGACAGCAAAGATAATCTTACAACAACTCTGGCGTAGAAAGACCGGCTGGGACGACCCGTTGCCCGAGGAGGAGGCGACCGCCTTTAGGGAATGGCAAGAGAGTCTGCAAGGAATAGCCGCGCTCCGACTACCGAGATGTTACGATAATAACGACGAGGTGATAAATCGTCAGCTGCACGTATTCTGTGATGCGAGTGAACAAGCGTACGCCGCCGCCGCCTATTGGAGAAATGAGCATGCCGACGGAACAATAAGCGTGATGCTGGTCGCGGGAAAGGCCCCGCTGAAGACGCAAACGATTCCGCGATTAGAGCTACAAGCCAGTCTGATAGGCGCCCGACTCGCCGCCGACATTGTTGCGGGACATTCGTATGAGGCGCACGATGTCGTATTCTGGAGCGATTCAAAAACGGTGCTGTGGTGGATTAGAAACGAGACGGTTCGTTATCCACCGTTCGTGGCGCACCGTCTGAGTTAGATCGCCGAGTTAACACGAGTCGAACAGTGGCGATGGATATCTACTCGATACAACGTCGCGGACGATGCCACCCGCGCTGGACACACCGACCTTAGGAGCCAAGACAGATGGTTCGCGGGACCCGCATTCCTCCGGTGCGAACGAAAGGAGTGGCCGCAGGAGGTCATAGAAGATGCGCCCGAGGAAACGGCATGCGCGATAACACGCGCCGATCAGCCCGCGCCCTTGGTGGACCTCAGTCGCTTTTCCAAGTACGAGCGAGCGGTCCACGCGCTGGCTTACGTGATGTTGTTCGCGGAGAAATGTAGACGACGCGACGTAACGATGGGAACCGAGCTAGTGGAGCGCGCCGAACGCGCGCTTATCCGGGAAGCGCAACGACAGAGCTTTCCGGCGGAAGTAGCCCGGATAGAGATAAAAGAGTGTCGACCGATAGAGTCGACTGTTCAAGTTGGACCCCACGATCGGAGGCGATGGAATATTACGCTTGTAAGGCCGCATAAACGCCGCCACAGTGCCGGAGGCGTATAAAAGCCCACCGATCCTGGATGGAACACACCCGCTGGTGAAACTGATCGTGCGACGAGAGCACGAGAAGGCGCATCACGCTGGGCGGGAATACATAGTGAACATTCTGCGCGAGAGATATTGGATACTACGGCTGCTTCCGACGGTTCGATTGACCCTCCGACAGTGCGTAAAGTGCAGAATTAGGAAAACCGCCCCCGTGATACCGGTCAAAGGAGACTTACCCAGCGCACGATTACACGCGAGAGCCAGACCCTTCTCGAAGTGTGGTCTAGATTGCTTCGGCCCGATGTGGGTGACCGTCGGGAGAAGACGTGAGAAGAGATGGGGAATGATATTCACTTGCATGGTAACGCGCGCAATACACCTAGAACTCATTCCATCGGTCCGCCATCATGGCCCTGCGAAGGATGGCCGCGCAAAAAGGATGGCCGAGCACTTTTTGGTCGGATAACGGCACGAACTTTCGTGGAGCAGACGCCGAATTAGACGCCGCGTACCGGGAATGGATGCCCGCGTTATCGACATTTAGTCAAACGAAGCGAATCAGCTGGCGATTTATCGGTCCGGGAGCGCCCAATCAAGGAGGGGCGTGTGAGAGGATGATAAGGAGCGTAAAGACGGCACTGACGATTGTGTTCAACGACCGCGCACCCAGGGAGGAGGTCCTGCAGACCATGGTGGCGGAAGTGGAGTACACCGTAAACTCGCGCCCGCTGACGCACGTACCGGTGAGCCCCGATGATCCGGAGGCGCTCACCCCCAATCACTTCCTATTAGGGACCGCGGAGGGACTGCCCCTAATAGGACCAAACGAGCTTGGCGATAGGAAGACGTGGAGAGCGGCCCAGGCGCTGGCCGACTTATTCTGGGCTCGCTGGGTGAGGGAGTACCTGCCCACGTTAAGACCGCGGAAGATAAACATAAAAGAAGGAGATGTCGTGGTGATTGCGGACGGACTCTTACCACGAAATGTATGGCCTAAGGGCCAAGTAGAGCGGACCTATACGGGACCTGACGGCGTAGTGCGGAACGCGGAGGTGCGGACTCGCGGGGGGGTCTTCCGGAGGCCAGTAAGGAGGCTGATCGTCGTCCCGATATCGGAAGGCTCGTGAACTACGCCGGGGGGAGAATTGTAGCGGACGAACAGCTAATCTAGATTCGCCGTAATTCTTGTATAGAAATAGTATATAAGGTTTAGCACATAAGGACAGGAAAGGGATGGCCGTATTACCATCTCTTTCCCGGGCGAGCGGCCGGGACGTTATAGGCTCCGCGACCGGTCGCTCTCCGTACAACTCTCACTAGTTGCACGGGACAGGAAGGGGATGGCTGTATTACCATCTCTTTCCCGGGCGAGCGGCCGGGAAATTATAGGCTCCGCGACCGGTCGCTCTCCGTACAACTCTCACTAGTTGCACGGGACAGGAAAGGGATGGCCGTATTACCATCTCTTTCCCGGGCGAGCGGCCGGGACGTTATAGGCTCCGCGGCCGGTCGCTCTCCGTGCAACTCTCGCTAGTTGTGAACCCCAACGAAAATATATTAGTAGCGCACTTTCGCGGCCGTGTCGCCGCACGTCGAAACTGGGGAAGCAACTACCGAGAAGAAGTATTGTAAATTATCGAGAAGAATTGTAAATTAGAATATAAGAAGCCCTGTGAACTAAAGTATAAGAAGCCCTGTGAATTAGAACATAAGAAGCCCTGTGAATATAGAAGAATACAGTCCATTTTTATTATTTGTGAAGTCGGGAGTTTTATTTACAAGCCCCCCACAACTACCATCTGTGTGCCATATTTCATCCAAATCACTTCAGCAGTTTTTGCGTGACTGAGTAACAAACATCTAAACATACAAATTTTTACATTTACAATATTAGTAGGATTAGAAGGATGATTGATTTGTTGGTACAGTAGATTTTTGCGATTGGCAATGCCTTCGATACGAATCCTAGGTCGAAGAAGGTGATTTGAAAATAAATTTCCCAGTCGCTGTTCGGATTCTGCTATTTTCATTTCATTCATTTATTTTAGGCAACTGAAGTTTCACAAAAACTAATTATGTGCAACTTACAGACCCATAGAATATTACCTTACAGACTAACATACAAATAATATATAAAAACTTATAAACTAAGATACATGTGTTGACGGCGACATGTTGCGCTGAGCAGGGGCTTCTCGTAATCTTCCATGAAATCTCCTGAAGACGACACATTATGCCCAGTATAATGTTAAAAGGCTCACTTTCTACAACGTTGGGACCTATCATTGTGAATACAGTACACTGCTGCCACCCCCGCAAGTAAAATAAAATCAAGTATTTATGTAAATTTTACCCCGGCAATAAACGTATTAAAGTTCCCCTCATCAATCAGAAATCACAATGGATGCTCGAGCTGGCGGGAGCGGCGATAAATCCACGGAGCTCCGGAACACATCCTAATTTGCGTCAAATAAATCATTCTGTCTGTATCGATTGACAATCGAATGTATTCTGATCACTAAATGTGGTCGATTATTCAATAGAAAGAATGTCGGAAGAAAGAATGACAAAACACATATACCATGCTAAACTATCTCACCATGACCGTATCTTATCTGAAGGGCAAGTCAAGGTTCTCCGTAACCGGCGAGTGTGTATGAGACGATCTATGCGAGTGGAGGAAGCCAGAGAGTTCTGTGAGAAAAGAACCTGTTGGAACTCTGTACTCTGTGCTTACCCTGCAAGGGAACTGGCGTGATGATATAAATATATACAATTTACTTGGTGCTAGTGCGAAAAAAACAAACAGATACTTGATTTATATGATACTCATGCGCCATTAAAAAAGTGAGGGTGAAACATAGACCCGTGCCATGGCTATCAGATTCTATAAAAAAAATGATGGCTAAACGGGACAAAGTGAAGAGACGGCATAGAAAGTTTCCTACAGAAGAAAACTGGTGTCTATATAAAAAGCTTCGAAACCGCTGCAGTCGTCTATGTAGGGATGCGAAGCGACGCCACATACACTCTTGCATTCAAAACTTTAATACAGCACAAGTTTGGCAATTCCTTAAGACGTTTGGTATTGGCAAAATCTCTTTTGAAAATACCAGCAACTTAGACCTTAATGCACTTAATGCTCATTTCTCTAATCCTCCTGCTCCTCTAAAAGATGATATAAAATCTCTTACTCTCAAGCTTCTCTCAAACCTCCCTTTGCCTGGATGTGCTTCATTCTCTTTCAGCCCGCGTACGGAGCATGACATAAAGAAATCTATCCTGTCAATATCCACGAAAGCCCTGGGTGATGATGGTATTCAATTACAAATGCTTACACCTATACTTGATAAACTTTTGCCAGTTATCACCCATATAGTGAATTGTTCCTTGGAAACTTCCACTTTTCCAAGTGCGTGGAAAAAGGCATATATTCTCCCTTTACCCAAAATCCCAAATCCCCTTTTACTGTCTCATTTTAGACCCATATCCATCCTCCCTATTCTCTCTAAGGTGCTTGAATGTGTTGTACAAAATCAATTGTCTCAGTATCTCTCCTCTAACAGCCTGCTGAGTCCATTTCAATCTGGGTTCCGGCCTGGTCATAGTACAGTTACGGCTCTGGTTAAAATAACTGACGATATTCGATTGGCCATGGAGAACAGATTACTAACAGTACTAGTTTTACTTGACTTCAGCAGTGCTTTTAATTCAGTCGATTTTGACATCCTCATAGGCACCTTGTCTTCTCTCAATATCTCTGCTCCTGTAATTGCGTGGTTTAACTCTTACCTTCGGGGGCGCTCGCAGGCGGTTCGTTCTGAAGAGAACTTCTCTGCATGGTGTAATCTTGCTGCGGGTGTGCCTCAGGGTGGCGTCCTTTCTCCTCTTCTCTTCTCCACTTTTATAAACTCTATCACTAAAGTCATTACTTCTCATTATCATCTGTATGCAAACGACTTGCAGCTTTATCGTCACTTTAAGGTTGGGGAAATCAATCATGCGATTGGCGCCATCAATGATGATCTCGAAAACATCAGTAATTGGGCGAAATCGTTCGATCTCTTGGTCAATCCTGCCAAATCTCAAGCTCTCATCATTGGTGGCAAACACTACATGAACGCCCTTAATATAAATCTACAAACACTCCCTTCAGTTGTTCTTGATTTTGTTCCTATACCTTATAGTAATGCTGTTAAGAATTTAGGTGTTCTTATAGACTCCAATCTTGCCTGGAGCTCTCACATAGCGGAAGTAAGCAGAAAGGTCTACGGCACTTTTCATTCTCTCAAGCGTCTGCAAAAGTTTTTGCCTTATCAAACTAAAATAAGTCTTGCTCAGTCTCTCCTTCTTCCACTTTTAGACTATGGTGATGTTTGCTTCCTAGATGCTACTGAAGAACTGGTCAATAAGCTCGAACGTCTGCAGAATTTATGTATTCGTTTCATTTTCGGTTTACGTAAATTTGATCACATATCAGAATTCCGATCGAAACTGAAATGGCTACCTATCCGGCTGCGACGGGACTTGCACATTCTCTCTCTTCTCTACTCCATTCTACATAATCCTAAATCCCCAGTTTACCTCCGAGAGCGTTTTGACTTCCTGATTCCAAGGGACAAACCCTGCCGTACAGCTACATCTCTCCTTCTTCGTACCCCTCTTCATTATTCCAGTCGTTACGACGGGTCCTTCACTGTGCGTGCTGTGCGTCTATGGAACTTACTTCCTCATTCCATTCGTGCAAGCTCTTCTCTGGATGTTTTCAGAAGAAGAATCAAAGAACATTTCCTATCTTGATTTCATTTACATATTTATGTTTATGTATATATTATAATTATATATATTAATATTTGTGTCGTAAGTACTAAATATATGTATTTATTTGAAAATACAGTATTTATTTTATATCTTCTGACGTTATATTGTATAACTGCCCTCTTATTCTTCTCTTCATCTCTCAACACTCAAAGGTTCGCTGGAAGATAACTCATATTTGAGTTAAGCTCGCCTTTTTGTATACTGCCTAAATGTAAACTTTTTTCTTTCACTTCTAACTGTATACAATAAAGAATAAAATAAAATAAAAATAAAAATGGAATTATTTAAGTAGATCATTCCACCAAAATTCCAATACCTAGTCTAAGGCTACTCATTTAAAAAAACAACACTGAACATACTGTCTCACTGTTAGGCAAACTTAAGAAAAATTCTTTATTTCAAAACGACACATGAATTCTATTTATTAGTATTCCCTTGCAGGAATCGTAGTACTACTAACCACTACTATTAACTACGACTATTAATATATTGAGTCCGATATAATATTTCTCGCACATAATGCATGTAGGTCTGTCACACCTTTTCGCCTCCGAGCGAAGCGTACCTACACAATTTCTTGAGGTACGATCGGAGTCCATTTAGAGAAAGAAATTATCAGTTTCATACGATAAAATCGAGTAGATGCAAGGTTTAAAACTTAAAACGAATCAAACAACCAAGAAGAAAAAGAATACCGTAAAATATTTTGGTTAGTTGAAGTTGTCAATAAATTGTTAACACAAATCGCATTATTACGAAGTATTGCCACTACATTTCTTTTCAATCAATTCCATAAACTATTTAGAATACGTTGTGTATAACATTTTTTTTTTATATTAACTATTTACAAATTATTTCAACTATTTGAAAGTAAAACATTACGAGAGTTTTTATAAATCAATAGTCTTTAACTAAACGTTTATTTACAAATGTTTATTAGTTTCTACTATAGAAATTTATTTTTTTAAATGTGGCAATTATGGTTGTTCAAATAATATGGATGAATATGAATTTAGTCAAATAAAGTACTTTAATTTAAAAAAAATTAAAAATATTATCGTGCGAGTTTACATACAAAATTAATTTTGTGTAAAAACCGACAGAATTGTATCACTAATATTTGCACATGTCCTATTTTAATACACTTCATAAGACACTCAGGTAGAATCTCGCCATTGTTCTTTATGTACTTTATTTTATAAAATAGATAACGGAGGATCATTCCTATCCTGGTAACTCATTGTGGACAAAATCAGGGATTCGGGCGAGAAAACAAACTCTCTGCGGTTACTTCGATGATAAATGCAGACACGATGGAAAATACACTTTAACGTGGCACACAACTCACTCACGGTAAACAACACAATTTCTAGGCTTAAGGTTAGCTTTTCCAGCAACGAACAGCAACGGAGTCACCTACAAATACAGAGTGCTCCCTGTTTCATCAGTTACATCCCATCGATGCTCTGTATACGTGCAGCCCAGTAGTCCGGGCCTTAAGAATACGGGCTAACTCGCATCCCCCGCCGTAATATCTGGCAGAAGACCCCCCCTGCACCAACATCAGCAGGGGGGCCTTTGAAAAGAAGAAGAAGAAAGAAAATAAATTTATCCGTAACAAATAAAAAATGCAGTAGCAATACAATATCACTAAAATAACAAAGAAAAACTGATAATGTTGCGAATCGGTCCCAACTCAGCATGCAGCAGCATGCTGACTGCAAGCAATCAGCGCTGGTCTTCCGTTGGAGCCGTTCGTTCAGGTCGCGGTATGGCCATACACATCGTAACTTATCTTAATACATGGCGCTTATTGACAAGTAACATCTACACACATAAGTAAACAACCAAGCAGAAAAAGAAGTCTATAATTCTCAGAAAGGCTTATTCTAGTTAAGAGCTAATTTGTAACCGGGAAACAAACACATTAAGTTGGTAATATTGGATAATTTTGAAATAAAAATATTATTATATAGCACTAGTGTCATGTTTCTTGATCTAACTGATGTTGGTAAATAAATACTTTTAATTTTTTTCTACAATTATTCATATTCGGTAAGTTCCGTATCGGTGGTGGAATGTTATTCCAGCATTTGGTAGCAGCGTAGCCGAAACTACCTAAATGCGGTTGACCTGTGCCTTTGTGTACCCATGTGATTTCCGACTCGTCACCCAACTCAGTCGTCATAAAGATATGCCGTTGCTTTATGTTTTAAGACACTAAGACACCGAAAAGAAGACATGCCAGGTGAAGTTTGTAGCGATGCCTCATTTCGAAGATAGAAAGCCTACGGGGTACCTTGATGGAATGTCGAAGCAAAAACGTGCACACGCATTCTTGACCTGCTGCATAATTTTTCTAACAAACGTGGTTCAATGATAGCGTCCATATAGCTAAATTTGGATAAATAAGTGACTGCACCTATGGCGGGCGGCGGAGCGCGGCACAAGAGGGGCACCGGTGCATTCCATTCGGAGATCCCGGAGCCCCTCTAAAGTGCTGATGTCGGCCACCGTGGGGTTTTAGTCGGTAGGAATCCGACATACCCCGCGAGTTTTCCCCGAGGCTATGCAGGATTTTCCCCAGGTAAAAAAAAAACTCTGTATACGTCACTTTGAAGCTTTTGTATCGTTTAAAAAATGTACTAATGGCCCTGATGTGACATACATATATTACTTCAATAGTTTCAAAAAAATGCAATCACAGTAAACTTTCTCAAAATTTTTATCGATCAGAATCAACTTTGAAGTACTTACATTATCGTTATAAGCTTATATCTTGGAGCTTAGTAAAGGTAGGCTTGAATAGTTATTTTCGTGCTTACTCAGCGAAATGGAGCTTGGACGAAGGTGTGACGTTTGATCGATACGTCCATTATTCAAATACCTATCGAGTTGGCGTCGTATCGAGCTTATAGTTTAGTTGTGACGTAATAATAGCGACTGATATTGATATGTGGAATAGTTAAAAGTTTTGACTCCTTTCGGCAATTTTGCGTCATAATTTGTACCTACTGAATATGATGGTATTGCTCATTTCAAGGTAGACTGGCAGGAAATGCCTCAAGCGATACGTCCGCCGATGTACATAAGTGCATGAAGAGTATATTAATAACGCGAAAAATTGCTCCATAAAATTTTTTTTAGGCGCAATGCACGTCAAACGCCTCCTTGGTCTAGTGACGTATAAAGCACATAGTGATCACAAGGTTCAAGACCTAGGTCGGACAAAATGTAGATTTTCTATAGAATAATTCCCTGTATATGTCCTGAGTTTGAAGATGTAAATGTAGGCGTGATGGTGTTTGGTAAACCACTATTACATGAAATATCATCAGTGAAAACTATATTTTGTTAGAGGTAAGTTATTGTTTTATTTTGCGTACTGCCTACCCCGTAAGGGGTCCGGTTATATAATAATATCAGCCTATACTGCCCACTGCTGGGCACAGGCTTTCTCTCTCACAAATCGAGGTGAGAGAGATTAGGTCATACTCCACCACGCGGACCCAGTGCGGATTGGTGGAGGCAGGTTTGTGGCCACCCGCTGTTGGACTTATCAAGCCGCCTTTAAGGCTTCCAACTCGGCTTAACGACTACCACATTAAGTGGTAACAGGGACCAACGGCTTAACGTGCCTTCCGAAGCACGGAGACGCTCGGATATGCAAATGCCACAAAAGGTCACCTATCTCAGGCCAACCGAGTCAAGCGTTGCTTAACCTTGGTGATCGGTAAGAACACCGCGGTGGCACAGCGCTACGAGCGCCTCTACCTCTCCGGTTATATAGATAGATTAAACAATTATTTATTTGTCTTGTTGGTCTAGTGGTACATAGTGCAGCTGACGATTATAAGGCCCTGTGTTCGAAGTCTAGGTTAGGAAAAGTGGGATTTTTTCGGAAATTTCTCAATAAAAGGGCGGAGTTTAAATAAAAGCAAGCAACCTACCACATTGGGACCTAACATAACACTTAGCAAGTATTGGCATAACAATGTTAATTTTTAAAATCTTTAAAAAGTACAGTCAACCATAAACACTCTAATAACCCCAAACGACTATCTTAAAAAGTCTCGCAATATTGTCGTAAATAATAAGAAACAAATGAATAACAACGTCGTCCAAAATACGTCCTCCGAAAATAAAATTCACAATTCATCACACGGCTCGGAACACGTCTTAAATTAGGTGACGGATCGACGTGACGGGGCCGTCATGGAGTCTTGACGGGGCCGTCACGGGACGGGAACGGCACGAAAGACGCGGGAAGGGTAATGAAGCGAACTCACGCCTGCTTGTATTATTCATTTCGGCCGACCGTTACTTTGGAAGGGTAAAATTTTTATTAAGTTTGCCCTTTTTCTTTTGTTCCTGAGTTCGGAAAGTAGGTTTCGGGGTGTTTTTTGTGGTTACGGCATTGTCGCGATATTTTAGATTGAAAACTCATAAGAAAAGGATGTAGGGGATAGATAATAAAGTGCTCTTTTAATTTGCAACAAAAAACTTGACTGAGTTTGGTTTGTATAAAGCGTTATGTACATTGAACCCGTCGACAAGTGAGCGGCTAGCACACGAAGTACTGAATATGAGTATTTAGTATTTTGTGGGCTACACTTGTTGTCGGTGGGATTGGTGTATAGAGCACAAAAAAAATTCCATGTACACTTCATCCTAAGACCATCATCATCATCTAAGTCTATACTTGTCCTCTCCTGAATATAGGCTTCCCCAATCGTTCTCCAGCGCAACTGGTCCGATGCCACTTGCATCCTAGGATAGGTGGCCAAAATTACTCAAAATATCATTTTTAAGGAAGCTGTTTTGCAAACAGTTTTTTAGTAACTTCTCTAGTTTGCGTTCTAGGCGATAAGCCAGTGTAAAATAGGGTAAGACAGTGAATTGAAAACAGTTCCTTACTATGCATGTTCGCTACTTGCTCTTTCTAAGGAATCAGAATCAGAATATTTGTTATTCGTGTAAACCTTTGGAATGTCATTCCTGTGGAGAAGAAAGCCAGGAAACTCCATGGTTACTCTTTTAAAATCGTATTTTTACAATTTTTTCCATCTACATTTTGTCTTGGGGTATTGGTGAACAATGTAGTATCAGATGAGTCTAAATGAAATAAACCAAGTTATACTATTCATGAGAATGACTACATGGTTCTTTCACTTACAGATAAAGAAATGAGAAAAAAAAAACATTTTATTAAACTATTAGAAGGAAGAGAGGGAATAATAAATAATAGCTGAACATGTCCTGCACATTCAAGTGGAGCTGGAACAACACCTATCCCAGCATTTTTATCTTTTAAATAATCATCTAGAGCAGGGATTTCCAAAGTGCTCGATATCCACCCCTTGAGGTCGATATCGACGACCCCGAAAAGGTCACTGGGACAGACTGGATGCGGAAGGCGGAGGACCGTGTGCAATGGCGCGTGTTAGAAGAGGCCTATGTCCAGCAGTGGACTGCGATAGGCTGATTGATTGATTAACGGGAAAGTTACTAGTAAATTCTCTTTGTAACATTGACAAAAAAATTGGAATAAAATCTACCAGGGTCGTTTGAATTACATATAGGAACACCTAATATATTTCAAACTCAAATAATTTATTTTGTATAAGCCCTGCGGGGGCACTTACAAATATATATATATATATATATATCGGGACATCTAACACCTCAGTCCCCCAGAACTTAAAAATCAAAAATAAACCGCGATAAAATCCGTAAAATAGTTTTATTTTATGTGTAATATTCGCGTAAATCTAAGAACTCAGTGAGTGTCTTAAAGTTTCTTTACGTAAACAGCGATGACAATAAGTACTTAAACTTTAATCCGTGGCCTACTTTACTATTAAAAAGAGATTAAAAGAAGATTACGCAACCCAAAGTTCTTATACAATTAAGAGTTTTGCCGAGATCTTTTTACGTGAAAGGACAATAGAACCTGTTCCGTTAGTTCAAAATATACTTTAGAATTGTGTTCATAAGAGGAGGGATCAAAAAGTAGTGAGAATGAGATAGAATATAATGACTATTGATAATTTAATAATTTATTTTTCTACATAATTTTCGAGTCTCTCCACACACCGAGTCCAGCGCTTTTCCAAGGCTTCAATCCCTTTCACAAAAAAAGTTTTGTCTTAGTCCTGCAAAAAGCTCTCCACGGCCTCCATCACCTCGTTATCGTCTTCGTACCTATTTCCCCTTAAGTATTTTTTCAATTTGGGGAACAGATAAAAATCGCTAGCCGCCAGATCTGGTGAATAAGGGGGGTGGTCAACCAATTCGAAGCCAGCTTGCTGAATGGCAGCCTAGCAGTCGCAACTGCCGACCTGTGCGCGGGTGCGTTGTCGTGATGAAACAGCACGCCCCTTCGAAGTTTCCCTCTCTTTTTCTCTTTGATGGCATTCCTCAACTTGGGAATTAAAGCTGCATAATATTGGCCTGTAATAGTGGTTCCACGCTCCAGGTAATCAATCAACAATATTCCTTCTGAGTCCCAAAATATTGAGGCCATAACCTTGCCAGCCGATGCCACGACACAAAACTTCTTCGGAGTCGGTGATGATGGCCGTTTCCATTGCGAAGATTGCTGTTTTGTCTCGGGATCAAAATGATGGGCCCATGTTTCGTCCATTGTTACGAAATGAGGCAAAAAGTTTTCAGAATCTTCTTGAAACTTGTCCAACAATATCTTCGAAATGTCAAGTCGATTTTGTTTCTGACTGTCGGTTAACATTCTCGGCACCCATCTTGCGGAGACTTTTCTCATATTCAAAGATTGTTTCAATATGGATTGAATATTTCCATATGAAATGCCCGTTTCTTGAATTAAGTATCGGATGGTAACTCTTCGATCGCTCAATACAATTTTCTCGACTTTCGCAACATTTTCTTGCGTGACTGACGTCGATGGACGGCTGCAATGATGTTCGTATTCCGTGCTCGTTCTTCCTACACGAAATTGAGAAGCGCACCTTGCGACAGTGGAATACGGCGGAGCAGACTCTCCTAATGTTGCCTCCAAATCGCAATGAATCTCTTGCGTCGTTAACTTTTTTAAACAGAGGTATTTAATAACGGCTCGCACTTCGTTTCTCTCCATTTTCGAGAACACGTTCCGACACGAAGGAAACAAATGACTACATTCAGAAAAAACAAAAGAGAATCGAAGATTTTTTTTTTATTAATATTACAAATATGTATCTGAGCTATGCCTACCAGTATTTTTTTTTTTTACCAAAGAGTATGTTCTCGCTACTTTTTGATCCCTCCTAGTATAAATGTATTTTATAGTCGCTTGTAGCCTTATAAAAGTTTGGTGTTTTTAATGATCAGCGATCAGAGGTTAAGCAGCGTCCGATTCGATCAGCCTGATATAGGTGGCCGTGGTGACAAATCTCCGTTCGTCCGATCGTATCCTTCCCGGCTGCCATTTGGTATGATAGTCGTTAAGCCTAATTAGGTGTCTTACAGGCTTGATTAATTTCAACAGCAAGTGGCTACAAATATGTCTCCACCAATCCGAACTAGGTCTGCTTGGTGAAGTATGGCCTAGTCTCTGTCACCTTTATTTGCAATAGGAGGTTTTACCCAGCGGGATAGTATAGGATGGTTTACTATTTTTATTTTATTTTGATCGGGATCCCATCTATATGTAGCCTGCCTGCCGAGTTCGACTGCTAAAAATGTAGGAACATAAATCTAACCACAACACAAATCTAACCATGCAAGTAGAGGCTATACGTTTCTAAAAGTCATTGGTTTATTATTATTTATCTACTCAAACTTGGTAAGTCCGATGGAATGTTGTGCGAGGCACAAGGGGGTTTCAGGTCTGGAAGAGGATGTTCGGATCAAGTCTTCTCACTCCGCAACATCGTAGAAAAGCATCTGGCAGTGGGGCGGAAGGTTTTCTGCGGTTTTGTAGATCTGGAGAAGGCATTTGACAGAGTTGTGCTTAAGAGACTTTGGGACATTTTGCCAGAGTATGGTATAGATGGCACTCTGTTGCGAGCCGTCCAGTCCACTTATGTGGACTGCAGGGCATGCGTACGGGTGGGTGGTAACAGGTCACCCTGGTTTGACGTTAAAATCGGCGTTAAGCAGGGTTGCGTGTTGTCCGCTAGACTGTTTATAATATATCTGGACAAAAGTCTTCAAAGACTGAAAGCGATGAATGAAGGTGTACAAATGGGTGACTTAGTGGTAAACCATCTACTTTATGCAGATGACGCGGTTTTAATAGCGCCAACAGCCACTGATCTGCAAACACTAGTCACAGTTATGAAAGACGACTGCATGATCAATGGCTTACACTTGAATGTAAAGAAAACCAAGATAATGGTTTTTGAAAGGGAAGAAACCAGAACGAATGTAAGGATTGTGGTTGGTAACGATGTGCTGGAGCAAGTGAATGAGTTTGTATATCTTGGATGCGCCTTCAGTAAGGATGGGAAATACACCGCTGACATAGAGAGAAGAGTGAGTGCAGGGAACAGAGTGAATGGTGCGATGGGCAAGCTACTCGGGAGCCGGCACTTAAGCCATAAGGCGCAGCTGGCCATACATAACGGAGTTCTTGTCCCAACGCTGTTATATGGTAGCGAGAGCTGGGTATGTAAGAAGGAGAATGAAAGTAGGATAAATGCGGTAGAAATGCGAGCTCTGCGGAAGATGTGCGGAGTGAAGCTGACCGACCGCATTAGCAACAGCATAGTAAGACAGCGAGTAGGTATGAAAGATAGTATCGGTGTAAAGATGAGAAAGGGCATGCTCCGTTGGTTCGGGCATATAGAAAGAATGCCAGAGGAAAGAATGACAAAACAGATATACAATGTGAAAGTGGAAGGATGCAGGTACCGGGGAAGACCTAGACTATCTTACCACGACCAAATAAACCGAGTCTTATCTGATGGAAAAGTCAAGAGTCTCCGTAACCGGCGAGCGTGTATGAGACGAACTATGAGAGTCGAGGAAGCCAGAGAGGTATGTAAGGAAAGAACCTGTTGACTCTGTACTCTCTGCCTACCCCGCAAGGGATCTGGCGTGAGGTTATAGATAGATACTCAAACTTTACCCATTAACCAAAAGGCTAAAACCTAACATAACTCATCACATACTTAGTTAAACTCATAATACCGAAGTAAGTAAGTAAACGGAACAAACGACATCTATAAATAAGGGTAAATTGGGCGAAAAACATAGTTGTCCGCCATTATCGTGGAAAGGAAACAAAAACAAATTGCTTGTTTATGAATCGGCATCGCGGAGCGGTTTAACGAGGCACGTTGTAACTCTACGGCGATTAGTATTGGATGTTTTGTAACAGAAATAGTAAACAGAATATTTCTCCCAAGTGTAGGTATAGAAGTATGCATAGAATAATTAATTATAAACTTAATCTCTGTACTATCTGCCTACTCTGCAGGGGATAAGGCGTAATGATTAAGATATATAGACAGAATCACAAACTTGAAGAATCTTTTCAAAAATAAGACTTTATAGTTTATAGCCCACACACGATGGCATTCAGTAGTTTAGTTAAGGCATTCTTATATGCACTTTTTTGCACATTTTGGCTCCATTATCCCACTGTCTTCATAATATCATATTGCATTCTTATGGATGTTATCTCGGTTTGCCGATTTCAGCTTAACAGGATTCAAGGAAATGCTTAAAAAAATTGCTTATTTTGAATTAGAAAGACAGACATACGAAAAAATAAGTCAAATAAAACAATGTAGATATATTATAAAAAAAATTATTAGTGAATAACGAATGGAATATACGATACGAAAAAACTATCAGCTCGGTTTAGTTTTGCCTTCAGAGCAGCTGGCGAAGTCTTAGATTTGAATCCTTAGGCGAAAAAATTGAGAGGTTTCTCGATCGTAAATTTCTGGATTTCGAAATCATACCATGTAAAAATACGTGGGCCCGCCTTCTTATATATTGGAATCTAATATCATTGGCAAAATATACCTAGGTGCAGAGAATACCTCTGTCATCCCCGCCTTGGTAATACAAGCGCGAGGGTATCTCTTGAGCTCAATACCACTAATCCACTAATGTAAAAGCCTGTTACCAGTCCCAGGACGGTGGTAAATGTCATATTATACCGATAAATCGCCGCTGGAGTTATATCGACTGAATGCGCAGGTAATGTTTATTTAAGTTGCGATATATTGAGATTTCGTTATCAATATTCGTTTTGGGAATTAATTTGAAAGTGGAGCTTGATTTTATTTTGATACTAACCGTAGCTGGGAGCTCGATGGGATTTTTTTACTTTAACATTTAACATCATCAAGCCAGATCCCTCTTGCGGAGTAGGTAGAGAGTGCAGTACAGTTTGAACTCCTAAATAAATTAGATATTTTTACGACTTCAATACACCCCGATATCCCATAAACCCCTTATGGTATCCCTTAGGCATTAAAGGGTGCACGGTTGTGATCCTCTAAGGCAAATTTCTTGGTCAGGAAATCTTAGTTCTCCTCTAGCTATATCCACTATACACTGCTTACTTTTTAAGAAATCCATATTCAAAACGCAATCATCGGTGATATTGGCAATTAACACTGGCTAGAGATACATGCGGTCGCCAATACTGAGCTGCACGTTTGTTTCACCGAGGTCGGTGACTAGCTGGCCGGTCACTGTCTGAAAATGGCATGATGGAACTCGCTTTTCCCACAGTATGGTGCGTTTTAGCAGCTCTGGCCTCATGATTGTACGGAATGCTCCAGTGTCCACTGTAAAACTGCATGTTTGATTGTTTGTTGTGTGATGTGTTTGTCAAAGACTGACGGTGACCCAACAGGACGGCAGACCTGATTTCAGTATCCCGTATGCCGTCGATGAAAGGCCCTAAAAGTTGGGCGGCGACAGCTGCCGGCGTTGACGCAAAGGCTCGACGAACTAGTATTTCTACCTCCGATGCCCACTGTTGGATACGTCGCAAAACCGTTGCATCGATTGACAGAAGAAAAACGCAACTTTGTTTAAGACTTGAATTGCGAGCGTGCCTTCGGCGAGCTTAAACTACGAAGTTTGATAATAGTTTCAAACAGGCGTATTATATTGGGATATCCAAGTAGGGAAGGAAGATTCATTGTTGAGACTGACGCCAGCAACACCGGTATAGGCGGAGTTTTGTCACAAGTTTCGGGAGACCGCAACGTGGTGAGTGCACTTAGCAAGGCTCTTTCTAAACCGGAAAGGAATTACTGTGTTACTCGGCGTGAATTACTTGCAGTGGTAAAGACCTTGCAACATTTTAGCAAGTATCTTCTAGGAATACAGTTTACACTGATGACAGATCGTGTTGCGTTAAAATGGTTGCTACAGTCCAAAAATCCTAAAGGTCAGGGCGCAAGATGGCTCAAGCAGCTACAGGAATTTAATTTTGAGATCGAACACCGGAGTGGTAACGGACACAACGATGCTGACGCGTTATCACGAATACCATAAATGCAGAAGACTGCAAGCACTGCCAAAAAAAAGTCGCTAGAAAAAGTCGGACTCATAAAAACTAATGGTCTCGACTATGAATGGACCGAAACGACAATGAAGGAGGTACAGGAAGAAGACAGTGATCTTCGCCCTATTGTAGAATAGAAGGATAATGGACTGTTCCCGGAGACTGATGATGGCAACAAATACATCATAGTTGTACAAGACTACTTTACTAAATGGCCGGAAGTTTTCGCAACATCTAACCAAGAGACTACAACTGCAGCAAAGAAACTGGTCTAAGTGGTCTGCCGCTATGGCCTTCCTTTAGAGCTACATTTAGACCAAAGACGGAACTTTGAATCGGCTCTATTTCAAGAAATATGCAAGCTACTCGGTATCCATAAGACCCGAAGAACTCTAGCGCATCCGCAGTCAGATGGCATGGTCGAGAGGTTTAACCAAATCCTGGAAAACAACTTGGCAAAGGTTGTGGATGATCACCAGAGAGATTGAGATCAATACATCCCGCTGTTTCTGATGTCCTATCGGTCTGTGGTTCATAACAGTATGGTTCACACTCCAGCAAGAGTGAATTTCGGCCGAGACATGAGACGTCCGGTGGATGCAATAACCGGCACATTACCAGATCGTCCTAAGCCAGTCACCGATCACGTAAGTAATCTCCAAAACCAGCTGGACCAGGTGCATAAGAGAGAAAGAAAACACGGACGGACAAAATCCGCTCCGAAGAAAAGGAAAGTCTCCCAAACTTCAGGCTCGGTGGGAAGGATCTTACACTGTGGTGACCAGAATTAACGATCTTACCTATAGAATTAAAAAGGGGCACAGTGGAAAACCGGAGGTAATCCATGTGGATAGATTAGCGCGGTATCACGGATCTAATGATGCTTGGGACAGGCATCACTAAGAGGGGGTAATGTTACGACTTCAATACACCCCGATATCTCGTAAACCCCTTATCGGGGAATGTTAATTTTAAAATGCATTACACACACTTAGGTCCCCTAGCGATCTTTCTTGAAAGATCGAGAATCCGCGCTTAAGTGCTGAAACATCTAGAAGGTTCCACCCTTTTAATTATCGCCCCTTTAACCTATTCTTACACGGACAAATAGGTATGTAATAATAATATCGCTTTGTAGGCCGCGCCGGCTATTGTTCGATGTACTTCTATCGTAGTACTTCTAGCGATGTACTTAGAGGGTTCGCGTCCGTTCCAGAACTTTCATACGAGTATAACAGGAACACAGAGCGCGGGGACAAACACAGTATCTTCTCGGAAGCGATAGTGATCAAATCGGAGAACAAGCGATCTAAGTGGAATACACCAGCGACTTTAGCAACGATATACGGATATTAAGAGTAATTCAGCGACTTGGAAGCAGTATTTGGGTATCAAGGAGATTAGTGCTAGTGTGTATTTTGTGCTTGTGTGTACTTGCATTCAACGTACTGTTTTGTGTGTACAGCGCCTAATAAAGTACTTCGCACGGAATTCGGCATTTAATTATCCCGCAAACGTAACAATATGTAAATATTTTAAAACTTCTATTTATTAGTGCTCACAAACGTTATATAAGGAACTTCTGTAGAAAATGTCATGTTTCGTAATCCCCTAGTTTAAACTGTATAGTGTCCCAACAAAGAATGACTGAAATTCAGTCACTCTTTGTTAATTTTATAAAGAAAATTGAGTGCCTACCGCGATCGCGACCTACTATTTATCGACCCATATACAAAAGAGGCGCTCGTAGCGCTGTGCGACCGCGGTGTTCTTACCGATTACCAAGGTTAAGCAGCGTTCGACTCGGTTGGCCCGAGATGGGTGACTGTTTGTGGCATTTTCATATTCGAGCGTCTCCGTGCTTCGGAAGGCACGTTAAGCCGTTGGTCCCGGCTACCACTTAGTGTGGTAGTCGTTAAGCCGAGTTGGAAGCCTTAAAGGCGGCTTGATAAGTTCCAACAGCAGGTGGCCACAAACCTGTCTCCACCAATCCGCACTGGGTCCGCGTGGTGGAGTATGACCTAAACTCTCTCACCTCGATTTGTGATAGAAGGCCTTTGTCCAGCAGTGGGCAGTATAGGCTGATATTATTATACAAAAGAATAATAAGGGATATATTGAGCGCTCGGAAATAAAAGACGTATGTGCAACAATCAAATTTATCATTTTTTTTTAAATACGTTATGAAACAAAAACTGCTCTACAAGAACTTTGCTATAATTATTTGATATGTTTTTAAGTAAATTCTATTAATCAGTTCCTAAGCATTTCGCATTGGAATCAGAAAATATTAAGAAATAGAGATGATTTTAGATTTTTAACTATCGAGAAAATTTTGTTTATTCGTGTATTCCTTTCACTAGATTCTAAAATATAGTCAAAAATCATATTTCGAAATCATATCTCTTTAATACATATGAATACTTCTTGAAGTAGTACAAAAGAACCAAACCGAACCTGTTGGAACTCTGTACTCTCTGCCTACCCCGCAAGGGATCTGGCGTGAGGTTATAGATAGATAGATAGATAGATAGTACAAAAGCACTATTTTTCTCGATATCCCCTTAATAGTTCGTATAATGAAAGAAACCGAGAGGAACTTACCGGTCGCCCCGATTACTGAATCGAGTAGTCGCGAGTGCGATTCCTGCACGAGGCAAATCTTTGTGTGACTCACAAATGTTTCTTCTGGTCCGAATGTTTGTGTTTGTAAACACACCCAAGAAATAAAAAATGCCTTGACTTGGGCTACGGTGTTATAAACAATACATTGTGGATATAGGTTCACTTTTTCCATAGTTATTAGTCATCCGAGACCAAACCGGAGTAGCATATTTATTTGTAAAATATCGTTATTCGGGTCAGATGGTGAACAAATACTTAGAGCGAAAATGCATCTATGTAATATGAAAATTTAGCATCTACAATATTGAGTTCTTCACTTGCACATCATATTTGTTGTATGCTTCCTCTAATTACAGCCATCTATTAGTTCGGGTGGCTGTGTGTTTGGTTATCGGTCTGACGGCTCCGTTGCAAAAAGATGGCTTTTTGCAATATAGGTAATTACTACGCGTCTCGCTCACTACGGCCATTACCTGTGGCGACACAGCGTAGCAAAACCGGTAGGTTAAGGGTCATATTTATCCCTTAGAATAAATTTAATCCAAAAGCCGCAGGCGCGCATCTAATTGCAGCTACAATTACTACTTCCAATGGGATGACTTTTACGTTTACGCGAGTAGTCGTTCTGTGATCGTCGTACGAAAAAACGTGCTCTGCACGTGTCAAATTAAATTTAATTATGCCGCCTTGTGTCGTTCTTCCCTCCAAAAATGCTGTTGAACTTCAATACTAACATGGTGGGGTCACATTTCATACCCGACTAGTGCAATTAGGTGCCGTATTATTGAAATATTGAATTGATTCTTCCGTCTGTAATTGTCATAGTAAAAGACGCGTCCATTTTGTTAGTATTGCTAGTATAATACAATTTTAATTTCCCTATTTTTATTTACTGGGGACTTTATTAGTTCTAGTATTAAATGGAATTAATTAAATACTACAACTTGGTTTTAATATTTAATTACGATGATGAAAATATATTTTCCCTACATTATACACTATTACTTAAATCATTAATAGTTCAAGTACATAAACTTGAATTTTTTCAGTTTATTATACATTAAAATACACGTTATCGCAACAACTATTTTATTCTCATCTACTCTAATGTCATCAACATTTACCCCAAAAGCTAATCTTTCCGGGCGGCAAACATTACGTGGGTGGGAAGTGCGGTGAGTGCGGGGCGTTTGTTGAATTTTTGGCTTCACGACTGGACGCGGCTTCTGTGTTATATTTAATTCTTTGATTTATTTTTATTTTTTTACACAAACAGGTTTAACGTATATGATGACGTTTCGTGTTAACTTTAGTCACTTACTTTACGTGGGCATTTACTAGAAATTTTAATGGAAGTAAAAAAATTTTTTTCAACATATTTATTGATATATATGATAATATGTAATTTAAGCCGGAATGAACGTACTGCATCTATCTACTCTTAATCGTCGGTGCTTGCTCCGCGCAAGCACCGAACCCTGTGGTAAGCCGTTTTTGAGCAGATGGAATCTACTCTCCCCGCCACCCAACAACACTTTGGCCGAGCATCGTCTTCAGCAGCAAAATAGTTCTTTTGCAAGGTGCCATAGCGCTTAGTTTTTGTACAGCAGTCCTTGGATCCAAACAGTGTCATACGCAGCTTTCAGGTCTACGAAAGTGACGAACGACTTTTGGCCACGCTGGTACCCAGCCTCGATGTAGGACGTGAAAGCCAGGACCTGGTCACCGCAGTTTCGGTTTGGTCGAGACTTGAAGAGAGCCGATGATATACAATCCGCTCCAGTAGTTTGTAGGTGACACTCAGTAAAGATATTGATCTATAGTTGGCAGCGTTATTAGCTGGTTTCCCGGGCTTTAAGATGGCAATCACTTTAGCTTTAAGTAAGACGTTAGGGAGCTTATTCGATTTTAGAATGTCATTAAAGAAATCGATTAGCCACCTGTACTAAGGACTCTTTGGGAGCTGGTGCAGGCGCTCCACCCAGTTTGCGTAACAGAGTTTAACTCTACTTGCTTGAATGTGTGAAATCCATGCCCTCCACGCTATCCACCCATTTCTTCCGGGGGGATTCGTCTAGGGCATTCATAAGATTACGCGCTTTTTCTGGCTCAGTGGTTGACAGGAAATCCTGGTATGCTTCTTCAGCTTCCTGTGTCCATCCTGGTATGTAATCCTTACTAGTATGGAACCCCCTGGGTATGTGACGTTTGGCCGTTGCGATGATGGCTTTACAAAATCTCTCGTAGTTTTCTACTGTCGGTTTGATCCAGTGGAGAATTGAGCCCGTTTGGCTGCTGAAAGAATTCCAATCGGCTTTTGAGAAATTCCAGCGGGATTTAGGGACAGAGCTAACCAGAGGGATTTCGAGGCCAATAGTTATTAAAGCTGGTCAGTGTTGGCTGTTAGGGAAGTTATTTAAGATTCTCCGGGTAGTGGGGAGGATATTTCCGCAATAGTCTTAGGACACAAAGCAGAGATCAGGATTAGTGACGTTTTTCCATCTGGCTGAATGGAAGGACCCTTTGTCGTTGGGATCGAAAACGAGGTGGATGTCCTCCCTGTCGGCCCAATCCGAAAAAAACTCTCCATTTACATCATTCGAGGAGCATCCCCATGACGTGTGATTACTATTGAAATCGCCAAGGTAGACTGAAGGATGGTTGCGCGTTTGGATTGGCGGATTTAAGAATACGTTCGGTGGCTTGTACATTGATGTTAAAATAATGTCTAAAATTTGGACAGTGATTACCTCTAGGTTATTGTTACTATTACTTTCTATTATCTTGTAGTCACTTAGAGAAGATTTATTATATACTACGGAGCCATAAATACCCCTATTTAAGAGGGTGTATGAAAGTAATTTAAAACCAGAATTATGACTACGTTTTTCAAGTTGCGCGGGGTCGTCGATGTGATGTTCTTATGTGACAATGATGTTTATGTCATAATCGGCAGCCATTCTAGATAGGTACTCACATTTAGACTATGACGATCCATCGACATTAATCTGAAGAATACTTGCTGAAGGCAAGGCGATTCTCCTAGTCCGATGATTTCGTGAAGAGCCTTTTGTCTGATGGCTCTGAGAAGAGCCTTTTGTTGGATGGCTCTGAAAAGAGCCTTTTGTAGATCGCATTATTGAAAGCTTGCTGAGAGATGCGCTTGGGACAGGTTCAGCGCGCCACATGGAGGTCTGAAATACTTTGACCGCACAAGTGCGTTGCCCGGGGTGGACCGCGAGGAGGTATATTCTGACCAATTTCCACCCAATTTCTATCTCGGATCATAAGAGATTACTCTTAGTAGGTTAATTCCGATTTAATTATAAATCAGAATGAACCTACTGAATTTATCTTCTCTATGTTCTATGTCGTTATACGCCGCCCGACGGGCATGGCCGTCTGTCTGTTTATCGGGTAAGTAATACGAGCTGCGAGTAATTACCGGCTCTACTGGAACCACCCGGTAGGGGGCGCGGTTGCACGTAGCGAATGATATACATGCAATGGCCCCGGATTTTAGTAAGAGTCGTTCATTTTTGATAAAATACTTACTTCTGGCTCGTCTGTCTATTGGCGCACATTGGCGCACATAGGTCCTGAGTTTGGACAATGTGATTTTCCTAAATAAAAATTCTTATCAGCAGTCCGTTCTTGAAATTGTGTCCGGTGTTATGGCAATAGGTTTGCCCCCTATTACACTCTGACGCCTCCACTTGGAAAATATGGACGTACGAGTGTTTATTTTTAATTTTACTCGAATCAATAAAGTCAGATCCTTATCAATATTTATTTATATTAGCCATGACTCGTACCCTTGTACGACCAGAAAGATCTTATGCCTTTAGATTTCAATATAAAGGCATAAATTCTTAGGTATCAACGTATGATAGTTTTTTCTACTTTCAAAACCATATAAAGGAATATACAGGGTGTACCATAATTAACGCAAGACCTGAAAGTAGTTTGTTCTAAAGCGATAACTGAATTGATTCCAATAATTTTTAATGTATATTACATGTTTTTTAATTTGCAAAAAATGCTTTTACTCCTTCAGTACGCTATAAAAAACTAAATTTATTCTTGATTCATAGCAATAATTAGATTTCAAATGGAATTCTAAAACGCTTTTCTTAATACGTACCCATACACGTCCAAGTTTAATTGTTAATTGGGGTATAAAATTGTTTAAAAAAAGGGTTAAAAACTTTATATTTGGAGATTTGGTTTCCGTCATGAATTCATGAAGCAATTATCTAAACAGAATGTTTGAAGTCTTGCGTTATTTACGATACACCTTGTATTTAATTTAAGTAAAAACTACTATTTTGTTTTTAATCTAAGGTATTTCCCATTTGCTTCTAGATTGTTCCGTGATCAATGCTAAAGAATCTAGACGCTATTTACGTTCGGACTGGTCCTCTTCAATCTATTTCTAATCGCATTTACTTTAGTTAAATAGAAACCTTTTAGAAAATCCAACCGGATTTTTCTGAAGAGTTCTTTTTATTAATGCTGATTGGAATATACTATGCAGTTTGGAGTTCGATGCGTATTGAAAGGTCCAGATAAAAAGGCAGTGTAATTTAGACTATCATATTCGATTACCTAATAAGTAATATTATGTACATTACGGATTCTTTATGAAACTTTGTACTCTCTGCCTACCTCGCAAGGGATCTGACGTGATGATATTGATAGATAGACAGAAAGGAAGGGCGAAAGTCAAAGCCCCAATGTAATATGGGGGAATATATTGACTTTATACCGGATATATTTCCAGATTCCGGGCTTGTACTGCTTTTTTTCGATAGAAAATCGCCAATATTCCTTTGTCCGACCTAAGACTTGAAATGAAGACGTAATCGCCAGTCGCTTCACTGGCCTTATTAAGCTTTCTGCTATCTCTAATGCCCGAACCTCCAAAGGAATTGCAGGAGAAGCAAAAGACGAGAAGAAAATCCGAACTGACACGGTATAAAATTACTAACAAGATATTTCATCAGAATTTAGAAACCACAATATAAAATCGTTGATCGAATTTTATATTAGCACTCAAAAATATGATTATTTGAGTTAGAATTCTAATTCCAAAACTATAAAACTTCATTTCTTTTACTCTTGCTTGTTACTTGCGAAGCTATTTTATGTAGAACACCTGAATGGCCGCCGTCAGATGTAATCAACTCGCAAGCCGTTTCAAAACTACCAACAGTATTCACATTTAGGGCTCTTACAGATGAACTACTTCTCTAGTTTTGCTCGTAGTCGTACTGGTTTACACAGAATCCTTCAGACTTTTGGTTTTTTAAACATGTTATCATTAGTCACACATTATCTCCATTATTAAATAAATAAAAAGTCGTACCTATTGGGTTTTTCGCCAGATTCCGATCCAGGCCGCATTCTCATCTATGGTGTATTATCATAGTATTTTTCACATAGAATGGGTAGTTACAGTTCTAATTGCCAAACGATATTATACTTTATTCAATGGCAATAAGAGGCATGACCCGTTTCTATACTTATGGTTTTATGCCTTAACACCATTAATAGGTTAGATAAAAACAAAAAAAAAACAAGAATGACGTGAAAGTGCCCCGCCACGGTTAACACAAAATAATTTGAGTTTGAATGCTATTATACCATATTATACCAACGGTGGGTTTCACCACCGTTTAACAACAGCCATTGACACGACGGCTGCGAATTACTCCTGTCGTTGGTAAATTGCAGTTTACCTGTAAGAACTCTTAGGATTCCATTTTTCTAATGCGCACGGTGAACTGTACGTACAGACTTCCGATCAATGGTAATAGAGTCAGCGTTGTGCTAGAATTGCTTTTCTGGGGTAACGCTAGTACATTTGAGTGCTTTCCAAGCGAAACGGGTGCAGAGTGTAAAGAACTCTTTAGCTGGCGAATATTTTTCTGCATAGCGTTTTTTTTTGCATATGTGAGTAGGTCGAGTCGTTCTTGAAGGATAAATCATTTTTTTCTCTACTTCATTATTTTATAATGTTTTATTTCTGGTAAAGGGTAAAATTGGAGTTTTGAAGCACAAGACTATCTCAGTATAACTAAATAGATCATATTCATATTCATATTTTATTTTGCGTTCCACAATGTTGTTAGATGGTAACATTGATCAGCTTAAAAGCTAGGTAACAATCATGGAACCTGGCGGGCACAGCAAAGTGCTTAAGAGAGAGGAAGACTAGTAGGAATTTTAGATTAAAAGTAATAAATATTACAATATTTTTATATTGAAATACTTAGCTTCGAACTGTTATTGTTGGTAGGAAGACAGTAGTGATAGATATTTTTAATAGATATATTATGTCTTTTATATTAGTTTTTTTTAATATTATTATTATTATAAATGTCTATTGTTATTATTATAAATGTCTACTATCATTATTATTATTATCGTGTCTTATCTGCTGAACTAGTCAAGAGTCTCTGTAGTCGGATAGCGTGTATGAGACCAACTATGAGAACGGAGTGGGCGACAGAGGTTTGTAGAGAAAGAACTTGTAGGAACTTTATGCTCTGTGCGGGATAAGCCGCATGGGATCCGACGTAATGATATACAGATGGACAGTCCAGAAATTACCGTCCCTAAATAGTATTAGTAATATGAATTATGCCGTCAAGACTATATTTCCAAGCGGAGGTGGTAAACTTTTCGCCGGTGATGTTAGGGCCCATGTAATAGGGCCCAAGAGCCACCATGCCAGACTTGGAAGCGATGCTGGAAATTTCATTCTCGAAGATTAACATTTTGTCCGATTTAGGGATTGACCCCAGGACTTTGTGATCGCTGCGCGCATTGTTAGCCACTCGACCAACGAGGTAGTAACTAAATAGAGTTGCTAATATTTAATGCAAAATGAATATGCGTTTAATCCCGTCACTCCATTCAAAGTGTAGTTTTTAGTCGCTACATTCTCATCTCCCATCCCGAGTAACCGAGTGAAAAAGCCGGGAAAAAGGAAATTACCCTCCCCCTTTCCGGGTGACTGCACAGGACCAAGTCACAAATTCCGGGTTTTTTCCGCTGTGTAATATTATTGCGAGATAATTTGCAGAAATAGACTTAGCTTTAAACGCTTGTGTTTGAAATGGATTTTGGTACGTAAAGCTTATTGCAGTGGATCAGTGTTATCAGAACTAATTTTTAGAAGATTAACATGATAATTTTAATTTGAATCTTTTTATGAACAAGATTTTATAGCAAATCCACAACAGATCTCTGTTGATTTTGCTTAGTTGAAGAATTCGTAAGACTTCCTTCCGGCTCCATTATCAGACCATGCTCACCTTCTAGGTCTATGATAATTATCAAAACAAATCGAACGAGGTCAAAAATGACAAAGTTATATTTCGTAGTTGAGTAATCCCATCCGGATTCATTCCGGATTCCCTCGCTTCATGGTAACATATTATTATACTGTGACTAGGTTCACCTGCATCATCATCATCAATCAGCCCGTATCTAACCACTGCTGAGTGTAGGCCTCTCCTCTATCGCGCCATCCGATCCGATCCTGTGCTAATCTATTCCAACATTTGCCAGCCGCTCCCACGATGACATCGCTCCATCTAGCCGATGGTCTGCCTATGGGTCGGCGTCCTGTTCTGGGCCACCACTCTGTTACGGCCTTGATCCACCTGCCATCTTCACGCCTCATCAAGAGTCATGCCCATCTCCACTTTAACCTGCATCCGTTTACCAAATTCCAGCTCAATTGGATGCTCTCAGGTACTCGAAAAATGGATCACAAAATTTTAACCGAAAATACAGCCAGTCATGCGAACAGAGCAAGTTAAATAAAAAGAAGATTATTATCGTTTGAAAATTCCAGAAGTGGTCACCTATCTCAAACTGACCGAGGCGAACGCTGCTTAACCCTGGTAATCGCTACGAAAACCGCAGCACAAAAGCGCTATATCGCTATGTGTACATAATTTTTTGCTTATATATCGATCTATCTATCTATATCATCACGCCAGCTCTCTCGCGGGGTAGGCAGAGAGTACAGAGTTCCAACAGGTTCTTTTCTTACATACCTCTCTCGCTTCCTCCACTCTCATAGTTCGTCTCATACACACTCGCCGGTTACGGAGACTTGACTTGCCCTTCAGATAAGACACGGTCTGCTTATATAAGGCAAAAATAGTGTCAATTTTTACTTATTACTTAGATTGATAATAAGATGAATTTTTAAAATCCTTTCTTAGTCATGGTAAGAATTTCACTAAATAGATGAGCATCTATGAAAATAGAGTAGGTACACAAAAGCAATATACGATAAATATATTTGTACTAAGTTTTTGATATATACAAATAAACGAAGAAACATCACCTGTTTATGTACATACATAATACTATAAAATGTTTGAAGTAACATGGCGTCTCTCGTCACCTCACAATGAGGGAATATAAAATATTGGCTCCCATACGTCATAAAACGAGGCAGGGTGCCGTGACGTCCCTTGATGTAATTTTCCCGGAATATCTTACTTTGACGGCAGTTATAAGGCTGATGGAACGAGCTATAAATTGCTTTATGTGCGAAACAAAATGTAGCGGCGAAATACGGTAGAAGTGGGTGACGTGTTATATGGGTGCGAGTTGTATAATAATACATATATTTAGGTACTTATGTATGATAATATATCATGTGTCATGTTTAAACTTAAAGGTACTCTAGTAAGGAATGAGAGTGACAAAAAGTTGGAGAAAACATAGGTAACTTTTTGGATGTTTAAAATTCAATTCGCACCCACTGACGTAGCACCTAATTGCCGCTGTGACCCATTTTTTAAACTAAATAGTAATAAAACTAGTTTTTTATAACATACTAGCGACCCGCTCCGGCTTTGCATGGGTGAATTATACGTATAAATCGTCCTCTTAAATCACTCCGTCCATTGGTGGACCGTATGAAAATCCGTTTGGTAGTTATTGAGTTTATCGGGTTCAGACAGACAGACAGGCGTGGCGGGAGGACTTTGTTTTATAATATGTAGTGATATAATATCCAAATAAGAAACAATTTTCCGAGTGCTGTACTGGACCCATAATAACGGAAAGGACAGACACGGGAGGTTTTTTCCGTGACCATGGATGCTGTAAAGTGCTCTGAGCGACGGGAACATCAAAATCAAATAAACCGCAATAAATCCGTAAAATATAGTTTTTTTCAAATACAATTTTTCCATTTTCTAAGTACCAACTTTTAAAGTATTTCCTTTTATAGAAAGTAGCTATCATCATTGATCTGTAATACAGGTTCCGGCCTGCATCAGACACCAGCTCCTTACGTTATATGCCGTAATATTTTTGTAACTATTACTGATTTTCCAATATGTTACATATCTTGTAAGGAGAAATAAACGATATTATTATCAAAATCTCGAGCGGCACCTTATGCCTCAGGTCCTCGGAAAATCTTAGCCTAAGGCTGCCCTCTTGCAATATCAGCTAAATAATTATATGTATGTTGTGTTTTTAATTATATATCAGCGCTTTGGTTTTCTGGATGGCTGCCTCAATGCTGGTAATGGTGAAAGGTGGATTTATCTTCATTTTCATAGTCGTGAACAGGGAGGTTTCAGGTCTGGAAGAGGATATTCGGATCAAGTTTTCTCCCTCCGCAACATCGTAGAAAAGCATCTGGCAGTAGGCCGGAAGGTTATCTGCGGTTTTGTGGACTTGGAGAAGGCGTTTGATAGAGTCGTGCGAAAGAGACTGGGACATTTTGCCAGAGTATGGTATTAACGGCACCCTGTTGCGAGCCGTCCAGTCCACCTACGTGGACAGCAAGGCATGCGTACGGGTGGGTGGTAACATGTCACCTTGTTTGACATTAAAATCGGCGTCAAGCAGGGTTGCGTGTTGTCCGCTAGACTGTTTATAGTGTATCTGGATAAAAGTCTTCAAAGACTGAATGCGATGACTGAAGGGGTAAAAATGGGTGATCTAGTGATAAACCACCTATTGTATGCAGATGACGCGGTTTTGATAGCGCCAACAGCCACTGATCTGCAAACTCTAGTCACAGTTATGAGAGACGACTGCATGAACAATGGCTTACATTTGAATGTGAAGAAAACCAAAATTATGGTTTTTGAACGGGAAGAAACCAGAACGAATGCAAGGATTGTGGTTGGTAACGATGTGCTGGAGCAAGTGAATGAGTTTGTATATCTTGGATGCGCCTTCAGTAAGGATGGGAAATACACTGCTGATATAGAGAGAAGAGTGAATGCAGGTAATAGAGTGAATGGTGCGATGGGAAGGCTACTTGGGAGCCGGCACTTAAGCCAAAAGGCGCAACTGGCCATGCATAACGGAGTGCTTGTCCCAACGCTGTTATATGGCAGTGAGAGTTGGGTATGTAAGAAGGAGAACGAAAGCAGGATAAATGCGGTCGAAATGCGATCTCTGCGGAAGATGTGCGGAGTCACGCTGACCGACCGTATTCGCAACAGCGTAGTAAGAAAGCGAGTAGGTATGAAAGATAGTATCGGTGTAAAGATGAGAAAGGGTATGCTCCGTTGGTTCGGGCATATAGAAAGAATGCCAGAAGAAAGAATGACAAAACAGATATACAATGCGAAAGTGGAAGGATGTAGGTGCCGGGGAAGACCTAGACTATCTTACCATGACCAAATAGACCGTGTCTTAGCTGAAGGGCAAGTCAAGAGTCTCCGTAACCGGCGAGTGTGTATGAGACGAACTATGAGAGCGGAGGAAGCCAGAGAGGTATGTAAGGAAAGAACCTGTTGGAACTCTGTACTCTCTGCCTACCCCGCGAGAGAGCTGGCGTGATGACATAGATAGATAGATTTATAGTCGTCCGCATGGTGGCCGAACATAAAGGAAATCTTGAAATAACACTGGGGTCTCGTCCGGCACACTGATCATTCTTGATATACGAGTATTCTCATAATTGTTGGAGATTAATAGTCACATGGAATGCAGTGAGGTTAGCTGCTCCGCGATATGCCTGCCCATGAAGGTAGAATTACCTGGAGGGAGTCGCCGTTACGACGTTGCCGCTCCGCCGGTCATCGTTCAACACATTGTCTTTTTTCTCTCTCAATTACACGGATCACCATTTTGAGTGAATGAGAAAGCTATTGTAAGGTTGGCAACGTCGCCCTGTACGTGTGCTTCGTAGCCTGTTGTGACCGAAGTTTGGGCCATAACAAATGCGATCCGCCCGTTTCAGCGGTTAATATATGAATGAAAATTATTGTGTTAAGTAAATATACTTTAATACAGTGAATATGTCGTGTTGTGCTGTATTCTGTAAATCATGGACAACCAAAGGAGGAGTGAAAAATCCTGAATTATCATTTCACACGTATGTATTTATTGCCTCTTATTATATTATAGTGTAGTTTCTCAGCAAAATTATGGATTTTACATGAAATATATACGTTATTGACATATAATTAATATACGGTGATAATTAACTGTGAGTTAAAAGATTTAATTTGTATTTTAAATATGCATTATTTTACGCTTCTCCAATAGTGATGTCCTACAGCGCCTATCGCGTACTGTCGATATTAATTAATTAATTACTGAAACATTAACCATTCCTATTCACGTCATAATGACTAAACGAATTTGGTTGAAATTTAGTAAGGATATAATATCTAGATAAACACTGTCACGTCTATATTCCCCAATCGGGGGTGGGATATTCCCCAATCGGGGGATTTATGATTATTTCATCTTTATAGCGTTTTCCTAAACAGTTCTGTCAGACAATTATACATTATAAACGCTTGTCTTTCTATCCATAAGTCTGTTGTTCACTCGCATGTTTATGATAAGATTTTAGGAAAACGCGTGGTGAAATTACCCGCACCCATAGTTAAAACTAGTTTTGCTAAAAGATTTGCTCGGTACTGCCATTTGGCTACGTATAATGAGGTTATAGCCCGATGTAATCTAAAAAAAAAATCCTTAAAAGAAGCAAAGGCGAAACTGACACAATTTCTCCTCTGTCAAGACTATGATCACACTGAATCCTTAATTATTAACAGATAATTTATAAATTATCATATAGATATTTTTACACACACACACACACACACACGCGCACGCACGCACACACACACAAACGCACACGCACACGCACACACAAACGCACACGCACCCACCCACCCACACACACCCACACACACACACACACACACACACACACACATATACACACAAACATACCCACGCGTCCATACATCATATGTTTATACACCTGGTCCACTTTTGAGTATCTTTTATATTTAAAACATCAGTTTTCTATGTACACACAATCTACCTCTGGTCAATATAAGTTTTAATCCTTGTCTTATAACTGTTACCTGGTTTCCCAAGATACAGGCTTTGCCTAGTTTGGGAACCTCTGGCAATTATGTGGTTTAAAATGTTTTCTTTAGATTTTAAGGTTTATAATTTTACTGTAACTACTGTGTGGTAAATGAATAAAATTATTACTATAATTATTAAAAAAAAAAAAAAAATTATGTGAAAAAGTTTTGCGGAAATCTTTGTGTGTGCATTACAGTAAACTTAACACGAAGGACGTATTTAAATTATTCGCGACGTAATATTGCAAGTTCTAATCAAGAAATGATGAAAATGTTTTTCAAGTTTTAAATAATCACCAGTTTGATTATGGTTTTTTTGAAGACCACAAATATTTATTAATAAAATCAATATGTGAAAAGTATTTCAAATTAAGACTTCTATATAATGAAGAATGCAGTAGTAGAAACTAGTGTCAGAAATTTTTATAATAAGCTAATATTATTTAAGGGTCATTATCGGTTTAAAGATCTTTCGGTTTCATAAATTCATAAGGGTCATTAATACTAACTACAGTAAAAAAAAAAAATTGGGTTAAAGAACACATAGCTGACCTAAAACACCGTCGCTCAAAGAAGTCTGCAGTTTGTGAACATGTACTTGACCGCACCCGCCATAACATCAGATTTGATAAACCACAAATCCTCGTGAAATAACACCGATTTCTACCAAGGATGGTTCATGAGGCTATTCAAATTAAAAAAAACATCCTAATTTCAATAGAGAAGATGGCTGGGTGCTTCCATCGACTTGGGATCTGGTAATTAATATAATCAAATCCAAAACCAAGCATAGCACTGCGAGACCTCAAGACACCGTGAACTCATTTTGCGTAGATCGGACCAAACAAATAAATAATAAGTTTGAGGGTACCCCGGAACAACTATGCCTTTTGGACATCTAACACTTCAGTCCTTCCCATAACCATGGGTGCTGCAAAGCATTCGAAACGTCGGGGACTTAAAATAAAAAAATAAACCGCGATAAAATCCGAAAAATAGTTTTATTTCATGTGTAACATTCGCGTGAATCTAAGAACTCAGTATTAAAAAATCTTATTTAAGTGCCTTATTGGTCTAGTAGCAAATCTGTATCTCCAGGCGATACAATTCGAGTTATTTTAGTTATTACATTTGATAGATTTACACATTATGCAACAGAAAAATCTGCTAATTTTCAATCTGATGCCCATGTCTCTTAAAATGAAGAAGTTTTTTTTGTGCATATTAATATAACTAAGGATTTTTCAGAATTAACAAAGTGTAAGATGATATATCTTCAATTATCACAAATTGAACTGAACTGATTGCTCCAATTTTTTTTCTATATTAATGATTCAACTTTAATTAACCCCTTATACACAATCAGCAGGGGTAGATTAAAAATGGTATGAATTGAAATAATTCCACGTGTGTCAGTGTACACTAATGTTATTCAATAAATGAACATATTTAGTATAGATTCTCAGTTAACTTAAGATTTTCCGTTCGGTGAAATAAATATGTTTTTTAATCATCTATTGTCTTTTACGTTGATAAGGCCTGTTCTAGTAATTACTTCCCTATTAAAGTACACTAACGCAGATTCACAAACTCCCACACGAAATTGACACGCTACCTCAGCGATATGCGCTGACCATACATCCTAGTTTCTTGACTAACGTGCATTGAAAAAGCGCACTTGCAAACGGAGGGTAAATGTGATGTAAAAATTGTTACCACCACTACGCCTATATTCCCCAAGCAGGAGTGGGAGTGGTGTACTGTGTACACTCACTTGTCGTTCAACAACGTAAGGTCTCATGTAGTAGAGGATGAGTCTATTGATATGATACCGAGCACAGTGCCAGACTCCGGACTAGATTTTTTTTTATCGAATAATTCGTATTTTCCGATATAGGATTCGAACCGATACCCTTATGATCGCTATGCGCATTACCAATGAGGCTTTACTATTGTATTAAATTGTACATACTAATATCGATGTTTACAGATTCGTCTTTAAGATTTGTATGTGTATACGTATGTGTGAACTTATATAAATTACTCGTAGTAATTCGAAATCATAATTAAGATGAGTCAATTACGATTTTGCATGAAGTAAATATTTCCTCTATCATAAATTATCGATAAATTTTCTTATCGATAAATCCTGTACTAGTAATCACTTGCCTAATTACGCACACTAACGCAGATTTACAAACTCGCACCGACATAAAATTGACACGCTACCGTGGCGATATGCGGTGTCTAGGTATATTCTTCGTCTATGTGCCTGTCAATTAAATAACAGCGCAGCGCCGTCCGCCATCTTACATCGACATTGTCATTGGTGATTCGTCATCTGACAGATGTCATCTGTCATCGATTCACAATTAAATACACTCGAGCAATCATAAAAGGCATAGAATACGTCTATGACAAGAATAAAAGTTTACTAAAATGAAAATAACTATATATATATATATATATATATATATATATATATATATATATATATATATATACCGCAAGATCTCAAAAACCCCGATTAGATAATTACTTCACAAATTCAAATTTAATATTTCTTACCCCCTTTAAAGCATAAACTTGCACGTGTATGCGTGCATATTGAGAAATACGTTTTACAAATGCATTTGAAACCTCCGTATTGCTTTGAATCAAGAATAAATTTAGTTTATTATAGCGCGCTTAAAGGGCAACAGCATTTTTTCCAAATAATAAAAAATATGTATGTACATTAAATATTGTTGGAATCAATTTAGTTACCGATTTAGAACAAACTACTTTCAGGTCTTGCGTTTATTGTGTTACACTTTGTATCTAAGTATGATTTGTAGCAAGTGCACCCCCGTCTATACCACTTGTTACTCTATTTTTCCATCCCAAGGTTGCCTCGAAGAGATTGTTTTTCAGAGATAAGGCTGCCCTTTGTGTTACTTTTAGTCCTTTTTGTTATTTTGAGATCTATGTTATTAGTGCACAATAAAGAGTTATCTATCTATCTATCTTGTGTTTACTATAAGTTATACTAATCCAAACGACTTAGCTAATACATTCCAAAGCTCCAGACACATGGTGGTACGTCCGAAGTATGAAATTACATCATAATAATAATATTTATTTCATTCCTCTCAAGGGTCGCAAGGTGAAATGAAGATCCAGCCCAAATTACTTGCAATCTCAAACAACATTGTCTTAGGGCCAACGAAAATTGAGGTGCGATATGTAATAACATAGAAAATAAATATGGTCCGACAAGGATCTTTTGGCAGGTGGATGAAATTCTCAGGGGGCGTGGCTACGTTGCGACGTGGATGATATTGGTGTGAAATTAGTGTTACTATTTAGTAAATTTTCCTATTTCCAAGGACATATACCAACAGGTGGGACTGTACGGTTAATAAAATATTGAACATGGATGGACTGCCTAGTTGGTCTGGTGGCAAAGCGCATCGCTTTGTGATCACGAGGTCCTAGGTTCAAATCCTAGGTCGGACAAGTGTAGTTTTTCTAACGAAAACTTCCCAGTATGAGTCCGGAGTCTGGAATTGTGCCCGGTATTTGGCAATAGGCTCGCCCCCTATTGCATGGGACCTAACATCGTTGGCAAAACGTGGGTGTACTCAGTACACCTCTGCTACCTCCTCTGGGGAATATAGGCGTGACGGTGTGAACATGGATAAATTCCACAGCAATTCACAATTCTGTGACTATTACGAAGTGACATTTCACTTAATCACAGCGTTAGTTCCGATTTTAGCCACGAGCTAAAAGATCCTTGTTGCACTGTACTGAAGGCCTCGTTGGTCCAGTGGCGAATAATACGCGTAGCGATCACAAGGTCCTCAGGGTTCAAATCCTAGGTCAGACGAAAAAATCGATTAAAAATTTTTCAGTATCGGTCCTGTGTGTAGGATTGTGCCCGGTACAATAACAATAGGCTCGCCCCAGATTAAATGGGACCTAACATATTGGGAAAAAAGTGTGTGCACACCTCCTTCTAGAAATATATGCGTGACGATGTTTATTTTTGTTAAGGAAATGAATAATGTTAGTTATACTCGCATGGAGAATCATCCAGGAAGTAATTGGGGCTGCATGGCGAACTAACAACCGATAAATTGCCTACGCATCAATAAAGCCATGAAAAGTATTGACGTGGAAAAATCAGTAATAGGTAGATGGTTACTGTAAAGGGAATGATAATAAAACTTTTGGTATCAATTGCGAGTGATTTTAATCCCTGTAGTGTTCGTATCGCTGTCATGGCGATTATCAAAGTTAAGCATCGTTTCGCTAGGTCATTTTAAGATGAACAACCGTTTGTGGCAATCAAATATTCAAATCCATGAATATTTAAATGCCCGAAACGGTAAGCCAACTCAAAATAAGCAAACCAAACGGCCATGTTTTAGTTGGCTCCCGTTGCTAAGTCATGTTCAACTTGCTTGGTTTTAAATAGACATATTTCCATAAAATTTTCAAAGTGTCTTTTATTTCGCTGATAATTATAGGTAACATTTAAGCTACGCGATATGTTGCGTAGCTTAAATGTTACCTATTTGTTTCATGTTTCTAAACATGTAGTCTTACATTTTTCATCTAACCAGCTAATATTTTTGACTGGTTAAACACAGAATAATTAATTGTGACCGCGTGGTTCGGCTGCTTAGTCAATCGATGTGATGACGTCATTGATCAAATATAGGTAGATAGACGCTCGCCTCACGAAAAATGGCACCATCAAAAGGCAGGCAAAAGTGGACGCTACTAAAAAATTAACAGGCTTCCGCTTTTTTGCAAATACAACTTTAAGGGATACGAGTAAGGTACAAAATGTCCTAATTTATGTTTATATCATAACTATAACTACTCGCGTCGATTTGGAGAAGTTTTATAGTGTAACTTTTGAATGGGACTGTGTATATTGCTATGATATATCGATGGATGACGTGAACTTTTCTCCTTTTGCTTTGATTAGTCGAACAAAGAGGAATCACGAAATTTCATCCTCTGACTAGTCAAACAAATAGTAATCGGAAATTCTTATTGAAATCACTACCACTGACCTGCCTGCGTCCTCATGTCCCTGGAGACGATGGAGCCATGCGCGTTATGAGCCCGGCACCGGTACACTGTGGCGTGGACTTCTTGCCTGTACTGCACTGCTGCAAATGGCAGGAACACTAGTGTGCCGTTGTCCAGGATTTGTCTGCGGGCAAAATTAGTTTACTTAGATAGACTAACAACGAGTGGGAGTACGCTTATTACCTGTGATGTTAGGTTCCAATGTAATAGCGGTCAATCCTATTGCCCTTAAACTAAACACAATTTAAGACCTGCCTCTTTACACCTGGGTCTTTTGGCACAAGGGTCTTGTGGCCCGCGTACAAAGGCGCAAATAAGGCTGTCATCAAGTGAAATGTCACTTCACAGATTTTTTTTAATTAGGTGCCGTGCTCTGCATCTGTTGAAATATTCCCCTGGAAGTAGGAAAAGTTTACTAAATGGTAACCCTAATTTTACACCAACCCCCCTATAAATACTATTCACGGGCTAAAAGATCCTAATCGCACTACAGTAGCGTATATTGCAGGTAACGATCACGAGGTCCTGGTCTTAAATCTGAGGTCGGACGAAGTGTAATTTTCCTGTCGAAAATTTCCATTATAACTTCGAAAACTGGAACTGTTTCTGGTATTATGGCAAGAGGCTCCTCCCCTAATACATTAGGAGCTAAAAGTGTCGGCGAAAAGTGGGTGTACACAGTACGTTCTGCCTGTTCTCTGTTAGTATGCCTGATCAACATTGTATGGGATATTCTGAAGCTAAGAATTTTTGGCATTAAAAGGAAAGTTGGACTTCAGCAAATCAGTCAAACCTATAAGACTGATTTGCAAAAGTCCAACTTTGGTTGCAAAAATCATTTTAATTCATTACTTTATGATGATATCTTATTTTTCTACTGTTTAATAATATTAGCTCTATGAAGAAACTGTCCCACCATTGGTCTAGGGCTTCCTCTCCAACTGAAAGGGTTTAGGCCATAGTCTACCACGCCGGCCCAGTGCGGGTTGGCGAACTTCACACACCTTCGAAAAACTCTTAGGCGTGCAGGTTTCCTCACAATGTTTTCGTTCACCGTTAAAGCAAGTGATAGTTAATTTTTTTCTACTGTTTAAATATAAGAAATTTAATAAGGGTAACAATACAAATCTTTTGCAGTAAAATTTTCACGATGGTGCATGTATTTGAAACGAATCACATGCCAATTAGCCTAATGCCAAAAAACCTATACTCGATATATCTTGAATGTAATAAAGCTTTATTTACAGAAGGTAATAAAAGATTTGAATGTAGTCGACGAAACGGAGAGACACACGATTTGCGTAAACACGTAGGTTCATTTTGTTTACACTAAACATGCATCATTTATGATCATTTAGACTGGTTCTTCAAGCTTAAACTGCTCTGGTAACTAGATCAGACTGGTGTTGGTTTGATTTATTGCTTGACATTTTGCGGGCAAAGTCTTATCGTAATCGCTCTAGCATAACAAAAATATACTTGGCGTGTTTGTCTGATAATGTTATTGCAACAATAGTTACCAAGAATCAGCAAATTTTATCTGCTCAAGAGGCTATATTACGGCGATAGGATCGCCCCGTATCACATGGGACCTCACATCGTATACAAAACGTAGGTGTACGTAGTATATCTCTGCCGCCCTTGATTCTGAACCGTAGGCGTGATGGTGTTTTTTTTCAAGAGGCTAGTTCAGCGGCATATTCTTTGTTTGTTTTCTTTTTTTTATATGTAGCCCCACACTAGGATTTATTCCTGTGTCGTGGGTGCGTTTACAAACATAAAAGTTCACATACACAAATACCCAGACCGAAACAAATAATTGTGGATCACACTAAGATTTGTCCCGTGCGGGAATCGAACCCGCGACTATTAGACACAGTGGGTGGAGCGGCTTAAGCTCTTAACCACTGTGCTAAATCGTCAGTCAAAAATATACTTGGCGTATAATATTATCAGCCTATACTGCCCACTGCTGGGCAAAGGCCTTCCCTCACAAATCGAGGTGAGAGAGATTAGGTCATGAATACTTGGCGTATTCCATAATAAGCTCGTTCTACTGTGACAACTTGCATATTTTGCATATACATATTTTGTGTTGCGGAATATATATAATATATATAATAAAATATATAAGCAAAACCTGTATTTTGCTACATCCGTTTATACTATACAGGAATATACATTACACAGTTTACAAGCGTATCTATTCATATAAATACGCTTGTCCAAACGTTCAAGCTTTATTCATATAAAGCTTGGACGTTTGGACAGCTGGGTTGAGTTTAAACAGCCCCTTATGTGGATGTGCGCAAATAATAGCGACTGTGATGTCCACCTGCATTCGATCCTCTTTGTGTTCGGATAATCACTTTGTAAGACGAAGCAGTGTTTCATTGAGGCTTTTAAATACAAATATATAGTTATCAGGAGGACTATAAAAGAAAGTCTACGAAAACAAAATCTTAATAAAAGCGACTGAAGAAATAAAAAAGTTGATTAAATTGGTGGCGGCTTAAGTTCACGCTTTCAGTTTAACAGAATGGTCATTATCGCCTTTATGTAGACAGTTCAAGGGCCTAAGAACATACTTACCTATATATACTTTGTGCATTAGTGAACAACGATTTTTAGGAGCTTACTATAATGCGCGAGATACTCAGCTTAGCATAAAAATATTGAAATTAACGTGACACAAGTTGATAAATAAACTTGAACGTGACAGCATACTTACTCGCTAACGTCAATATTTTCGTGTTAAACCCTCTGCTTATTATTATCAACTAGTAATATCCCGCGACTTCGTGCCCGGTCGACAACAGCGCCACCTACCGGGTCTATGTTATATAGCTTATGTTACTTCTGGATAAAGTAGCTTTCTAACGGGGATTTTTTTTTTTAAATCGGTCCAATAGTTTTTTAGCTTATTTATTACAAACATACAAAAATACAAATCTTTCCTCTTTATAATATTAGTATAGAGTAAAGATAATGAACAACTACCGCATTCTTTTATATTGTAATGAATTATTATTATAAAAAAAACGACTACCGTTGAACTCAGTGAAAGTTACCAAACCCCCATGTAATCACGTGGATCTATTTGCAACAAAATATTACCACGAGTTTATGGATTGAACGCTTACTTTCCCAGAGTTGATTTATAAAAATCACTTGTGCACAAAGTTTTAACGATCTACGTAGTTACGAAAGCTACATTCTATTTGCAGGAAGTCCCAAATATCTTACGGAACTGGGACGGGTGAAAGAAAAGCGGACGGACCGTGAAGTTAGCTGCGACCGACTTGGCAAAAGCAACGTAACTGCGACATTTCCGTAGAAGGTAGAAATTGTTTTCTGACCCAACTTAATTAGCTGAAGGCTTAGTATAAATATTGATGTTTATGTGACGTTTTCGAGAAAGTGCACTGTCACTTTCATATTTACTTAGTCAATTTGTAGTTTTAAAAAATATGACATATCATCTGATGGCATGGCATATCATCTCAGGTTGGCAATATTTTGCGAAACTTCTGTATTTTAACAGAAATAAAATACTTGATAAATCTTTATCTATATCATCTATATCATCACGCGATTTCCCATAAATCTTTATGTGACTCGAAAACACTGACACACACATACACACACACACACACACACACACATACACTCACTGATTTTGGTCTGGTTGTTTGTGTACGTGAAATTCATGATTGTAGATGCACCCACGATACAAAAATAATTCTTTAGGGCTTAGCACAAACAATTTGATGTCATAGTAACGTTGCCGAGAAAGTGTGCTATCACTTTCGTCTTTATTTACGGCCGGTTTCAATATTTAACTTAAGAATAGAGTTTCCTACTACGGATAGAATTTTGATATATTTCGTAAGGATAACATGTCAATATTGTAAAAAAAATGGAATATCAAAATTAGACCATCTGTTAGTGCTAAGCCCTCGGGTCAGTAATATTTTGCGAAACTTCTGTGTGCTAAAAGAGAAATATGTATATAGCTACATATTTCTCTGATATTTCAGATAGCTGCTAAAATACGGGACAGATATTCGTATGACCCGAAAGCATTCGTTTTGGTTTGGGTGATTGTGTACACGAATTGAGATTTGTAAAAGCACTTAAACTTCGGGAATAATTTTATTAAATAGGTAGAACAATGATATTATTACGAGTATTGTAAATATTACAACCTTATTGTGTGTAAATGTTATTTCGGTTAATAGTTACAAAAACTGATCGCCGTATCTGTTAAATTCTAAAAAACTAATAAATTTGTGTCTTTACCTATCTGTATCATCACGATTCCTTAAAGGGTAGGCAGAGAGGCATAGTTCCACCAGGTTCTCTCCTTACGTACTTCTTTGGCTCCACTCTCAAAGTTCGTCTCATACACGCTCGCCAGTAACGGAGACTCGGTGACATGGTTTAATTAGCCATGCTAAGTAGATATTTTATTTGGCAATAGATTGATCGTTATAGTAACAGCTGTCAAACATCAAATCGATGCCAAACAGCTCGTTAAATTCTTGTCTGTAGAAGATAAAAAACTCCAAGCGAAAGTAATAAAGGCTAAGATAACACAGTTCGCTTTTTTTTTAAGTTTCATTGAGACGTAAAAAATTTAAGACATTGTCCGGCGCTGCTCAAGATTGCGTTAGAATTAGTTCGGACAGTTTTTTTATGTGTGTTTTATGATGTTATAAAGTGAGGGTGGTTAATACGCCTGTACCTTGTAAAATGGTTGGGGTGAATCGGGTTGTCTACAAAAATAAATCAGAGACTTTTATCGTTGGACGGGTGCGCATATAATCGTATTGAGTACTTGATTGTATATTTTTGGAAGAACTATGAATTGAGAAAAGAACCTGTTGGACCTCTGTATTCTCTGCCCACCCCGCAAGGAATCTGGCGTGATGTTATGGATCGATAGATATATAGAACTTTGAATTAGTAACTAATATTATTTGTAAAAGTAATATGAATTGGTCCACTGCTAAACATAGGCCTCCCCAATCGCTTTCCAGCGCAGCCGGTCCGATGCCACCTGCATCCAACGACTTCCTGCGATTTTCACAAGATCGTCAGTCCATCTGGCAGGCGGTCGTCCTACGCTGCGCTTGCCAATACGTGACCTCAACTCTAGAATACTTCTGCCCCAACGTATGTCTGATCTTCCCGCTATGTGGCCTGCCCATTGCCACTTCAGCTTGCTAATCCTGAGGGGTATGTCGGTGACCTTGGTTCTTCTATGAATCTCCTCATTCCTGATTCGATCATGTAGAGAATCGCCGAGCATAGCTCTTTCCATAGCTCGCTCAGCAACTCTGAGCTTTTTTATGAGACCTGTTAAGCGACCACGTCATAAACAATTACTATATTGGTAAGCGAGTATTATACCATACCAAGTATGTATTCGGCGATAATAACATCTGTTTATTATTAATTCGGTTTTTATGCAGACAGTTTTAAAACAAAATAATAAGAAATCAATAGTAAAATATAAGTTTTCCAAGACATTAAGCAACCGTGCTCGATTTACGAGAATTATTCCGGTGACTTTAATTTCCTCAATAAGAAAAAGTATAGAATCAAATCACAGCTTGGAGTAACAGCTGACTTACTACAAGCAAAACCGGCGTTGGAACCTATACGCATTAGTTTCTATATCGTTGGCACCAATTTAGCATTTAGAAGACGGGGTGATCTCAAAGAGTTGTGGCGTGAATGGTTTTGTCCTATCGTAAGCACCTGAAGGGTGCAACAAGTGTAGTAATTCATGCAATTGATAAATAAAAACCTACTTAAAACAAATTTACAGAGGCACAAGAGTAGGGCTCCATTTAAATGTGAAATAAGAAAACGAAATTTTTTATTAGGAAAGAAACTTAAAGTTCCATCAAAACTGTTTACCGTAATGATCGGCTTTAGTGAAAATTGTCTCAATAACTTGTGTGAGACAACAAGCGGGTTTGTTTGTAATCATAGTTAAGTAAAAGGTTAAGTTGACCATGTCTTATCTGAAGGGCAAGTCAAGAGTCTCCGTAACCGGCGAGTGTGTATGAGACGAACTATGAGAGTGGAGGAAGCCAGAGAGGTATGTAAGGAAAAAACCTGTTGGAACTCTGTACTCTCTGCCTACCCCACGAGGGAGCTGGCGTGATGATATAGATAGATAGATAGAGTTAAGTTAAAAGTTACACTAGACAACAATAAATGTCCATTGAAACACGATTCCCATTCTGAAACGTCTATATTTTACCAATTTATTCTCAAACAGTCCACGTGTTAGGAGGTGAGTCTATTGCTCTGGTAAATTGCTTGGTTGAAATGGATTTTTAACTACAAAAAAAATCGTCTCGACCAAGCAATTTACGACTAAGACTAGGTCATGGAAGACCATGATCTAGTCCTAGTCATACCGTTGATACATTTCGTAGTTTTGTAGTGAGGTAGCTGTTCTTATAAGCTGTATCCGAATTAAGGATGGACTGCAGCGCTCTACGGGAGAAAAGAAACATGGCGGTAAAAATTGGCGCTCTGGATCGCCAGGATATTCTCGTATAAATTAAACGTGAATATTTGAGAAGAAAGCGTCTTGGAAAGGTTTTCATGGTCTGCAGTGGAGTTAAAATTGTGTTGGAGCAGTTTAATTACAATTTGATTTTATTAACCTTTTTTAATTTTCTTCCCTTTTCAATTTATATCGTCTTCCTTGATAAGATAGCAAAATTCTAAATTTTTATAATGATAAACTCTGTCCTTCTCTTACAAATTTGGTGAGAGGGAATAGTTTATATTCCACCATGCAGATGCAATATGGATTAGTTTGTGACCATCTGCTGTTGGCACTTATTAAGCCGGCTAAAAGGCTTCCAACTTGGCTTAACAACTCATGGGAGACCAATAGCATATTCTCGTGCATGGATAGAAAGATGCCAATAACAATACACTCATTTATATATTAGGGTACACTGATGTGGACGTCAGAATTGTTTTTAGTGATATACTTCTGATCATCCTTAACACGCTTTTTTTTAGAATATGGTCGTGTAATGTGTTACCATATGAAACCTAAACACACAACTTAAATTGCAAACTTCTAAACCCCCAGAGTTCTGATCGAAAACCCAATTTACCAGAAAATAATGTTTCAGACTGCTCCACTAATAGAACTAATACGGATTTACTTGGTAGGTTTACCTTCCAAGGGAATAAGAAATTTATTCGTTGTGTAACAAGGTAGTCGTCTGGTAAAAATAGACGGACACACTTTTGGTACAAATTTCTTAATACTCCCGATTTGTATATAATAAAATACGATCTATTGAACCCCCTTATTTCACACCAGAGTCACTCCAAGATGTGTTTAGTTTAGTTTTGGACTTCGGACTGGTATTTCTGACCCAGAATTCGAACCTAGAACCTTGTAATTCCCAACCGCACCTTACACCATAATCCAACGAGGCAGTTATATATAATTTTGCTAGTTATATATATGCATTACTACTAGATTCTAGATTTTTCAGACCTTATTACATTAAAAATAATATTTTCCCTAAACCGAGATAGTGACTAAACAGCAAATCCCTCTTGATTCTATTCACCCCGTACCTGTTACATGTTGTTCTGCGGATATTCCGAGATTTTAATTCCGCCGAGGGAATTATTGCGTGCTCCGCCGTTAATAAATTTTGTTTTATTAACAAAATAGCATTAAGGTTCGTTTGGGAATCTGATTGTGGAGTGCCCAAGGTTGTGGGGGTGATGACACAAAATTTAAATTGTTAATGAAGGTGTTTTATGATTTTAAATGGATTATACCAAAGAACGAGTAACAAGGGTTGGATATTAACAGGTATTTGCATTTGAAGTCTGTCTTGAGTCTGTCTGTTACTTTAGTAAATATAGATGGGAGCTAATTGCCTGAAGTAGCACGAGTGAGCGATATGTTTGACTGCTTTGTTGATCTACTGGTGCCTTGTATGCCATGTATCTTTACAGCACCGGGCAGTGCGGTGTTCTTTACCTTAGTAGTTTTTTTAGGTTGGACTGTTAAAGGCAAAGAATTGACAGTGTGTGTAAGGTCGAGCCTTTAACTTTTACCTTAGTAACTCATTCAGTGTTGCAAGTTTGAAGTCCTTTTTAAGAATAAAATTTTTAAGACTTCTTTGAGCGACGGTGTCTGCAGTCTGTGAACATGTCCTTGACCGCACCCGCCATAACATCAGATTTGATAGACCACAAATCCTCGTGAAAGAACACCGATTCCTACCAAGGATGGTTCGCGAGGCTATTGAAATTAAAAAAACATCCTAATTTCAATAGAGAAGATGGCTGGATGCTTCCATCGTCTTAGGATCCGATAATTAATATAATCAAATCCAAAACCAAGCATAACACTGCAAGACCTCAAGACACCGTGAGCTCATTCTGCGTAGATCGGACCAACAACAACAAAAATAATTAAGAAGTTTGAGGGTACCCCGGAACAACTATGCCTTTTGGACGTCTAACACCTCAGTCCCTCCCGTGACCATGGGTGCTGCAAAGCACTCGAAACGTCGGGAACTAAAAATAAAAAAATCATCATCATCATCATCATCTCAGCCTATACTTGTCCACTGCTGAACATAGGCCTCCCCAATCGCTTTCCAGCGTAACCGGTCCGATGCCACCTGCATCTAACGACTTCCTGCGATTTTCACAAGATCGTCGGTCCATCTGGCAGGTGGTCGTCCCACGCTGCGCTTGCCAATACGTGGTCTCCACTCTAGAATCTTTCTGCCCCAACGCCCGTCCGATCTTCGCGCTATGTGGCCCGCCCATTGCCACTTCAGCTTGCTAATCTTAAGGGCTATGTCGGTGACCTTGGTTCTTCTACGAATCTCCTCATTCCTGATTCGATCACGTAGAGAAACGCCGAGCATAGCTCTCTCCATAGCTCGCTGAGCAACTCTGAGCTTTTTTATGAGACCTATATTAAGAGACCACGTCTCTGATCCATATATCATCACTGGTAACACACATTGACTAAAAACTTTGGTCTTTAGGCACTGAGGTATTTTGGATGAGAAGATGTTGCGCCGTTTTCCGAACGCTGCCCAGCCGAGTTGGATTCGTCGATTGACCTCTCTCTCAAAGTTGGACCTACCTAACCGGACTACCTGTCCCAGGTAAATGTATTCGTCGACAACTTCAAGAGTAGAGTTCCCAACGGTGAGTGCGGTGGGTACGACATGGACGTTACACATTATTTTCGTTTTGTCCATGTTCATTTTAAGACCCACTTGTTGAGATACTCTGTTGAGGTCGCCGAGCATTCGTCCTAGATCTTCCAGCGACTCCGCCATGACCACAATGTCGAAATAAAAAAATAAAAAAATAAACCGCGATAAAATCCGTAAAATAGTTTTATTTCATGTGTAACATTCGCGTAAATCTAAGTTTATTATGAATTAATATTTTTCATTTCAATTTCATAAATATAAAGATAAACACAGCTGCTTCAAGTTATGCTCGCACTGCTCAAATATAAAGAGAGTATAAACTGAAAATGTAAACATTCGCGCTGTCATGGAACTGTTCTGTACTCTATGCTGATAGTTTTGGCAGCGGCATAATATAAATCCAGTATTACTGTTAAATGTATTCGATATCAGTACGGGTTATTTTTTCAATGTTATTTAATTCTACGGTACAATTCATCTTAACTAGTTCTTTATTAGAAAACATAACACAATTACAATGTAATATAAAATTGTGATGAAAAATAATGGAGTTTCTATAAGATGTTAATTTTTCCATTTCCCGTCGCTGAATCTACAGCTTAGATATCCGGCTTCCTGTTCAAAATTACGTGCCAAGACTGAAAGGACAATTTACATCTCCACAGTTAATTCTCGATAATTGACTATTTTTCCACAGTTTTATCTGTGGAAGCCAGACCTAAACAAATGGTTGTGGGTCATAATTGTGTTTTGATTAGTCCTATTTGAAGTACTTTTAGTGCCAACTTTAGGTATAACATTGCAAGTTTATACTCTTATGTACCATTACTAGCCGTTACCTGCGGTTTTTTCCTGTAATTTGCCCGCATAATGTATCATTAGATTTTTAAATGCATGTCAAATTCGTAAATGGATCACCCGCTCGGCAGTACTGTCGTTATTATGCTGACCCAAGTTTTTAAAATTGTTATAATTTGGTATACAGTAGGTAGGTACAGCCGTCAATTCGCGGCACGAGCTATTCGTACCATAGCGCGAATTTCACAACACATTTTTGAATAGGACCTTTCGCCCCTAAATATTTATTCATAATTCGACGATTTGGATCGTGGTACAAAACCCCACAGTATTTATTGTATTGCCCAGAAGAAAATAATTGACAATGTCCATAAGGTAACGTATCTCCATTTCATTATTGTTTTAATAAAATTATTTAATTTGATATAAATATTACTTATTATAGTTATATTTAAGCCCACTAACTTTGCATTACATTGTTTTCACAATCAAAACACAGGGTTCATAAAACCATCTGTTAGTATAAACAGAATCAAAATCAGTTCGGTTCTTTAACAGCTTAGCCCGAACAGACAGACAGAGGCCGCCTTTATAATATAATGTAGGGACAGGATACATTTATCTTCATTTCCAGATCACGAAACCTTCGGAAAACGAAACAAAAATCGATGGAGCGTATCATCTATTATGTTGGAATAAGTTAAGTCTCTGAAGACAAACGTATTTCGGGGAAAAAAGGAAAAATAATACGATTTTTGATTCCCTTGGTTAGACCAGTTAAACGACAGGTATTATTATACTAGACCTGTACTGTAGTTTAGAGCTTAAGCCGCTCCACCACTGGGGTTCCATCCCCGCACGGAGCAAATCTTTGTGTAACCCACAAATATAACAGATTGCAGACTTCCATGAGCGACGGTGCTTTCATCGAATCCAGTAATTAATATAATTAAATCCAAAACGAAGCAGAACACTGCAAGACCTTAAAACACTGTTAGCTTATTCTGCGTAGATCGGACTAACAAAAATAATTAAGAAGTTTGAGGGTACCCCGGAACAACTATGCCTTTTGGATGTCTAACACCTCAGTCCTTCCCACGGCCATGTGTGCTGTAGGACTCGGAACATCGGGAACTTAAAAATCAAAAATAAACCGCGAAAAAGCCGAACAATTTTATTTATGTGTAATCTATCTATCTATCTATAACCTCACGCCAGATACCTTGCGGGGTAGGCAGAGAGTACAGAGTTCCAACAGGTTCTTTCCTTACATACCTCTCTGGCTTCCTCGACTCTCATAGTTCGTCTCATACACGCTCGCCGGTTACGGAGACTCTTGACTTTTCCATCTGACAAGACTCGGTTTATTTGGTCGTGGTAAGATAGTCTAGGTCTTCCCCGGTACCTGCATCCTTCCACTTTCACATTGTATATCTGTTTTGTCATTCTTTCCTCTGGCATTCTTTCTATATGCCCGAACCAACGGAGCATGCCCTTTCTCATCTTTACACCGATACTATCTTTCATACCTACTCGCTGTCTTACTATGCTGTTGCTAATACGGTCGGTCAGCTTCACTCCGCACATCTTCCGCAGAGCTCGCATTTCTACCGCATTTATCCTACTTTCATTCTCCTTCTTACATACCCAGCTCTCGCTACCATATAACAGCGTATAGTAATATTCGCGTAAATCAACTCAAAAGCGAAATTAATTAAAAATCCACACCACATATGCCAAAAGAGTAAGCTGCACAAAGGCTTAACTAATGTACAAAAACCTCTGATCATCCCTTCAATGAAAATATCGTGGAGGTTTGTGTATTTAAGTAATTCGGTATTACAATGCCAGCAATTTATTTCGACTCGGCGTCTAGGGAGCGACAAAACTCGTTTATCACTAGGTACTAAATGTAGTGAAACCTGTTTAGGGTTTGTTAAGCCTGTAATTGGTGCGAACTACACGGTGTTATTTGTGTTAAATTATAGCTTTTATTTCGTTAGCTAGTTGTTTAAGTGTTCATTTAGGAATATTTTACATTTGGGTACTACTTATTATACACGGTGTAATTTTTGTTGTCCTAGAGCCAAAGTCTAGCTTATGTATCCAGTGCCTACTGTTCACTGGTATTACAAAGAAGGAATAAATACATCGCACCTTCAGAACAGTAATGACTTATCTCAAAAAATCAAGTTTTTGGGTGACTAAGCGCGTCCCTTCAGAACCGAGCGGGTCCGGTAGAGGGAAAGAAAGTGAAAGGGACCGAAGTATCGTATTTCTTAATTCTACATAAAAACGCTGCTGTTTTAAATATTCACCAGAGAGAGCGTACCTTTTAATGGTCGTCCATGACCGTAACTCGATTTTTTAGATTTTGTTGAGTGAGTTAAATCCCCTAAAGGTGCGAAATCTTCTTACTAACCTATTCGAATATCATAGCTAGGGTCAAAATCGGGAACACTAAAGGTATCTACCAGCAAGCTGGTGAGCCGCACCGCCTCTCAATGTCATTTTGCGCTTGGTATAGGTGTTTTTTAATGCACTAAATTATTATTGTTACGGAGAAGTTACTTATTGAAGTGCCCTTTTTTATTGTTTTAGTACCAGCGAACAATAAGCATTGGACACATCACCTTCGCTTCAGGACGACAAAAATTACACCGTGTATATCAAAATGTTTATTGAAAACCGCAAAGCAAATTAGAGATGCTTTAGGCATCTTGGAGGAACTTTTCGTGCTATGGTGTTTGTAGCAATCACCAAGGTTAAGCAGAGTTAAGCTCGGTTGGTCTGGGATGGGGGACCGTTTCTGCCATTTCCATTTTCAAGCGTCATCGTGCTTTAAAAGCATGTTCAACCGTTGGTCTTAGTTAGCACTACATGTGGTAGTTCTAAAACCATGTTGAAAGCCTAATGGGCGGCATGATAAGTTTTAATAACAGGTGACCACAAGCCTGTTTCTATCAATCCGCACTGGGTCCGCGTGCTGGAGTATGCCTCTTTTCTCTCACTTTGATTTGTTAGATTACTATAATATTCATATTACTAGCTGTAATCGCGATTTCGCTCATGGTATGGCATGTATGAGTTAGACGACATAACTTTTTATTTCTTCTCATTTTATTTTATTTTAATATTTGAGAAAACTTACAGCTAATACAGTAAGTAAGTACATAACAATAAATAGAATAAGGCCAATTAAAAGTTTCCACTTATAGAATTCTACGAACGCACTAATGCAAGGATTATAGTTATACCAGCAATCTCTAAACACCTGAGCCGAAGAAATGGTTACACAGAGTCTTTTTCAATTTAATGGTACTCGTAGTAAATGGATCAATATCTACTATATGAGACATAGCGTTAAAACATCTGCTTGACCGGACGATGTATGCGTTTTGCCTGTAAGCACAGTGAACCGTAGGAACATGGAGTAAGTTCGGCTTTCTAAGTAGAATTGATGATGTGCGAAATCCAATTTTAGTCAATAATTCAGGACAGTCAACTGAATTATTAATTATATTAAATAAGTACGCTAGATCTAAACTTCCTTACTGAGCTGGAAGCGAAAGAAAAACTTAGAATGCCCCAGTAGCCTTACTTTTGCTAGGCTGGTGGTAAGAGTCCACCAAAGGCAGTAACGTCGTCTGATCAAGGACCAGAAAAGGAAAATTCGGAATAAACCCTATACCAAACCGTCTAGCCAGCGTGGTATAGTAGGCCAAAAAAACCTCCTAACATGATAAGGCACCTAAACCAAAGGCCCCCAGTTCCCGGTAGTCCCGCTGTCCGCTGCCACGGTAGCGGTCGCGGTAACAGCGGGGCAGGGGGTGCGAAGAATCTCCGGGGTACGACACAAGGCTACCAAAAACACCTGACCCTGGCTACGTACAATGGACGCTCTCTACGGCTGGACCAACACCTCACTGAACTCGAGGTAGAACTAGGTCGCATATACTGGCTCATATTGGGGTTATCCGAAGTCCGAAGACAGGGCGAGGACACGATAACCCTTGAGTCAGGCCACCTGTTCTACTTTCGGGAAGGTGATCGGCCCTCTCAGGGCGGTGTCGGTTTCCTGGTCAACAAAGCTCTCACTAACAACGTTGTGGAAGTCAGCAGTGTGTCGACACGGGTAGCGTACCTCATAATTAAAATCACCGACAGATACACCCTGAAGGTGGTACAGGTATATGCGCCAACTTCGACATACTGCGACGACATAGCTGAAGCCATGTATGAAGACATCGCCAAGGCATTACATGGCACCACCAAGGCTCACTACAACGTTGTTATGGGGGACTTCAATGCCAAAGTGGGAGTACAAGAACGCGGCGAAACGATAATCGGACCCCACGGCGTGGGGCGCCGAAACCACAGGGGGCAGATGCTGGTCAACTTTCTGGAGTTGCAGGGGCTCTTCTTGATGAATTCGTTCTTTAAGAAGAAGCCTCATAGAAAGTGGACATGGCGAAGCCCCGACACTGTGACGAGGAACGAGATAGACTTCATCATGGCTGACAGGAAGTCTATGTTTAGAGACGTCTCCGTGATCAACAGGTTTAATACCGGCAGCGATCACCGACTTGTCCGAGGCTCTCTAAATATAAACTTCAGGGCCGAAAGGCGTCGTATGATGAGGTCTACTCTTAGACCTACTGCGCCTCAAATAGCTTTAGGGTCCGAAAAGTTCCAACTGGAGCTTCAAAATCGTTTCGACCTGCTGGAAACCGAAGGCAATGTTGACGAGAAAACCGACACAGTGGTCAAAACGCTACAGGATATGTCTCGAAGGGTGTTTCCCGGTAAAAGCGGTAACAGAGAGTCTAAACTCTCGCTCGAGACTCTTGAACTTATGAGGCAGAGACGGGAAATGTCATCCACGCAGGCGTCTTCGCCGGATGGGAGGAACCTCAACCGGAAGATCCGGAAGCGGGTGCGACGGGACCTCCGATGTTCCAACACCCGCGCCATCGCGGCTGCGATTGAACAGAACAGAGGCACCAAAGTCTTCGCTCGCCAGCTAGGTAGATCCCATCTGACGAAACTTAAAACTACGGGTGGCAAAACCGTAACCTCCAAGTTCGAGATACTCAAGGAAATTGAGAGTTTCTACAAAGACCTGTACGCATCACGGATGACTAAAGCCACGAGACCCAGCGCTGACGACCACAGAGCCCCACTCACACGCCACCGCACGGAAGACATCCCTAATGTCAACCAGGACGAGGTCAGAGTGGCTCTCGAGCAGCTCAAAAACAACAAGTCGCCAGGCGATGACGGAATCACCACTGAGCTCCTAAAAGCAGGCGGGACTCCAATCCTGAAAAAGCTAGCGAGCCTCTTTAATTCCGTCATCCACCAGGGCTTAACACCTCAAGCGTGGAGCGGGAGTGCGGTGGTTCTGTTCTTCAAAAAAGGTGACAAAACCTTGCTGAAGAACTACAGACCCATCTCACTCCTGAGCCACGTCTACAAGTTGTTCTCGAGAGTACTCACAAACCGCCTCGCCAGAAGACTTGACGAGTTCCAGCCACCGGAACAAGCCGGGTTTCCAAAAGGCTACAGCACCGTAGAACACATCCATACTATTCGGCAGATTGTACAGAAGACCGAAGAGTACAATCAGCCACTGTGTATGGCTTTCGTGGACTACGAGAAAGCCTTCGACTCCATCGAAACCTGGGCGGTTTTGGATGCTCTGCAGCGATGTGGCATCGATTGGCGCTATATCGAGGTGTTGAGATGTCTGTATGATACCGCCACAATGACCGTCCAGCTCCAGGACCAAAAGACTAACCCGATCGAGCTGCGTCGAGGGGTAAGACAGGGGGATGTAATATCCCCCAAGCTCTTCACCAATGCACTCGAAGACGTCTTCAAGACGCTGGACTGGACTGGGCGGGGCATTAACATCAACGGCGAATACATCTCACACCTTCGGTTTGCCGATGATATCGTCATCGTGGCAGAGTCACTGGAACAGTTAAGCGAAATGCTGCATAGCCTTAATGGAGCCTCTCGTGGTGTCGGTCTCGGCATGAACTTGGATAAAACCAAGATCATGTTTAATGAACATGTCACGCCGGGACCGATCTACGTCGATGGTTCGATGCTCGAAGTTGTTCGGGAATATGCCTACCTTGGACAAGTTGTCCAATTTGGTAGAAACATCTTCGAGAAAGAAATCAACCGCAGGATCCAATTAGGTTGGGCAGCATTTGACAAACTACGTCACGTTTTCTCTTCGCCTATACCGCAATGCCTGAAGACTAAAGTCTATAACCAATGTGTCCTACCTGTTATGACTTACGGGGCTTAGACGTGGCCACTCACAGTGGGACTAGTCCACAAATTCAAAGTTGCACAGCGGGCTATGGAGCGAGCTATGCTCGGCGTCTCTTTGAAGGATAAAATTCGTAACGAGGTAATCCGACAAAGAACCAAAGTTACCGACATAGCTCGCAGACTCAGTAAGCTAAAGTGGCAATGGGCTGGTCACATCTGCAGAAGGACCGACGGCCGATGGAGCAAGCGTGTCCTAGAGTGGAGACCGCGACTTGGTAAGCGTAAGGTAGGACGGCCCCCAGCTAGATGGACCGACGACCTCAAAAAGGTCGCTGGGACAGACTGGATGCGGAAGGCGGAGGACCGTGTGCAATGGCGCGTGTTAGGAGAGGCCTATGTCCAGCAGTGGACTGCGATAGGCTGATTGATTGATTGATTGAGATCAGCCACTCGTCTTCGCTCTTGTAATGGAAGAATGTGAAAATGTGTGTTTCTACACAAAATATGTGCCTGTATCTTTAAAACGTTTAAAATAAAATATGTAACTAATTTGAAGCTGTTTGCTGTTTAGACTAAAATATATAGAGTCTAAAACACAAGTGTCTGAGTATGAATTAAACACCTAACGCGACACGTCACGATAACTTCGTCAAATAACCCTGTAATGCTGCTGCTTGTGAAGGCTGGTCCACCCAGAATCCTCTAGCTTTTCATTATAACATATATTTAAAAATATTATTATTAGTCTTTTATCTCAGTCGTAAGACATCACACTGGAGCTGGATCGCATAAATGATTTTGTATAATATAAAAATGTATGGTTCTATACAGAAAAAAATGAAAAAAAAATGAATGGAGAATTAGACAAAAAAGACAAGCCCGCTGAGTTTCTCGCTGGATCTTTTCAGTCGAAGACGCGTTCCGATCCGGTGGTAGATTAGTAAGTTAAAAAAATCTAAATATGACCATTATGCAAAATAAACTAAAAAAACACACCGTCACGCCTATATTCCCCAAGCGAGGGTGGCAGAGGTGTACTGAGTACACCCACGTTTTGCCGACGATGTTAGGTCCCATGTAATAGGGGGCGAGACTATTGCCATATACTGGGCACATTCCAGACTCCGGACTTGTACTGGGAAGTTTTCGTTAGAAAAACTACACTTGTTCGACCTAGGATTTGAACCCAGGACCTGGTGATCACAAAGCGATGCGCTTTGCCACTAGACCAACGAGGCAGTCAAACAAAATAAACTATTTTAGTTTGAGTTTGAATGCATGTTAACTGGTACTCCATTGGCATACAAAATACTATTACACCATAATTTCACGTAGTTATCGTAACGCGTCGCGTTTGGACATAGCGAATAAGGGCCCTGTCTTTCCGACTAGCCCACCCTATACCACAAAACACCGTGAACAAAATTGCTTTTATAATTTGGGTAAAACTCTTATAATATTGTTACCTGCGAGTTACGCTGAATTTCCCCTGGGACATCACCCCCAGTGATGACACGTGTATGTGAAGATGGCGGCACAGATAAGCACAGAAGCTACACTCTCCCGATTTAACCGCGAATTACACTAACAATGTTGTTGCTTTGTAGATACATTCTGAGCACAATTTTTGGGGTTCTGATTTGGTCATGCTTACTAAAATGTCTTTGCTTGCTGTGGCTGTCTGGCACGGGTCACTTTCTTCCCGGCAATAGACCGAGGGGAGTGACGGCTGTTTCAGTAGTCATACTCGTAAACGGGTGCTGCTTGTTGGGACTGGTCCATCCGGCATCCTTTAGACACTTATCTTCCCTTTGGTAATAACATCATTAGTCTCCTTTTATAAAAAAAAAAAAACAAAAAAAAACTCGATCGCAAGGCATCACATTGGAGCTAGATCGTAAACTATTTAATTGTAGTCTGAATATTGTACCATATACCAATATGCTTTAAAAAATCCGCCGCGTTCCGATCCGCTGGTAGTTAGTAGTAAGATTAGATAAAAAAGGTAAATTGAAAATATGTTAGTGCTCTTGCAGGGTTTATATAAAATAAATCGTTTGAGTTTGATATTATGCCACAGTGGCAAATAAATTTAAACAAATGTAAACACGAGTCGAATAGTTGAAAGCAAATTAACAAAACTGAATTAATATCAAAATATTGGTTTCGAATATTAGGTCGGAAAGAGTATGGTTGGGGTTTCATTTATCAAAAACTTCACAATAATAGTCCGGTGGCAATGCATTGGTACAGTTGCAATAGTCTCTTTAATGGTTGCTTTGGTAATAATTTTGAGTATGTTCATAGTGTACAAGAGTATTATATTATGTCTACAGATAAAAATATTTTACTCAATAATGTACTGTGTACATTATTGAGTAAAATATTTTGCCGGCGATGCCAGCTATATTTCTGCATCAGGGTTGGTTCTATCGCCGTTGATTGTACGAAGTGAAGTATCTGTATATTCAGTTTGTGGTATTGAAAGTCGCCGTGGTATTGAAAGGATAATGATATATACTTATAAGTATTCCCGAAAGTTTTGGCAATACTTTTGTATATTGTTAGCTGTAGAAATGTGTAAAACCATAGAATATTCAGATGCCTTTTTATGAAGTTAAAGGAAATAGAACTTAGGAGCTTCGGCTCAAGTTTTTTGTGTAAAACTGTTAGCTTCGTTGGTGCTTTTAAATACTGTTTAGTCAAGTGGTCTGCAATTTGGTTGCAGTAGTACAGTAGCTACTGGATGTGGTTGCCAGTGTGCAAGGCAAATTTCTGAGAGAGACATTTCGTAATTTGTTCTGTCCTAAATGATTACTATGATCAACCTAAATTAATTATGTCGTATGTATTGAGTTCAAATAAAAGTATGTTTTTAATTTTATCGCGCTTTTTATATTTAAGATAAGTCATCAGTCGGTCCGTAGACAGCGGACCGCGTGGACGCATATCGTAACTGGTTCCACATTCTCGTAAATACCAGCAGTTCTCAAAGTATATACTTGACTTGTTAAACTAACGTGTTTGTCGTCTTGTCGCAATGTTCAAATGTAAAAGCTGTGATGGTGAGTTTAGAGATGGACCGCAATGTACTATATGCTTAGGTCATTTCGATTTTCCCAGCGCCGGGATCACGGAGGGAGGATTCCGAAAGTTGGGTTATCGTAGGAACACTTGGAAGTGTATGACTTGCAAGACCTCAGCCGGAGGATCGGGCTCAAGGTCCCCAGCACCTGCTGATATGGACACTGTTCTTACGGCACTCAAACGCCTAGCTGCACAAGTCTCCATTATCCCGATCTTAGACGAGAACATCAAAAGCATGAAAGCGGAGCTAGCTGATTTGAAGACCATCAAATCGGAACTCTCGGAGACAAAACATTCAATTGAGTATATCAATCAGCAAATTGCAACATTTTCCGCGAGGATATCCGAAATTGATAGTGAAATTCAGGAGCTGCACAAAACGAGGAATAAAGTCCATTATCTGCAGGAGCGTATCCTAAAAGTTGATGCTCAGCTTCGTGAGAACGATCAAAGGTCACGATCAAACAACATTGAAGTCAAGGGAGTCCCGGTATCCAACGCGGAGAATCTGTTCCAAACCATATCCTTAATTGGGTCACACATCAATTGCCCATTACCTAAAGAGCAAATTAACTACATAACTCGTGTTCTTATGAGGAATGACAAGAAGAATAAAACCACTGTCGTATCAGTGCATTCCCGGTACCTAAAAGATAACTTCGTAGCTGCAGCTAAGAAATTTACCGTTACCTGTCCCAATTTAGGCCTTAAGGGTGATACTCATTATCGGATTTATGTGAATGATCATTTAACTCTAGACAATAATTTACTTCTCAATAAAACCAAATCATTAGCAAAGGAGAAAGGTTACACATTTATCTGGGTTAAGGGATGCAACATATTTGTTAGAAAAAACCCTACATCACCGGTGTTAGCCATAAGAACAGACTCAGATTTAAAAAACTTGTAAGACTATTAATAAACCTGTTTTTATAATATGTAATCTACTTAGCTATCGTAAAACATCTGCTTAAAAGCTTTGAGAATCGCTTGCAATGCATTTTTGGCTAGTACTACTGCTATAGGTGTGTGCGTACACCAGTCGAGTCCTTTTGTTTGCATTATTAGCTTATCGCTAACGGTAGCAACTCATTACTACCGTCTTTTTGTGTCGCTAATTATTTTATTGCCTTATTTATGTGCATTTTAAAAATATCATTTGCTTCTATTAATTTATTACATTGTTTTGGTATTGTGTGGAGTGCCAACGGATTTTCTTTTTATGCCTATTTTGTTTACAAACCATTTTATTTATATTGCTCATTAAACATTCTTTTTTACACCTTTTCTATCACTTGTTAATTATCAATGATGACGATTAGGATATATTATCAGAATGTTCGGGGCCTACGCACTAAAATTGTTGATTTTTATAGAAATGTATGCATAAATTCATACGATGTTATCTGCATAACAGAAACGTGGTTAAACGACGGTATTTCTAACAGCGAACTATTTGACGCCCGGTATATTGTTTTTAGGCGAGATCGGGACTACTTGGTGGCTAATCAGTGACTTGGTGGTGAAGTTTTGATAGCAGTCCGTCGCGAGCTTACAGTTGAGTGTCGAAACGAATATTCATCCTCTGCCGAGGATTTGTGTATTACTATCACAAACAATAATCGTAAATCGAAGTCTAACTGTAAGATGCACATTAGTGTTGTGTATATATGCAACCAAAAATTGGGTAACACAATGTCGACGCAACTATCAAACTTCATTGACAATGTTATCAGAATTACTTCAACCAATCCGCTGGATAGTGTTATAATTCTAGGTGATTTTAATTTGCCAAATATCACTTGGACGTTTGGTGAGGATGGTACCTCTTTAGTCAGAGATATTTGACAATTTAAATATGTATAACTTACTGCAATATAAATATTTTTCGAATATAAATAATCGTACATTAGATTTAATATTATCCAATAATAGTATCAATGTTGAATGTTGTGTCTGTCCTTTAGTACCTGAAGACCATCACCATAAATATCTCATAATGTCAGCTAATTTCGCACAACTGCACACAATAAGACCTCTTCCATATACTAAATTTAGGTATCATAACGGCGATTTCCAGTCCATCTGTTCTGAATTAAACGGAATTGATTGGCACTCAGAATTAGGCAAAAGAAACACGGAGGACGCAGTCTCATTCTTCTACCACAAGGTTTACAAACTACGTAACAAATATATTTCTTCTAAATTGGTTACACCGTCTCGCAAGAATCCTCCATGGTACAAACAACCCCTCATTAAACTCCTCAAAGAAAAACATAAATATCATATAAAAATTAAAACTTGTGGAAACATACATGACCAGCAATCGTTTTAATATTACGTGATCGGGCTCGAACCCTGGAGAGGGAAATGTATGTTCATTACATCCAATTTATTGAGGACTGTATTCATAAGAATCCTCGTGCATTCTGGGCGTATGTATAAAGTAAGAAGCAGTCTAACAACTATCCGTCTACTCTGCACTATGGGAGTCGAACCGCGAACCAAGTAAAAGAGATATGTAACTTATTTGGGGAGTTTTTCCTCTCCACTTTTCTAAACAACGATGATAATATTAGTCTGGGCTCCTTTTCTCACAGTATAAACTTACAGTATCACAAAATACCAGCCCAACACAATATCTGCTGATATTGGCTCTGTAAGAGTTCTAAATGAACACGTGTTTAATCATCTAAAGTCTCTAGATCTTAATAAATCGACCGGTCCAGACAATATTCCAGCTATCCTCATAGTGAAATGTGCCCGAAGTCTGACTTTTCCCCTCTCTATTCTCTTTTGCCGTTCTGTTACCAAAGGCGTAATGCCGGACATATGGAAGATCGCGTTTATCACACCCATACATAAGAAAGGTTCTAAGAACATGATTGTTAACTACAGGCCCATTTCCAAACTATGCCTATTTGCTAAGGTGCTCGAAAAGACCGTGTATGTACAAGTGTACTCGGCTCTAAAACGTAGTCTCGACCAGAACCAACACGGTTTCATAAGAGGTAGGTCTACCACAACCAATCTTTTGCTGTGTAGTGACTATATTTCTCATTTCATGTCTGAACCGTTCAAGGTTGACGTAGACTACAGCAAATGTTTTCACCGAATAGACCACGTGATTCTCTTGAACAAACTACAGCTCGTGGGGATTAGGGGCAATTTGTACAGATGGTTTTCTTCATATGTGCATAACCGGTGTCAAACGGTAGTACCTAACGGATACTCGTCTTCGCCCATGTATATTCTCTCCGGCGTTGCCTAGGGATCTTTATTAGGACTTTTAATGTTTCTAATCTTTATTAATGACATTTCTCAATGTTTTGAATACTCAAAAGTCCTTTTGTATGCTGACGACATGAAAATCCTTCACCCTATTAAAGATGTAAACGACCCAATTTCATTACAAGCTAACCTAGATAGATTCCAAGCCTACTAGCAACAAGCTTGACTTAAACGTGTCCAAATGTTACGTATGCTATTTACACGCAAAGCAACCCCTCTTCTATATAATTACACTTTAGAAGACACTCCTCTTATAAGAACAAATACAATTAAGGATCTTGTTGTCGTCGTCGTGTTGTCTAAGTTAACACCTTTGACTGCAAACTCTTGTTTGACGAACATATTAGTGATATAGCTACAAAAGCTTCTAAGGCACTTGGTTTTGTTATGAGAATATCATCTGAATTCTTTAATATAAAAACAATAAAGATTCTATATTGCACCTACGTACGTATTCACTTGGAATATGCAGTGCAAGTGTGGAATCCTTGTTATAATGTGCATATTACGCGCCTAGAAAATATCCAAAGAAAGTTTCTTCGTTACATACAATTTCGCGCTAAAACATACTTACCCAATTAACCGCCAGATGTCAAAAATTCCATCGTGATGTGGACTGCTCTGATATTCTTGAGCAAATTAGACTTTGTACGCACACAACCTCACTCAGGAAACATAGTCTCTTGTATGCCCCTCTAGTAAGAACTAATTATAGACAAAATTCTTTTATGATCAGGATAAGCAGCATTAATGCTCTGGCAAGTGATATAGATATTGATCTATTTAATTGCTCCATAAGTCGGCTTAGAAAGCAGCTAAGCGACAAATTCTTTCAAGACCAACTAACAGGTAATTAACGAAACAGACTTTTTTTTTGCATATTCGGATCCGAATTTATTTTTTGTTGTCTTTCGTACATTTATACATATATATATGTTTTTTTTATTATGCTTTCTTTTAGATACTACCAACGGAATCTTATAAATGGCCATCTATTATTGTATTAGCTGTCTTAGTACCTTTTACCTAGCCGTTAGATTCCTAAACATGTATAAATAAAATAAACAAAATAAAATAAAATAAGATTCCCGATTTAAGGGATCTGGCGTGTTGATATGGATATAAAGAGTATTGTGACGTTTCGAGTGGTTTACGGCATCCGTGGTCATGTGAAGGTCTCACTCCTTATTTAAATGATTTCATCAATAATATATTCGCGTAAATCTAAGAATTTAACATGTATTCACTAAATCGTTATTCTAATTTCGTGTACTCGTATTAACGTTCCTATTAACAATATACCTATGTAGTATTCATTCCGTTGCATCCAATAAATAATCCACAACTATCATAAATTAAAATTTATGATAATAACCATTAATTAAATAACACCTTGATATCTAGTCTTTCAACTAACTTTCCATTGTCACTTAACACGTATAGAGGAATTACCAATCAATATCACAGTCAAACAGATCAAACAGATTAGCTATACATTAGGGCTGTGTTGGATGGCAATGGTCGTCTCTTGATAGTCTTGTGCGAAGACTAATGCAACATCCAGCTAACTTTTAGAGCCAGATGTATAAAAAATGTTAACTAATTTTATTCTTTACTAGCAGTTTGTCGCGGCTTCGCATCCGATCGGCAATAGCACTTTTGACCGGGTTTGTGTTACTAGTGGATATTTTTAATGGTCAAAGAATAACTAAAATCGGTTCAGTAGTTTCAAAGCTCATCGATTACAAACAAAAAGATATTAATTATTTTTTAGTAAATATGATTTTCTGTGTATTAATTTGATACTGATTGAAGTTGGATAAACCTTCAAATGATTAAATTTAGGCCTTTATTCTACTAATAACGACATTGTGAATATAGATATTGTGAACAGTAAGGACACTACATCCCCGCCAACAAACTTTTTTTCTTAGGACACATTGCATTTACGGAACTATTTAGAATATCCTCTTCTACGCCAAGGGAAAAGGCATCGGTCAGCCTTTATTCGTCAAGTGAGGGTATCAGAAGTGTATCGAGTACACCCACACGTTGTCGACACGGTTATGATCATATGGAAAAGAGAACGAGCCTAATGTCAAGATCCAGATTTACTATTGATAATTTGTCGATAGAATAATCTGAATAATATTTTGTCAAACCTAAATTTAGAACCCTCGTGAACAGCAGCCATTCTATACGCCAGTCAATCAACGAGGTAGTCGTCACACTACAAAGAAACACTCAGAAAATTGACGGACTCAGGCATTAAGCATCCTTAATCGACCAAACCGCTTCCAATAAAACTGGTCTAACTTATATTAACGCTTAATTACTATTCAGTGGGCGGACCGCCTCATTATTACGTTTATTCCGAAAACAAAAGTTTACTGCCGCCCGTTAACTTTGCACATAAATTTTTGACATTCGTATTGCCATTATAACGGGTAATGTAATTGCGAAATGATGATGGTGTTTCGCCAAATTGTCTTTACACCATTCCCCCATTTTGTGGCTGTAAATAATTTGGGGAGATACTAATAAGAAAGTATTGGCTAGATTTTTAAATAAATATATATTAGTATAGGTCTGCCTAACATAAATGAACGTCAATGACACTAGAAGTGAAATAATGCATTAAATTATTAAATATTTTTTTGAAACCACTGTCGCCGCTTTGCTATACATGTACAGTTAAAAAAAAATAGACGTAGCCTCCGCTAAACTCACAATTGTCATTTCAAATTAAAAAAAAAAAAGAACCTAGCCCGCTCTAGGATTTATTCCTGTGTCGTGGGTGCGTTTACAAACATGTAAATTCACATACACAAATACCCAGACCGGAACAAATAATTATGGATCACACAAAGATTTGTCCCGTGCGGGAATCGAACCCGCGACTATTAGACACAATGGGCGAAGCGGTTTATACTCTTAACCATTGCGCTAAATCGTGCGTCGACTATTTTTTGAATGAATTGGGATTAGCATATAAGTTCAGTTACAAGTTTTGGATGACTTTCATGCCAACTGTAGCCACTGTAGCACATGCATTGGTCCACGCAGTCCTGAAGCATTTAGTGATAATCTTCTTCGTGATATGACTTCTATTGTCTTCTTATCACTATTCCTATGGTCTTCCTCATTGGCATAGTAACTATATTATAACATAAATATAGGATCTATAGCACCACGATAGATTCCTTGCGTGGTAGGCAGAGAGTTTAGAGTTCCAAAAGGTCCTTTCCTTATAGACCTCTCTGGCTTTCTCCATTCTCATACTTCGCCTCATGCACGCTCACCTGTCCGTCTCATGACTTTCCTCGTTCATAGAGTGACTATGTGACTACAATATGATATATGTATAGCATCTACATCACGAAGCTAAATTTGTTTCGGGGTAGGCAGAGAGTACAAAGTTTTACCAAGTTCTTTGCCTACCAACCTCTCTCGCCTTCTCTATTTTCGTCATTCATCTCATACACGTTCGTCGGTTACTCTTGACTCATCCATCATATAAGAGACATCCTATTTTGTTAGTGATATATCATGGAAAGATTGTCTAAGTCCTCCCCGGTATCCGAATCTCCTCACTTTTTTATATACGTATTATTAAGCCTATTAATTATTAAGCCCATTAAAATGCAAATTAAAATGATGTAACGAAAAGAAAAGTGGTCGAGCTTGTTATAAACACGTATTCACTCGAATAACTCCGATGTGTATATAAAATAATAATTATCCCTTGAATGATATCCTTCGTTGAACCCGCCAGTGTTTGCACTGTGCTACAAGTTTGTAGGGAGAGCGATTTTAAAATAATAATATTGTTATCAGCCTATACCGTCCCACTGCTGGGCACAGGCCTTCTCTCACAAATCGAGGTGAGAGAGATTAAGTCATACTCCACTATGTGGACCCAGTGCGAATTTGTTAGGAGGCAGGTTAGGTTTAAAATTAATATATAATATAATTGATATTATGGTGAAACCATGTAGGATAGGGATTGTCCTACTGCTTTTTTATATCAAACGTCGTAGGTTGCGTTGATTTAGAAAATTTTTGAACTATCATTTCTTGAATCTGTCAATGTGACAACCCCGCTCTATTTCGCGATAAAAGCGTTGCTTAGTAGGACTTTTATTTTAATTTGTAAGTTTTATACAACTTAAAATAACTACATGCTTTAGAGATCTAATAATCCTACTAATGAAAAATGTGAGTTTATATGTTTGAATATTTGGATGTTTGTAACTCAGTTACGCAAAAAATAGCTAGATGGATTTGGATTCGTACACAGATAGTTTATTACCTGGATTAAGACACTTTTTATCCCGAAAAAACATAAGGTTCTTGTCTAAAGTCAACGCGGATGAAGTTACGAGCAAAAAATAATGTGTTATAATAAATCAAACAATACTATCTTAAGTTAAAATGTAAGAAATTAGGTGGCAAATTTATGGTAACCAACTATTGGAACTTATCAAGCTACCATTAAGACTGCTAACTTGGCTTAACCACTACCATATTAAGCGGTTATATGGACTAACGGCTTATTTAATTTGCCTCCCAACACACGGAGACGCTCGAATATGAAAATGTCACAAACTGTCAACCGTCAAAACCAACCGAGTCAAACCCTTTTTTGTTTTTTTATTTGTTTTTTACCTTGTGTAAATCCTGCATAGGACTTCCGCGAGCCTCGGGGGAAGCTCGCGGGGCGTGTCGGATTCCTACCGACTAAGAACCCCAGGGTGGCCGACATCAGCACTTTGGAGGGGCTCCGGGATCTCCGTATGGAACGCACCGGTGCCCCTCTTGTGCCGCGCTCTGAAGAGCCCGCCTTCGGGGGGAGACTTGATAACACCCCCTCCGTACCAACGCGGTGCTCATGGTGACGTGGGCCATACCACGCCGCCTTCCTCCTCAAGATCGCTCGTAAAGGACGCTCAAGGACCCCGCCCCTTGTGTCCGCGACCCCGAAGCCCCCCAATGCTGAGGTTGAGGCTAAATATTATGGCGGGAGACGCGAGTAAGCCCATATTCTTAAGTCCCGGGCTATTGGGCTGGGGGGCCTAGGCAGGCTGTGCCTCCGCCCCAGCACAATCGCCTTCGTAGAGCAGGATCGGCCCTCTCCCGATCCCTCTCGGCTTTCTCCTTCTGGGACATCACAGTATCGTAGAAAGAGGATACGGCCCCCCACGCCGATTTGCCAGCATAGCCGCTACTACTGCCGGCAGGGAGAAGTCCGGTCCGACCCGGTCGACCAGGATCCGCCGCTCGGAGCCAAATCAAACCCTGCTTAATTTAACCTTAGGTATGTCTTAGTAAGCTTCGGAGTTTAGTTAGCACCTGTAGAAATAATTCGAGAGAATGCTTAGCATTAATACGGTACAATGGATGGTTAAAAAAAAACACCAATCGCTGATAGCTTACAAGTCGTTCCCTACGCGATCCCTACGTAAATGTTCTCGCGCCAGCGCTCAAAGGGTGCGCCTTCGTTAGGAGTCTTGGCAGCGTCGAGGACGCCACAGCCTGTCTTTGAAAATATCCTAGCCACCACACAGTTTTGTGGGTATTTCTTTCCTGTTTCGGTTTTTTATTTCCTTTTAGGCTTTCTAAGCTAAAACGATGTTTACCAACCGTTAAGATTTAGTAAGGCTTAGAAAATACATATATCTTATATTGAGTTTTGAATTTCATGCCAAGTACACATGAAATAGTAATATTATTTCCGACGTTTTGAGTACTTTACACGGCCCGTGGCCTTGTAAAGTACTCAAAACGTCGGAAACTTAAAAACCAAAATAAACCGCGATACAAACCAAAAAATACATTTTTTGAATGATGTTTCTCTTACAAAAATCCTCATGAAATTACTATAACTTCTTACAGCTGGAAAAGTTGTTCCAGGGTTTCTTTGTGGATCTTTTCAGTAGAGGTAAGTGGTTTGAGTTTCATCTTGTCTTACAGCTGTCCGAGGGTCTAATTTGACTCAGACTGGAGTTGGAGTCTGTTAGCAAGTCTATTGACGGTAGATTAAGACACATGTAAACACTATAAGCTACCACTATTGATTACTTCTCTAAAGCCTGAAAGTGTTGCTTAATATTTATCGGTATAACATTGTCGAAAATTGCTAATCGGTAAGATATGATGAACGATAGGTAAGAGATAGTGAAATTTAATACTGCGCCAGAGATGGCATGTATACTTTATAATATACTCTCTGATGACTATATGGTAGTTTTAAAATAAAAATATGAAATCGTGGAAGGAAAACATTGTAGTGAACTTTGTAAGGCATGAACCAAGAAAGTAGCATGCAATGTTCTAAATTGCTACAATTTTGTGGGAGCTAGTACAGTGCAGTCTAAAAAAGTTGTTTATATGCTATTAGGTACATATTTATTTGTATTATGCTGTTGATCAAATCCAACTATATACTAAATATCATCACGCCAGATCCCTTGCGGGGTAGGCAGCAAGAAATTCTGTTTCAACAGGTTCTATCCTTACAGACCTCTCTGGCTTCCTCCACTCCCATAGTTCGCCTCATACATGCTCGCCGGTTACGGAGACTCTTGACTTGCCTTTCAAGTAAGACACTAGTCCAGGTTAGTGTAGAGGTCGGGTTGGGTCTTAAATCTACTTGATTACGATAATTTCATTATTTTTGTTCTCGTCATTCCGAGTGCTTTTATAGCATAGCTTGATTAAAATATGTACTCGTTTAAGGGTGATCAAAAAAATACAAATAATTTCACGTCACGCATATATTCTTCAAACGGCAGTGACAGAGGTGTACTGTGTACACCGAATTTTTAAATCCAAAATCCAATTATACCGAGCATATTTCAGACTCCGAATTTTTTCGATATAGAAACTACACACTGTCCGATCTATAATTTGAACCCAGGACCTAATTATTGCCACGTGCATTATACGCCACTAGACCAACGAGGCAGTCCTGAAATTGTAATAATAAGCTTTAATTTATTGTAGGTAAGCTTGCTGCCTTCACGAAAGAATTCTTCAATACACGACTAATTGAAGACGTCTCACTTCAAACGGCCTGTCCACAAAATGTTCAACAGCCACAAGATTATCCCGTCGACATCCCAAAATACGTAATAGAAAGACAATTTCGTTAAAATCCGATTAACTCACTTCATTCTTTTATTTCTTTGTGAAATAAAAATATTCATCTTGGCATCCGACTAGCCGTACCACACCCGGGTCTCCGGCAGACATCCACGAAATCGAATAAGCCCGAAAATTGCTTTGTTGTAAGGTACTCTTAATTGTTATTCGTCATTCGCATGAATTTTTTTAATTATATTATGATGAGATTTGATTGGTATTGTTACTGAGATTTCGTTTGTTTCGTAATTGGAGAATTAAGATTTTTGTTGTTGTTCATTATACAATCTCATTCCAACCACATAAGTGGTTGGAATGAGATTGTATCTATTTATTTTATCGTTTCACATGCCTGGCGTATATCTACACAGCGGTAGGTAGTGATGGTATCTATATACTATTATTCTACTTTGCTCTATAGTAAGGTACCTATAGGATTGATATAATACTCATAATACCTAAATTTACACATTCGTGCTGTTTGTCGTCAAGGAGTCCCGTGGTGTATCCTCAAAGTCCAAGGTCCAATACCGATAAAATTAAAATGGGACCTCTTTGGAGCTATGCTGAACCCTATGCTGAACCCAATGCATTAATTATATCAACCGAAATCGTACACCGGATATAATATTATAAAAACAAGTCGTTTAAGTTCCCGTTATATAATGTCAAGAAAGTGTGGAAGTGATCTTTAATCTCTCAGTTTTCAAACTTAAAAAATATTTAACCAATGTCGGAACATATTTAAAAACCTAACATTGATGGTGCAACTATAACTTCACTCATACCCAGATCTAATATCGATACATTCAGAACGGATACTAAAATTGGACGGTACCACAGCTCAGCTCCACCCCCATAGCCATCAGACAGTACGGTTCCCGGGCCGGATAAATCAAACGTTCGGACGAAGATTTACGAGCGAGCGGATCGTTTGCCAAAGAATTTTAGTACGGGAACGCTGAATTTGTAGTGAATTGGGTTGTGGTTTGGTTACAGCGTATAGAGTGTTAATAATAAATGTATGTAATGCTCTTCTCTTTCCATAATTAACAACTGTCCATGCACCAGCTGGGGTCTGTGTGCTGTTTATGTTTCTTCATTTTCAGTAATTGATCTCAGCAGGTGGCTTACGTCATTTTTACATCAAAAAACCCTTTGGCCTTTCTGTATTGGACTCATGTCTCCGAGCAAGCCTTGAAATGATCCGTTTAAACCCCCATGAATTTTACCAAAATTTATGAAAATGCTGAAAAAAATAGGTATTAGTAGAAATTAAGTTAACTGATAGAAAAGCTCTTTGGGTGTAAAATGAAAATTGGAAGAAGCCGTAAACGTTTGTGCAGCAACTCAAAACTTGTACTTTATCTATACTAATATTATAAAGAGGAAAGATTTGTATTTTTGTATATATGTAACGAATAAAATCAAAAACTACTTTACCGATTTCAAAAATTCTTTCACCATTAGACAGCTACTTTATACAGAAGTCGCGGGAAAATGCTAGTCGCTAATAAACTACAAAATATATAGTCTATGGAATAACATATTTAGTAATTCCGAGATAAAGATCTCCGAGATAGACCGGTAGCAAATTTTCAGCACAAAAATTATCTGGGCTTTTATAGGTTTTTTCTTTATATCGAAGCTTTATAAACTAACAATGCATTATAAGTCACAGTACGCTAGTGCAGCTACACAAACCTTATAAAAACTATGCTTGAGCGATGAACGAATATATTTTGTTGAAACTTATATCCTAAAAAGGACGAGATAAAAGTTTTGGAAAAACATTATAAGATCATAATTATTCCCGAAATCCCAATAACTTGATATCCACCTAAAAAGCTCGTTAAAATATGCAAGCATCATTCATATGCCTTCTTCAAAGACAGTAACTGAGCCCAGCACTGCGTTACTTTACAAACCAATAAATAAAACAAAATTCGCCTTTTTAAATAAAACGCTCCGCTATACGTTAACGCTCTAATAAAACCGCAACCTTATAACAATAAAACGTACAGTAACGCAAAATCATTTTAACTGACTCACGAGATAATTCTGAAGACAAACAAAACCTTGGTCTATTCAAATCCACGTGTAATCTCCGAATAGGCACACAATAAAGAGCTAGGGTTACAAAGGCAGGCTATGCTATGCTTGAACAAGCCCCTTTTTTCCCTCTGTCTAAGGGAATTACACTGAAAAACAGGAGAAATTCATGGGTACTTTAGTTTTAGTAAGACTTATAATTTAAGATTTTTCGTTTTCGTTCATATTTTATCAAATTGATCTCAACCTTCATTACTAAAACAGGTTTACCGGTGATAGTATTAGGCCCACATATAATAATAATAATAGCCCTGTTAAGAAACTGGCCTCCTCTCAAACTGAAAGGGCGTAGGCTATAGTCCACTACGTTGGCCCAGTGCGGGTTGGTAAACTTCACACACCTTTGAGAAACGCTTAGGCATGTAGGTTTCCACACGATGTTTTCCTTCACCCTTAAAGCAAAAGATAATTAAATTTTAATACGCACATGCTTTCGAAAACACAGAGGTGCGTACCTGGATTTGAACCCGCGACCTCTGACTTTGCAGTCTAACGGTCTAACCACTAGTCTGTCACTGCTATAATACATATTCGAGACACTCATATACATATACGAATTATTAATATATACATGTCATTTCTATGTATAGGTTCGAGTCATTTTTAGTTTTATGTGTACGTCGTTTAAAAAAAAACGTGTCCTCACTTTACGAATCATTCATGTATCGTGGGTTCGTTTACTAGCATGAAATTCGCAAAAGCTAATACAGACTGAAACTTGAACAAAAGATTTGTCACTTCCAGGGATCGAACCTGCGATAACTTGTACCCATGGACGGAAGGACTTCGATAATATACCTTTACCTAATTTTGCTGGTGAAAAATTAGAATTTTGTTTCAAGTAGGATTTGAAACTAGGACTTTGTGGTGAGCCGCACCATGCACCATAAGCCAGACAAGACAGTCTACAATCTATCACTCCTTTAACAATAACAAAATCCAGCTCAGCAAACTGAACAAATTAGTTTAAAGGCACTGAAAAGTTCTAGAATAATAAGGCGTTAACATTTGAAACGCGGAGTGAAACATTTCTCCTTTCAAAAGCAATCAACAATCTCTTTGAGAAGCATATTTTTCCAAGACAAGCGTAACGCAGCGTGGACTGCTGACAACGGATTCATGGCACTGAGGAAAAAGGAATTGAAATAACTATAGCGTCAAAGGCTTTTGAGACTCCGTTAGAGTTCTTATTTTTTAACATTAATAGATAATTTAACAAAAAATCTATTAAAAAAATAAAACTCAGTTACTTATAACATCAGCTATTTACCAGTGTCAGTCCCGCCAAAGTCAGTTCAGCCGTTGCGGAGATTAGCCGGAATAAACAGGCAGACAGACAGACAAATGAAAATTTAAAAAAATGTTTTTTTTTTTTGTTATTTTATAATATGGTTATTTATACCGTATATAATTCCATATGCATTTAGTAAAAAGCTCTTATATTGATATTGCAAACAGACACTTTAATTTTATTGATTTGTATAGATGACCAAACGCGGCGCGTTGCGATATCTTTATGAAACGACGTGTTTTTTATGCCACTGGAGGACGAAGCAAATATAAAGTGGAGTTGGCCTAAGTCAAGGATTCCCAAACCATTTTGGGCAAGAGACTCCTTTTCCAAAATTAACTGATACCTCAGACCCCCATAGCCAAATTACTTTAAAAATCATATCTCTACTTTTTTTGCATATTGATACAAAATATTTACCAATTTAAAAGCTTTGCGGTTGGTTAAGTGAGTGCAGTACAAAAATGATACTTCCTACTAAAATATTAGTCATTCTTATGAGAAGTTAGTACACAACTTATACAGTATCTTGAAAGTTTACAATTTTCTCATACAGTAGTTGAACTTGTGCTAATTAATAGGGGTCGATTTTTAGACCTCGTCGACCCCAAAAATCAGTTCGACCCGACCCGAAGGGGTCGTTATCGACTACTTTGGGAATCCCTGGCCTAAGTTATTGTGTCTACCAAGATGGAGGATGTGGTTTACGTCAGTCTGTCATTCTCAGCTAGATCGCAAATACAGAAGTCGACGCGGTGTAACATCTTTTTTATTCCGCACCACCCCGCGCAGTGGTACGCTTGATTGTATAGGGAAATTTAAAAATGCCAGCTCTACTTTATATTTACTTCGTGCACTGCAGTATCATTTAACGATCATTTCACAAAATTATCGCACCGCGCCGCGATAAGGATTATCGAATAAGAGCCCAGTTAGGACACGTACATCGTAATTTACGACGCGCGTTTTCACGTTTTGGTCACAGGACAGGTGTCATCCACGTATAATGGAATTTGTTCAGTGGTTTTAGGAATCCTGTGGGTGGTTTGTGATTGTATAATGCGGTCGCTATCGGTACATAAAAATCACCTGCATATATAGAGATGAAGGAAATTTGCTCTTGGAACTAGATTTACCTACATATAGAGTGAAAATTTCATGGACTTACAAGACTTTTTAACTTTCTACTACTACTACTTTCTTTAGGGCGGGTACGAAGTTTCCCCAGAATATACCACCGGTGCCACTGAATGGTCTACCATTGGAAATAGTTTCACAATTTAAGTACCTGGGACACATTGTTACCTCAGACCTTAGGGACAATGCGGACATTGAACGGGAGCGGAGGGCGTTGTCGATAAGAGCCAATATGATTGCTCGCAGGTTTGGGAGATGCTCACAGGTGGTCAAACTTACACTCTTCCGAGCCTACTGCACATCTTTTTATTCCGGCAGCCTGTGGGCGGACTATACTAAGCGATCTTACAGTGACCTCCGCATCCTGTACAATAATGCATTCAGGATGATCTTGGGGCTGCCCCGTTTCTGCAGCGCTTCGGCTATGTTTGCGGAGGCACGCACGGCCTGCTTTCAAGCGACCATGCGTAAACTAAGCACGTCTTGCGTGCGCAGAGTGCGGGCCAGCTCCAATGTTATCCTGAGAATGATTGCCGACAGTCTGGACTGCCCTTATCTCCGGCATTGCTGTGATAGACACAGAACAGTACCCATGCCGGAGAGAAGTTATTGATAACCAGTACCTATTTAATTATATTTTATTTTTTATTATATTTTATTATTATAATTATTTCTAGTGTTGATTTATTGCTATTATTGTATATTATTCTATTATTAATTTGACATTTATCGCATATGGATCTAATGTTATCCGAAATATATGATTTTGAATTTTGAATTTGAATTATGCGACATTTATTTTTAATGAGTGTAATGATTCGTACCTCAACATAATTGTTTGCGGAAATTCGTTCAGAACTTGCCAACTCAGTTCTGGCTTTCAAGATACAAGCGCTTGCTTAGTTTGGGAACCAGTGTTATTTGCATTCAATAATTGTCATAAGTATCGTTTTTATTGAAGGGTTTTGTTATATTGTACTCCATTTTAGACACGGTTATAAAATGTAACAATAATTTGAAATAAATTATGATTATTTCAAGAAAGCACTCGCTATGCTCTGAAGTGGACGCATCTGGCTGATGTAGTAGAGGAAAGTAATCTGTACGTAATCTTATTCAGATACAGGACCACTGTCTTCACTGGACAGTCAATCATAAAACCACCGAAATACGATTCAATTTTATACAAAGTCATTTTGTAAACGAACCTAGAAATATTTTATATTATTTATATAAGGAAACTCATAATTTAGCGATTTAATAGTCTGAAATATATCTTAAGAAATGGAAATGCCAATTATATGCTTTATTGCGCCGCATCAAGGTTTATTTTAAGTAGTAATACCGTGACTCCATTACTAAGATGGGGCTTTAACGTTGAGATGTCGTCCAGAAATATTTATTTAATAAATTGGAAGATTCATCCCTTTGAAATGGTACTAAAATTTTAATTGGAAAGAATTTTACTTGCTTTAGGTATTCACAAATACTTAGACTCAAAACTGTGAGGATTTAGATTCGATTTCCGGGTCCATAAAAATAAGTGTGCATTTATAGTATTGCTAGTATTGCCTGAATTTTCTGATCACAATTTTAATGTCTGGTTGATCTAGTGGCGCGGACTGTGGCTGGCAGGGTTAAAAGTCCTAGGCTTGGGTTCTGGGACAGAAAAAATAAGGTTTTTCTTTCCGTCTAGATCTGAAATTATGCCTGATATTATGAAAACACGCTCAACTCTTATTAGACTGGAACCTATTCATCAGTTCCATGATCTGAAGTAAGACTATCTCTCTCATCTCAATTTAAGATATGGCTTTTACCCAGTAGGGAGACAGTATAGTCTAATATACGTATTCATATGTTTAGACTCAGGGTGTATCTAATATTTGTGTTTGTAAACGCACGCGTGGAATGATGGCATGAACCATCTCATGTGAAGCAACCTCAAGGAAACTTACTATTTCAAACAAAAGGAAAATATAGTTTTCCGATGGACATCCAATATCATTCCTGTTTTGTTACTACTCAAAAAATCTGCTGCCTCCACAAACTAGTTTCCCAGAACTCATTCTGACGGCCACACGACGCGAGGCGACAGATCCACCCATTATTTGAATATTCATGAGGTAAAACAAAACAAGACATTATGTGATACAACCCCTCCATACACCTACCCAGGCGTGGGGTTAACCTCCCCCAGGTTTACTAACACGTGTAGTTGTGTGTATTATGTATAGTTGTGATTTCTCGGACAAAGATAGTGGAAGTGGAATCCGACTAAAAGAATGAAAAAAATATGAAGTAATCACCGTCAAGCCCGTCAAGTATTCCCTAAGCGGGGGTGGCAGAGGTGTTCACTCACTTTTCGCCAACGATGTTAGGTTCGACGTTATAGGGGGCGAGCCTATTGCCATATACCGAGCACAATTCCAGACTCCGGACTGATACTTGGAGGCTTTCGATAGAAAAGCTACATTTGTCTAACCCAGAAGTGAAAAAAAAATGATTCTCAATTAACAGAAAACTGCCTTGTTAATCCATTGGGAGGGATAGCTGGCAATAATAAGGTCCTGAAGTTTCAATCCTAGTTTAATGGCGGTAGTGCTATTGGCGGTCGTTGTTGGTTGTAGCAGTCTAAAGTCGCGGCCTATACAGTCCCACAACGATCTTTTGGTCCATGGATGACAATGACAGGGCGTTGGTGTGAAATTAGAGTTATTATTTAGTCAAGTTTTCCTTCTTTCAAGAAGATATTTCAACAGATGGGTCTGCACGATTTCTAATTAAAAAAAGAACGGGTAAATGTCATAGGAAACGGCAACTCTGCGACTGCCATGATGTTAATTTTAACTTGATGAAAGCGTTAGTTCCGATTTTGGCCGCGGGCCGAAAGATCCTTGTTTGACTGTATATTGGTAATAGGCTATTTCTGTATTTTGTTGGGACCTGATACATAAAAGATGCAAACTATGTGCTGTATACAACGACATATTCCGGGAAAAGGTGTAATTGATGCAAGGTGTTGTGGCAGAGGTGTACATACATTTTTGTTTGTGATTATAGGGGATGCGTGATTAAAAATAGTAAAACCGACTCTAAAAAGCAAAAACAAAAAATATTTTAATGCGGTGCTGGCTGGTGCAGTCGTTTTTCTTATCTCATCTTGTTCTGGCTTTCCGGACTGAGAGGACCTCAAGCGCACTTCGACCCGATGGGATCTTTTGTGCTGTCCTTGCCCTGATGCTCTTACGTACTACTAGTTTGTAGATTCCAGCAGGGGGGAAGTGCCGAAATTCCTCTGGAGTTAGATAAGCCACTCCCAGTAGCTTCATTCGCCACAACGCCAGTGCATCGCAGTTGCAGAGGACGTCCTTCATGGTTTGTGTACCACAGTACCTGTTTACCACGTGGCTGCTCAGGTTCATCTTGTGTAGATGTTTTTTTGTACCATAATAGCCTGTATATGATCTAATTAGTTGCCTTAGTTAAAGTCTCCTGTGTTTTAGAAGTCTTTTGTTGTCGCTGTCATTCCATGTGGAGATAAATTCCTTGGAGTGTCTCAGCCCTGTATTTGTTTTCCATTCTATCCTGTGTTGGTCTGGGGCATATTTATAGAGAACGCCTCTGTATGCGCCATCTGGTTTGCCTATGAACGGTTTGGGACCAATAATTTTTTCCATTGATCCTTTTCTGGCTAAGTCATCCGTACGCTCGTTGCAATCAAACCCCGTGTGCCCAGTCTAATCTGACCTGTTGCGCGCTCCACATCTTTCAAGAAGGTATGCACACTCTGCAGTCAGTGCCGAATTTAGCTCATAGGAGCTGATGGTTTTGAGGGTAGCCTGACTATCACTACATATGTAGATATTCTTGCCTGTAATTCGTTTGTCCAATATCTCTTTTCCACAAATATTTATCGCATAGGTCTCTGCTTGGAATATCGACGCAAATCTGCCCATGCTCTGACTTAGACTGTATACTTCTGTATATATACTGGCTTGGTTTTGGAGACCACTTTTCCATTGATGGTAGGGATGTCGGTACTATATCTTTTGTTGAACATGTGTGTGGTCAAGATCTTATCACATCTAATGCCCCTTATAACGTCTAGTTCCTTCATTGGTGCTAGTTTGGTGTGTTCAAGGCTTGGCATTGCTGTACTCCACTGTCTAGTATCCGCTAGTCTTTGGAGTGCCATCCTCGCCTCACTTTTTATGACGATGTGCAATGGGGTAAGATTGAGTAACAACTCCATGGCTACCTTTAATGTGGTTTGAATGCATTTGTGATGGCTAGGCAGGCTGTTTTTTGAAGTTTCGCCAAAGCGTCCTTGCAGATTTGGGTTTTAGTTCTGGGCCACCACACGATGCATACATATGTTAAAATTGGTTTTACCATGGTCTGGTATATCCAGTACATTATTTTAGGCTGTGGGCCCCATGTTTTGCCGTAGGCTGACCTACACATATTCACTCTTTGTGCTTTAGCAATGGTATGGTGAACGTGTTTGTGCCACCTCAGTTGTTTGTCTAGAGTTACTCCCCGATATTTAACTTCAGTGACCCACTCAAGCTTGTTATCGTACATCTGAAGATCTTGTAGGCCTGTGAGTATCTTTTTCCGTGTGAACAGAATTGCAGTCGGTTACTTGGCACCGACTTCAAATATTTATTTTTTGCTTTTTGAAGTTGGTTTTCCTGTTTTCTTAAGTTTATTATTTTTCAATTTTTAGTGATGAGTGAATTAATTATTAATATTTATATACCTATATAATATTATTCTACTTAGTTCTATAGTAAGGTACATACAGAATTGATATAATACTCATAATAACTGAATTTACACATTGGTGCTGTTGCCCGTCAAGGAGCTCCGTGGAGTGTCTTCAAAGTCCAAGGTCCAATACTGATAAAATTAAAATAACCTCCTCGGAGTTTCTGAATTCAATGCAAATAGAATCATCAAAATCGGTTTACAAACGAAGAAGTTATAAAAAACAGACTCTAATTATGAACCTCCTCCTTTTTGAAGTCAGTTAAAAAAAGTAGCCACACACTAGGAACACTTCCTGAGTCGTGGGTGCATTTAACAAATACGTAATTCACATACACAAACACCCAGGCCAAAACAAACATTTGTGGGTCACACATTCGTCCCGTGAGGGAATCGAACTCGCGACTTCTCGATCCAGTGGGCTGAGCGGGTTAAGCTCTTAACCACTGGACCCAACCGTCCGCCCGATGCGATGTTTCTTCGTAAAAATATATGGATAGTTGTTGTAGTAACATATTATTATAAGCCGTTCAGTGTCCATCCATGCTAGTTTAAATTTTTCACATAAAATGTAACTTAAAAATTTGCAACAACTAAATGCAGATGCAGAATATGACCGTGTTTGTACGACCCAGGACTCGAACGTAAATAAGTTTGTCGAATTACGCCCAGCGAAATCCACTTTGTTGCATTAATATGGTTTATATCTCATATTTATGTGAACTTTCTAAGCCCCTGAATGCATTGCAAAAGAGTATTAGTTAGTTGTTTAAAATCTAGCTGCTGGCAATGTAGATCTAGAAAAGATAACCTTATGACTGTTTCACGTCCAACTATTTCAATCAATTTTACAAATAAGTACCGGACTGGCTGCGCTGGAGAGCGATGGGGGAGTCCTATGTTCGGCAGTGGACAAGTATCGGTTGTGATGATGATGATGATATAAAAATAAAAAAGAATCCGCCATGTTATGAAGTGTACTGTGTACACCCATATTTTACCGGCGATGTTGGGCCCCAATATAATAGTAGGTGAGCCTATGGTTTTCATTATACCGGGCACATATCCGAATTCCGTGGCAAGTTTGTAATAATCATACTCAAAATCAATAGGCAAGAGATTTAGTTATGATTCCAGACTCCGGATTAATCGAAAATCGTTTTCATTAAAATTACAAATATTTACCTATATCACAACACCAGATCACAAATATCAGACTAAAACAAATAATCATAAAATCGTAAGGTATCTGATTTTATTACATATTAGGGATTGTTAAAAAAAACTTTATATCTAATGTATACATACATATACTTGCCAGATGTGTAAATAATGTGACCAAATTAACTAAATAATAAATATTTTGTTACGATAACTGAGAGCTAAGCACAAACTACTTGCCATTGTAGTAATATTGTTAAAAAATCCTGCATTCTGTTTAGTAATTTTTTTGTCAGAAAAAGGTGACATATCAACTCATTAACATCACGATAACGGCAATCAGTTTATACTAAGATTTTTGAACTCAAACAAAAACAATACCCAAAATTGAAAAGGAAAAATTACAATGAAACTAAAAATTTTAGTAAGAGTTATTTATACGTTCATATAATAACATGCAAACATAATTTTTTCATTTCCACGACTCCGAAAAAACTTAAATAACTCGGAAAAATTAACGAGGTCAGCACTCATACGTGTTTGCTATTTGCATCTTGTCTCCCTATTCTGACAGCGTAACCTCTCCTAGCTTATGTGAAGTCACCCTCATTAGCGCTAATGGTTGGCCGTTGATGGTATTACCTCGTTAAATATTTCCTTCATAAGGTTTCTGTGGCATAGCAACGTTCCCCTTTTAAGGGGACAGGCTTAACTCAAATGGCTTGGTATTATTTAAGTTTTGCAGTTGAAAGGGTTGGGATATTGTTGGGAATAAAGCATTTGAAAACTTAGTGAGAGTTTGAGTTACAATTAATAATATTATTCACTGCCACGCTAATAATATTTCCGAGGCTGGGGTGGTAGAGGTGTTTTATGTAGACCTACATATTGCTAGATGATATTAGGTCCTAATGTAATAGAGAGGCCATTGTATCAGACGCAATGCCTGACTCTGGACGACTGCTGAAAATCCACGCTTATAATATTTCCCAGGCTGGGGTAGTAAAAGTGTTTTGTATACACCTACGAATTGCTAGATGATTATAGGTCTTAATTTTTTAGAAGGGCACTCTATTGCCATTATAAGGGACACAATTCCAGACTTTGGACGATTACTGAAAATCTTTAGATATAAAAACCACATTTTATGTGACCTAAGATTCGAAAAAGCCACCAGCAAGCGTGGAGATAGTAGAATATGAAAGCGTCACAAACAGTCATCCATCTCAGATTGATCGAGTCGAATGCTTGTTGAGATCTAAAAACATCGCGTTCTCACAGCACTATTCCGTTCATCATCAACTGAAAAGACGACTGTAGGAGAAAGGTCTCCCCCAAAGATAATAACGACGACCGGTTTTGTGCTATATGTATCCAGCTTGTATTTCCTACAATCACGAGGTCTACGAACGTCATAAATAAATTCCATAATATCATGTTCAAATATAAACTAACTTAGTAGGTTTGTTTAGGTAGTATATTTGCCAACTGAGATCACAAGCAACCAAGCAGCTCTAACCCTCGTTATTTTTCCCAATAAATTAACATTCCACTTAATTCTTTTGTTTCCAATAGCACACACGATTAGTTCTGGCGCTTTACCCGAGAAAATTGTATAGGGAAATGGGGAATATTTGTACAGGGGCCGGTAATAAACAATTATTTGCTGTGGCAACATAGACGACGCCCACTGACATTTTTATTGTTAAATATGCCGCCGTTGTCGGCGATATTAAAGCAGTAAGTAATGAATATAATATAATCTTTTGTTTCGATTTGGTGGAGACGTTTTTGGACGTGTTTTAGTAAATTGTAAGACATTAGTTTGATTGTTTTAGCTTACCTACTATACAGAGTATAGGCGCGGGTAACCAGGATAGATAAAACTAAAAAAGAAAACGTAAGGTCTGTATTTTAAGAGACAAGTACGTGTAATAAGGAACTGTTCCTACCAAAACATTTTTGCGATGTCAACTTTATTAGTTTTGTGGCATTTGTGGTTCGAAACTGAGTTCTGTAACCTGTTGTTAGGGAGAACAGCATCAAAAATATCTGTAATTGTCTTGTTTTAATATTAAAAGGTTTACTCACCCTGATTAATTGGGACCAAATATCGTTAGTGATTAGTGGGTGTACGCAGGGTGCGTCAAACACCCAGCTTCACCAACTAGCGTGTGACGATGATGGGTTGAACAAAGATCGGTCTCCACATAAGCCACGACCAATTTAAAGTTTTATTCCAACAGATTACAACATGCCGATTATCTAACAATCCATCTAGCTACACTAGATCCCCTGCGGAGTAGGTAGAGAGATTACGAACTCAGAGAGTGCTTTTAAATCGCATTCAAACTGTTCTTTTGTGTCATCATATCATTCTATATTTGTCCATTTCTGAACATAGGCCTCCCCAATCGCTCTCCAGCGCAGCCGGTCTGATGCCACATGCACTCAACGACTTCCTGCGATCCTCACAAGATCGACGGTCTATCTGGTACGTGGCCATCCCACGCTGCGCTTGCCAATACGTGGTCTCCACTCTAGAATCTTTATACCCCAACGTGCGTCCGATCTTTGCGCTATATGGCCCGCCCAGTGCCACTTCAGCTTACTAATCCTATGGGCTATGTCGGTGACCTTCGTTCTCCTACGAATCTCCTCATTTCTGATTCGATCACGTATGGAAACGCCGAGCATAGCTCTTTCCATTGCTCGCTGAGCAAATCTGAGCTTTTTTATGAGACCTATTGTAAGAGACCACGTCACTGATCCGTATATCATCACTGGCAACACACATTGACTAAAAACTTTAGCCTTGAGGTACTAAGGTATCTTGGATGAGAAGACGTTGCGCAGTTTCCCGAACGCTGCCCAGCCGAGTTGGTATCGTCGATTGACCTCTCTCTCAAATTTACCTAACTCAAATAAACCTACCTAACTGGACTGCTTGTCCCAGGGAAATGTATTCGTCGACAACATCAAGAGTTCAGTTTCCAACGGTGAGTGCAGTGGGTACGACATGGACATTGAACATTATTTTCCTTTTGTCCATGTTTATTTTTAGACCCTCTTGTTGGGATACTCTGTTGAGATCACCAAGCATTTGTCCGAGATCTTTCAGCGATACCGCCATGACAACAATGTCGTCAGAAAATCGAAGGTGAGTGATGTATTCGCCATTGATATTGATGCCAAGCCCTCGCCATTCCAAGAGCTTGAAGGCGTCCTCCAAGGTGGCCGTAAACAGTTTCTGAGAAATGACGTCTTCCTGTCTTACTCCTCTTTTTATGGGGATCGCCTTTATGCACTGCCCCTGTACTCGGACTGACATGCTGGCGTTATTATGCAAGCACTTCAACACTTCGATGTAACGATAGTCAATGCGGCATCGCTGGAGAGATCTAGGAACCGCTCAAGTCTCGATCGAATCGAAAGCTTTCTCATAGTCCACAAACACCAAGCATAGTGGCTGATTATACTCACCAGTCTTCTGTTTAATCTACCGCAGCGTATGTATGTGGTCTATGGTACTAAAATCTTTTCGGAAACCGTCTTGTTCAGGAGGCTGGAAGTCGTCAAGCCTGCGTTCGAGACGATTCGTGATGACTCTCTAAAACAACTTATAAACATGGCTCAGCAGTGTGATGGGCCTATAGTTCTTTGGAGCCCTTGTTTTGCTCTATGGTCTTGTCAATACGTCTCGTATTAAAATACCGTCTATCGTGTCACAAAGACTTCAATATCTGTTCACTGAGCTGCCTATAGGACTTAGCATCATCCGAAGTTTGGAGCATCATGGAACGTCGCTCAGCCATGAGGTTCCGGGTGTAGTCGAATAGTTTTTGGGGCCTATTTTTACGGTGGGGCTTGAAATACTTAGACCCGACCATATGGACAGCATCTACCAGCCTGTTGTTGATATCGTCCACTGATGCGGTGCTGTTTAGCAATTCGAAATGGTTTGACAATTCGAGTTGAAAGTTCTTGGAGTTTTGGGTATGTGCATTACGAGGTCGGAGCGTAGACTTCATCAGACGCGATCTTCCCATTTTGACATTAATATTTAATGTGCCTGTGACCATTCGGTGATCACTGCTGGTTTTTACCCTGTGAATCACGGAGACATCAATAAATATTTATCGCCTGGTACGCATGATGAAGTCTATCTCATTTTTAGTGGAACCATTAGGGCTCATCCAGGTCCATTTCCTATGAGGCGGCTTCTGGAAGAAAGAGTTCATCATAAAAAGTCCCTCTTTTCCAGAATTTCGGCCAGCCTCTGACCACTGCGGTTGCGGACACAACGTTGTTTATGAGTGACTTGTGGACAATAAAGCCGACACTACCTTGGGACTGCTGTTCGCCCTCCCGGGAGTAGAAAAAGTTGCTAGATTTTAAGGTTATCGTGTTCTCTTCTTCTCTTCGGACCTCTGATAATCCAACTATACTCCAGTGCAACTTCTCTATCTCTTCTTCCAGCTCAACTAGCTTCTCATCTGTCCCCAACGTGCGTGCGTTGTATGTCACCAGGGTCAATTTCCTTTGTTGATGGTAGCCGAATCTCTGCCGGTGATTCTTCGCACCCCTTGTCCTGGCGTTACCATGGCTGCTATCGTGGCCAGGATGAACAGGACCCCCGGGGACTAAGGGCCTGTTTTTATTTTTTTCTATCATAATAATTGGGGGGTTTGCCATACTCGCCACGCTTGGCAGGCGGGTTGGCGAGCGCAGTTTTAGGTTGTAGAATTGCTGAGGGAACGCTGCTGCCCATTCTCCAATTTTCCCCTAGTCGCCTTGTACGACACCCGATGGGATGAGATGGGGTGGTCCTATTCTAAGCCGAGAACCACGCGTCATAGGCATAAGGCAGCTTACAAGAAAAAAATATTTTGTTTAATTATATAATTAATGGAACTCTGTACTCCTGCCTACCGCGCAAGGGAGCTGACGTGATGATATAGATAGATAGATATAATGAATAGATTTTTATGGTATATTTACATGTTTGATTTTCAAATTATGATTTTCTATATCGGGTAATTTTATAATTTTGAATCAAGGGGTTGGATAGTTTGGACTTGGGCATTAGAATATCCTCAAAGTAAGGATACATAGCAAAGATCGAAGTTCGCAACACTTTAATTCATATTTCGAAACTCCAACAACTTACTAAAAGTGTCGCGAACATTTCGATACAGAACACGGAATGCTTCACTTTAAGTTTAAAGATAAACCTTGATGTATAATACTATAAAATACATAAAGAAAGTATTATATTAGGAAGCCATAAGAGTTAAAACAACATTTCAACTTTTATTACAAGACTACGATGCTAAGAACTACGTATCTACAATCTACGCTGCTACGCACACATCTACGAGGACTACGATACATTTCGTCTACGATATCACAATTTAACCTAATCAAATATACCAGGTAGATTCTAAACTAAAACGTTGACAGGAACACACATGGTATTATGTCCAAATCCCCGCATCGCGGTCTCCTACAATTAATTACGTTATAAATAGACGAAACAAAGAGCGGACCGCGATGTCACACAAAGGGTCTTTGTTCTGGTAATGTAAGGTGCTATTTGCTCTGGTTCAAATTGTCCTCGAGTGGATAAGAGGCCTGTTTGTAGCCTCTATTCCATTTCTTGGCACTGAACTTGGGGATAAGGTTTGTAGAGTGACTCTACATTTTCGAATGTAGTCGCTTTAGAGTATTATAATGACTTTAATTTTCTGAAAACTATATAAGTAGGTGCCTCGTTAGACTAGTAACTCAAAAGTGCTGCTAGGGATCATTAGTTCAACGGTCCAGTAATTGGCTTGTCTAACAGATCGTAGGTTCGTTTTTGTTTAATTTCGTAGGTATTATTTTCTTAGATTTACGCGAATATTACACATGAAATAAAACTATTTTTCGGATTTTATTGCGGTTTATTCTTGATTTTCAAGTTCCCGACGTTTCGAGTGCTTTGTAGCACCCATGGTCACGGGACGGACTGAGGTGTTAGACGTCCAAAAGGCATAGTTGTTCCAGGGTACCCTCAAACTTCTTAATTATTTTTGTTGGTCCTATTTACGCAGAATGAGCTCACGGTGTCTTGAGGTCTTGCAGTGTTATGCTTGGTTTTGGATTTGATTATATTAATTACCGGATCCTTTTGGACGTATAATACCTCAGTCCCTCCCGTGACCATGGGTGCTGCAAACTGACTACGCACACTATTTACCACGAAACTAAGGGGGCAGTCAATATAATGTTTGTGATAATATATATTTCACAGAACTAACTTAATACGCATGTACATTTCTGTTGCGCAATATTCGAAACCGCGATACATACCACAGTACCCAACGTTTACTATTAAACTTAGTTAAGTTAATAATAATATTTTGTCATTGGTCTTGGCATCCAATTACGCGAGACATCACGTCTTTCACGCGCACGCCACTTCTAAACAGAACTATTAGCTGAATAGCTATTGAATGAGGTAATTGCTTTTGATAAGGTCTATTCATTTGGTTAATATATCAAACTAATAATATCTATGAGTTATATAAAGACTTGTCCCATACGGGGATCCAATTTACGTACATATACTAGATTTAAGTAAGCCAACCAGCCTAAACTCCGACCACTGAACCAAGCTGTTGTCAAACCATAAATATCTAAGTGCTGAAAAAGCTAACAGCTAGAGCCATATTTACTAAAACAAAATGGTATAATTTAAGAAACATATAGCCCTCTCTCTTCGTCTCCTCCAAAAATAACTACAAAGAATAGTTACGTACATAATACCTTCCCGATAAAGTCACGATGTAAAGACTTACAAGTTCAAGAATAGCATTCAACTATAATTAGCGCTTCGCGTGACCGGAGCTGCGAACCCATAAATAGCCCTGACATAGTACAGGCACAAATTATTACAGATACAGCACTTTGCTAATTCACTTCATTAACAGACAGCTTGGCTGCCTCGTTTGTCGAGTGGCGTATTATCTCCGTAGCCATCATGAGATTCTAGGTTTAAATCTGTGATCGGGAGTTGTGCCCGGTATAATTACAATACGCTCTCCCTCTGTTACAGTGGGAGACTTTTCCACCCCCGCTTGGGGCCTATAGACGTGACGGTGTGGTTTTACTTATAACAATTGCTGCGCTATAACTAAATTTATGCATGCATCGATTCACGTGTATTTATGTAACTACCATCTTACATCGCTGATTTGGACAAATATGTGTGCATTATTGCATAAATACGTACTGTAATGACAGTTACTCCACAAGGAGAGGCAATAGACGTTTGCGAGAGATTTTATGTTTTATTCGAACAGTCCACGTAAGGGCTGATCCCATTGTCATAACAGAACTGCTAGATTGATTTTACTGAGCAACTTGTATAGCGTATATTACACACAGATAGTAGTTGTGGCCGTATTCTATTGATATGTACTTATAAGTACGGGTTTCAGCACTACACTAAGAATCGTACAATTAACGGTTCATAGCGTGATCCTTTCAACGTTTCGTCATCTTTACCAGTAAATATTCGTATGACTACGTAAATACAACAATTAGGCTGACAAAGTGAAGTATCTGCTAGAACCTGTGGTACAGGAAATTTAATGATAAGCAAGACATACTGCCAGGTTAATTTAAATCATTGAGATATACTGGTGTTCCACTGTCTTCTTGACCGACCAGCACGCAATGGTATTTAAGTTTGACTGGGTCTCTTTAGATGTTAACATTCGTGGCAAAACCGTGGCTTACCATTTATTACTAGTTGTTTATTTTACTACCATGAATATGTTAACGCACACCATGAAAGGAGTCAAGAGTCTTCGTAACCAGCGAGCGTATATGAGATGAACTATGAGAGTGGAGAAAGCCAGAGAGGTTTGTAAGGAAAGAACCTGTTGGGAATCTGTACTCTCTGCCTACCCCGCAAGGGATTTGGCATGAAGATAAGACAAATGTGTTTATGAAAATAAGTCATATCGTCATGTCTAGACTAGATTTCCCAAATGATTAAACTCTATTAAAATCTATGATGTAGCTGTTTAAATAGTGTTAAGATACCATCCGCAGTTGCTAGCAAATCTATTTATGAATCTATCTATATCTTCCCGCCAGATCCCCTGTGAGGTAGGCAAAGTGCACAGAGTTTCAACAGATTATTTCCTTACAAACCACACTGGTTTCTTAGCATATAAAATATGAACACCGTCTTGCTTATATTCCCCTATTGATGATGGCAGAGGTGTAGATTGTCTATTGTAAACGATGCAAGGTGTGACAAAGGGCACAATTTCATCTGGCACAATTCAGAAATTGGGATTACGAGGTTTTAGAATCTGTCAAAGCGTGCTATTTCTTACGAGAACTGAGATCTTTTTTGGAAAGAAATAGTACCCTTTGTCTGATCCAAAGACCTCGTCTTTGCCACTGGAACTATATGCCACTAGACCATCGAGGTAGTCGTAGCATATATTGTTAAAATTTTGGGCACAATATAGTCGTTAGAACCGGGGAACAGGCGTATAACTTGTAGGCTTTGGTCGGCTTACAGGTGCTGGCGCCGCGGGAATTACGACTGAAATATCACCTGTATTGTTCAGAAAATAGGGGTTATTTATTGCGACGGGTGGTCGGGCCGGTCAATATTGTGCGGTTATTGGCCGCATTTCACCATAAAAAACGTCAAATATATATGTTTTTTTTAATAATAGGAACCTTACAATCGATTTCTGGATTGATCAAATGATTGAAATGTAGGATAATGTAAATGACTGCCTCGTTGGTCTAGCGGCAAAGCGCATCGCTTTGTGATCACGAGGTCCTGGGTTCAAATCCTAGGTCGGACAAATGTAGTTTTTCTAACGAAAATTTCCTAGTATGAGTCCGGAGTCTGAAATTGTGGCCGGTATATGACAATAGGCTCGTCCCCTATTATATGGGACCTAACATCGTCGGCAAAAAGTGGGTGTACTCAGTACACCTCTGCCACCTCCGCTTGGGGAATATAGGCGTGACGGTGGTGTATTGAAATGTATACGTCTATTATATGTATTTTTTAAATTTAAAATTAGATTAATTATACATATATTTGATTTGGGCCTTTAATTCAGATATAAACTTTACATTCCTATCGTTAGAATTTAATTATTTCCAAAATTATCCTACTCTGAATAATTTTATGGACTTGTACCAATCGTTCCATGGTACCCATAATAAGCTATGATTGGTTTGTTAATTGCCGTGTTAATTTTTTGCTTGGTGATAAATTTAACTGGGAAAATGACTTTTGGAAATTCACTGTTTAGTTACTGGATAGCGGAATAGCATTCTTTCTGTCTTAATAAATATTTCAAAAAGTAAGATAATAAATCACTATACTGTTTCACTGCTCGGTAAGTGCATTATCTCAAAAAAATGAAGACTAGAATAAATAGGTCATAGCACGCTGACCCAGTGCGTGGTGGAGGCACGTTTGTGGCCACCTGCTGTTGGAATGAGGCTTCCAACGCCACTTAAAGTTTACAACATGACGTAATGATCGGGACCTACAACTGAACATGCCATCCGAAGCACGAATACGCACTCAAGAATGGAAATGCCGCAAAGGTCAGCTATCTTTGACTGAGGTGAGCGCTGTTAGCCTTGGTTATCACTAAAAACACCGCTGTACCACTCCGCTGCATAAAAATAGACTTTAATAAACAGTTGTCTAAATACTAATTAGGTCCTAGAAGAGTCTGCAAAATTCAATTCCATTTTAATCACGATATCTCCAATACTTAGAAGAAAAATGTAAACCACATTGACGACAGCAAACCTAGAAATATTTCGGTAATTATCTTCCCGGAAACTCGTAATTTAGCGATGCTTTAATAGCCTGAAATATATCTCAAGAAATGGAATTGCCAACAATATACTTTATTGCACCGCATCAAAGTTTATTTTAAGTAGTGATACCGTGACACCAAGAGGGGCTTTAATGATGAGATGCCGTCTAAAAATATTTATTTAATAAATTGGAAGATTAAACCCTTTGAAATGGTATTAAAATATTAATGGGAAAGAATTTTACTTGCTTTAGGTATTAACAAATACTTAGACTCAAAACCGTGACGGCTTCGATTCGATTTCCGGGTCCCAAAAAATAAGTGTCATCATTTATAGTATTGCCTGAATTTTTCGATCACAATTTTATCGTTGTTAATGTCTCGTTGATCTAGTGGCGCGGAGTTTGGCTGGCAGGGTTAAAAGTCCTGGGTTCGGATTCTGTGATAGAAAAAGTATGGTTTTTCTTTCACTGGAAGCTATTGATCAGGTCCGTGATGTGGAGTAAGAGTATCTCTCTCATCTCAATTTAAGATACGACTTTTACCCAGTAGGGAGACAGTATAGTCTAATAAACGTATTCATATGTTTCCACTCAGGGTGTTGTATCTAATATTTGTGTTTGTAAACGCATGCATGGTATGACGGTATGAACCATCCCATGTGAAGCAACCTCCAAGAAACTTTCTATCCCAAACGAAAGAAAAATATAGTGTTCATCTCTCTCATCTCTCAATATCTGTTGCCTCCACATAATAGTTTCCCAGAACTCATTCTGACGGCCACACGAGGCGAGCTGACGGATCCCCCCATTCTTTGAATATTCATAAGGTAAAAGAAAACAAGACATTATGTGATACAGCCCCTCCATACACCTGCCCAGACGTGGGGTTAACTTCCCCCAGGTTTACTAACACGTGTAGTTGTGTGAATTATGTATAGTCGTGATTTCTCGGACAAGGATCGTGGAAGCGGAATCCGACTAAAAGAATGAAAAAGAATATGAAATTATCACCGTCAAGCCTATATTCTCCAAGCGGGGGTGGCAGAGGTGTTCACTCACTTTTCGCCAACGATGCTAGCTCCTACATTATAGGGGGCGAGCCTATTGCCATGTACTAAACACAATTCCAGACTCCGGACTGATACTGGGAGTCTTTAGATAGAAAAGCTACATTTGTCTAACCTAGGAGTGAAAAAACATGATTCTCAATTAACAGGAAACTGCCTCGTTAATCCATTGGGAGGGCTGGCAATAATAAGGTCCTGAAGTTTCAATCCTAGTTTAAACCAAGGTAGTGCTATTGGCGGTCGTTGTTGGTTGTAGCAGTCTAAAGTCGCGGCCGATACAGTCCCACAACGATCTTTTGGCCCCTGGATGACATTGTCAGGGCGTTGGTGTGAAATTAGTGTTAATATTTAGTAAATATTTCCTTCTTTCAGAAAGATATTTCAACAAATGGGTCTGCACGATTACTAATTAAAAAAAGAACGGGTAAATTTCATAGGAAATGGCAACTCTGCGACTCCATGATGTTAATTTTAACTTGATGAAAGCGTTAGTTCCGATTTTGGCCGCGGGCCGAAAAAGCTGTAATTGATGCGAGGTGCTGTGGCAGACGTATATATACATTTTCGTTTAGGAAATAGGGGAACTGCGTGATTAAAAATAAAATGGATTTAAATTAAAGTAGCCTCACACTAGGAATAATTCCTGTGTCGTGCGTGCGTTTTACAAACACGAAATACACATGCACAAACACTCAGGCCGAAACAAACATTTGTGAGTCACGGAAACATTTGTCCCGTGCGGGAATCGAACCAGCGGCAACTAAATCCAGGGGGCTGAGAGGGTTAAGCTCTTAACCACTGGACCAAGCCGTCCGCCAGATGTGATGTTTCTTCGTAAAAATATGTGGATGGTTGGAATAGTAACATATTATACATAGTAACATATAAGCCGTTCAGTGTTCATCCGTGGTAGCTTAATTTTATCACATAAAATGAAACTTAAAAATTCCAAAGCAATAATTCACTAAAATACTATAATACGCAACAACTAAATGTATGCAGAATATGACCGTATTTGTACGACCCAGGACTCGAACGTAAATTAGTTTGTCGCATTACGCTGTACCCAGCACAATCCTATTTGTTGCATTAATATGGTTCATATCTCATATTTAAGTGAACTTTTTAATCTCCAGAATGCATTGCAAAAGAGTATTAGTTAGTTGTTTCAAATAGCTGCTGGAAATGTAGATCTAGAAAATATAATCTGATGACTGTTAAACTTCCAACTATTTCAATTAATTTTACAAATAAATACCGGACCGGCTGCGCTGGATAGCGATGGGGGAGTCCTATGTTCAGCAGTGGACAAGTATCGGTTGAAATGATGATGTTGATATATAATAATAATGTTGAAACTCTGTACTCCCTGCCTACCCTGCATGGGATCTGGCGTGATGATATAGATAGATAGATAGAATAATATTAGCCCTATTAAGAAACTGTCCCACCGTTGGCTACGGCCCTCCTCTCAAACTGAGAGGGCTGAGGGCACAGTGCGGGTTGGCGAACTTCACACACCTTCGAGAAACTCTTAGGCATGCAGGTTCCCTCACAACGTTTTTCTTCACCGTTAAAGCAAATAATATATTTTATGTTGAACCCGAGACCTCTGACTTTGCAGTCCAACAGTCTAACTACTAGGCTATCACTGCTAAGTATGATGATGATGTAGTGTATGATGATGACGTAAAGTATGCTGATGATATATAAATTAAAAAAAATCCGCCATGTCATGAAGTGTACTGTGTACACCCATATTTCACCGGCGATGTTGGGGCCCAATGTAATAGTAGGTAAGTAGGTAAGCCTATGATTTTCATTATACCAGGCACATTTTCGAATTCCACGACAAGTTTTTAATAATCATACTGGAAATCAATAGGCAAGACTTTTAGTTATGATTCCAGACTCCGGATTGACCAAAAATCGTTTTTATTAAAGTAACAAATATTAACCTATATCATCATGCCAGATCATAAATATCAGACTTAAAACAAATAATCATAAAATCGTAAGGTATGTGATTTTATTATGTATTAGGGATTGTTAAAAAAACTTTATATCTGATATCATATACTTACCAGATGTGTAAATAATGTGACCAAATTAACTAAATAATAAATATTTTGTAACGATAACTGAGAGCTAAACACGAACTAATTGCCATTATAGTAATGTTATCAAGAAATCCTGCATCTTGTTGAGAAAATTTTTAGTAAGAAAAATATGACATATCAACTCATTAACATCACGATAACGCTCACTTTATGTAAAGCCCTCTGAACTCAAACAAAAAATAGCACCCACAATTTAAAAGGAAAAATTATAACAAATCTAGAAATTTTATTACGAGTTCTTCATACGTTCATATCAACAATTATACATGTTTGCTATAGGCATCTTGTCTCCCTATTCTGACAGCGTAACTTATATGAAGTCACCCTCATTAGTGCTGATGGTTAGCCGTTGATGGTATTACATCGTTAAATATTTCCTTTATAAGGTTTCTGTGGCATAGCAACATTCCCATTTTAAGAGGACAGGCTTAACTCAAATGGGTTGGTATTATTTAAGTTTTGCAGTTGAAAGGGTTGGGATATTGTTGAGAATGAAGCATTAGAATGCTTATTCAGACTTTGAGTTATAAATAATAATATTAGTCACTGCCACACTTGTAATATTTCCCGGGCTAGGATGGTAGAGGTGTTTTGTGTACACCTACGAATTGCAGTGTATTGCCATTATAGCAGACATAATTCCAGTCTCTGGACGGCTGCTGAAAATCTTTAGATATAAAAACCACATTTTGTATGACCAAAGATTCGAAAAGAGCCACCAGGGCCAACGGCAAGCATGGACAGTAGAATATGAAAGCGTCAGAAACGGTCATCCATCTCAGATTGATCGAGCCGAATGCTTGATGATGTCTAAAAACAACTTGTTCTCACAGCACTATTCCATTCACGACGACTGTAGGAGAAAGGCCTCCCCCAAAGATAATAACGACGACCGGTTTTGTGATGTATGTATCCTTTTATCTCCTACCTTCACGAGGTCTACGAACGTCATAAATATAATAGCATGTTCAAATAAAAACTAACTTAGTAGGTATATATTTTCCAACTGAAATCTAAAGCAACAAAGCAGCTCTAACCCCCGTTATCTTTCCCAATGAATTAAATTTTCACTTATTTCTTTTGTTTCCAATAGCACACACGATTAGTTCTGGCGCTTTACCCGAGAAAATTGTATAGAAAAATGGGGAATATTTGTACAGGGGCTGGTAATAAACAATTATTTGCTGTGGAAACACAGACGACGCCTAATGACATTTTTATTGTTAAATATGCCGCAGTTGTCTGCGATATTAAAGCAGTAAGTAATGAATGTAATATAATCTTTTGTTTCGATTTGGTGGAGACGTTTTTGGACGTGTTTTAGTAAATTGTAAGATATTAGTTTGATTATTATACAGGCACGGGTAACCAGGATAGATAAAACTAAAAATAATTAAACGTCAGGTCTGTATTTTAAGAGGCAAGTACGTGTAATAAGGGGCTATCCTATTGCTGTGACATCGGGCATATTTATTTATTTATTTATTTAAAGGCACCTCAACAACTTACACACCAGTTAAGTCATAGAATTAAATTATTACATACATTATTTTTCATGATGTGTCAGTCACTTAAAGAAGTGCACAGCACTTGCAGATTGAATTATAATTATTAATAGTGCGTAGCAATAATTATTGAACATGCATTAATTGAATGTGGAGTATATAAAACGGAAATTACAATTATTGTAATTGTCGATAAGATATTTTGCAGACTAAACAAAATATAAAAAAGCAATAATAAGATAAGATTATGTCAGGTAAGTTATTACAAAATGTCAAAGTAAGGTAAAAAAAATGTCAACAATGTCACATATGGTTATGTCAAGTAGTTGCTTAAAAGATTATTTCGAAACTGAGAGAATGAATTAGAGAAAATGTCAATGCTGTTACAGTGTGATAAAATCTCATTGTAGTTTCGCATCATACGGTTAAGAGGTGCGAAACGACCTATGTTTGTTCTGGATGTTGTGTTACAGAATGTATTGGGTGTTCTGACAGATCTTAGGAAGGATAAACGAGGTACAGTTAATTTAATCCCACTCAGAAATTCTGGAGAATCGACCAATCCATTGACAACTTTGTAAAGCAACGTTTGATCAGCTACGGTACGTCGATGCTCTAAAGCTGTCATCTTAAAAAATTGCAGTCTTTCGCCGTAGCTCGCCTCGTGAGGACAATGATTCCTTCGATTCTGATCTCATTCACGCTATCCTCATCTCTGAAACATTTCTCAAGCCTGTTCTTCCTTCCATTCAATACTCTTTGCCCGGCTATAAATTAGTGCGTAATGACAGAACAGGTAAGGGGTGCGGAGGCGTAGCTATTTATCTCCGTGGAGATATAAATTACAAGGTCGTCGATCAGTCTCCGAGTAATTATTCTAACTTTGCTGAACACTTATTTATTGAAATCGCCTCTAATCCTACAAAACTTCTTTTAGGTGTCTACTATAGTCCCTCTAGTCATATTGATTATTTTTCTTCATTCTAAATTAGAATCTTTTTCTTCTATATATGACGACGTTATTATCCTTGGAGATTTCAATACTTGTTTGCTCAAGGATAATGAGCGCAGCCGTAAACTCCGATCTCTTGTCTCTTCTGTCAATATGCATATCCTTCAGCTTAACGCTACTCATCATGCTCCCCATTGCACTCCTTCTCTTTTAGATTTAATTCTAGTCTCCGACCCCCAAAAAGTAGCCGTGCATGGGCAACTCGCTGCCGCTTTCTCGTATCATGATCTCATATTCCTGTCTTATAAAATTCGCGCTCCTAAACGCAAATCCAAATTTCACTTACTTCGCAGTTTTAAGAACATTACCTTGGATCGTTTGAGGGAAGACGTGAGTTGTATTGACTGGTCGCCAATATATAGCTGCAGTGACATAGACAATAAAGTGTCTGCTTTTAACAAGATTGTCTTAGATGTGTATGATAAACACGCTCCTCTGAAGAGGGTAAAAGTAAAGCATCTACCTGCACCCTGGTTATCGGATACCATCAAAAGAGAAATGTCAAAAAGGGACAAAGTCAAGAGACGATATAAAAAACATCCTACTAATGAGATCTGGTCTCTATACAAAAAATTGCGGAATCGTTGTAATCGTTTGTGTAGGGATGCTAAAAGACGCCACATTCATAACTCAATCCAACACTTCAGTACGAAACAAGTATGGCAATTTCTCAAGTCTCTGGGTATTGGAAAAACGTCTAGTAATGACTCACCCAATAACGTAGACCTTAACACTATAAATTTGCACTTCTCCAAGTCACCAGTTACCTTGGATGACTACATAAAATCCTTTACTCTCAATAATTTATCTAATCTTCCGTTGCCTAGATGTACTTCATTCTCATTTCAGCAGGTTACAGAGGGGGAAATTAAGAAATTAGTCTTATCTGTCTCCACGAAAGCGGTGGGTCATGATGGTCTTCAAATCCAAATGCTTCGTCCCATCTTAGATGATCTTATTCCTGTCATACACCACATCGTTAACTATTCTCTGCAATCTTGCACTTTTCCTTCAGCCTGGAAGAAGGCCCATGTTATACCGCTACCCAAAGTACCTAATCCCTCTTCTGTTTCCCAATTCCGTCCTATATCCATACTCCCAATTTTGTCCAAGGTCCTTGAGAGTGTTGTTCAAAATCAACTGTCTCACTATCTCTCCATTAATAATCTGCTTAGTCCCTTCCAATCAGGATTTCGCCCTGGCCATAGCACTGTAACAGCACTGGTTAAGATAACTGATGACATACATATGGCCATGGAAAATAAGCTTCTCACTGTACTGGTTCTACTGGACTTCAGCAGCGCCTTTAATTCAGTTGATTTTGACATCCTCTTAGGAATTCTCTCCTCCCTAAATGTCTCTCCTTCTGTAACTGCTTGGTTCAACTCGTATCTTCGCGGTCGCTCGCAGTCGGTTCGTTCTGATGAAGTCTCCTCTGAGTGGTGCAATCTGGCTGCGGGGGTTCCGCAAGGTGGCGTACTCTCTCCTTTGCTTTTTTCAATTTTCATTAACGCAATCACTAAAGTTATATCTTCACACTATCATATCTATGCAGACGACTTGCAAATTTATCAGCATTTCAAAGTCGATGATTTTACCGCTGCCATCTGGGCAAAAAGCTTTGGCCTTTTGATAAACCCGGCAAAATCACAAGCGCTAATTATTGGTGGCAGATATTTTAACAACCTTTTAGATCGCCAGTCTCTTCCGCAAGTTGTATATGATGCTATACCGATCCCTTTTTCAAGTAGCGCAAGAAACTTGGGCACCTACATAGACAGCAATCTATCGTGGAATGTACACGTTTCGGAAGTAAGCAGGAAAGTTTATTGCCCATTTCAATCTCTCAAACGGCTCCAAAAGTTCCTGCCATTTCAAACCAAGGTAACTCTTGCTCAATCTCTTCTATTGCCACTTCTTGACTATGCCGATGTCAGCTTTCTCGATGCAAGTGAGGAACTTCTGAATAAACTCGAACGGCTGCAGAATTTGTGTATCCGCTTCATTTTTGGCCTTCGGAAATTCGACCATGTGTCAGACTTTCGTAGGCGGTTGAAGTGGTTGCCTATTCGGCAGCGTCGGGATACTCATATTCTCTCTTTGCTTTTCTCTGTTCTTAATAATCCAAATTCCCCAGTATACCTTCGTGAACGCTTTGAGTATCTTGTCCCCAGGGGAAAACCCTGTCGCTCCACCTCTTCTCTTTTACTTAGTACACCCCGACATACCTCAAGTCGATATGATAGCTCATTTACTGTGCGTGCTGTGCGTTTATGGAACTCTCTCCCTCACTCTTTACGTGATAGCCCTACTCTACAGATTTTCAGGAGAAGAATTAAACAACATTTCCTATCTACGTAAGTTGTTTGTATGTATGTCTGTATATGTCTATGTAGTGTATTATTTTATGGTATTGTATAGTATGTAGTATATTTATGGATATATATCTGTAGTTTATACCTCTAATATCTTCTGTGTTGTACACTTATTACTATCCTCCTTTTGATGATTTGTTTCTCTTTCACTCAAAGGTTTGCTGGTAGAGAACTCGACTTTGAGTTAAGCTCGCCTTTGTACATTTACCTTTTCTTTAATTTTAATTTTATAATTTGTAACTATTTGTACAATAAAGAATTAAGAATTACTTTTATACCTAAGATACCTCGTGTATCCTCTCTGGATCCTTTCGATGCGATCGATATGAATACGGTAGCTGGGTGTCCATACTGGAGAAGCATAATCCAAGATACTCCTAACAAGAGAAAAATAAAGGACCTTAAGCGTTGCAATACTTCGGAATTCCTGAGACACTCTCTTAACAAATCCTGACATCTTGGCTGCCTTGGTAACAATATTGTCAATGTGGTTTGAGAATGAAAGCTTTCTGTCTAGGAAGACTCCCAAGTCACGTATAATATCAACTTTGCCGAGTGCTACCCTATTTAGTATATATGATGAAGGAATCTCATTTCTGTTTCTTGTGAATGTCATATGGTAGCATTTGTCGGCATTGAGAGTCATCTTATTATTTCGACACCATTCAATAACTGCATTTAAGTCGTTTTGTAGTATATCTACGTCGCGGTCCGATTTAATGTCTTTATATATTTTTAAGTCGTCGGCAAAGAGCAAACATCTACTGCCATCGATTATATTCGTTATGTCATTGATGTAAGCAATAAATAAGATTGGACCCAAATGCGAGCCCTGCGGAACGCCAGATATTGAAGCGTATTGTAATGACTGAAATCCCTTTACTACAACTCTCTGCCTTCTCTCAAACAAGTATGATTTAAACCAGTGTAAAAGATCACCGAAAATACCAAAGGTTTCTAGTTTCTGCAACAACGTTTTATGGTCCACCTTATCAAAGGCACTACTGAAATCAGTATAAATACAGTCAACTTGTACACGGGAGTCTATTTTTAGGCTAAGGTCATTAATGTATTGTAGTAAGTTTGTTGTAGTAGATTTTTTTTGTACAAAAGCCATGCTGTTCAGGGGCAATCTGCGATTTTAAATAAGATGTCAGTATTGGACACAAAAGTGATTCGAATATCTTTGAAAACACCGATAAAAGTGATATAGGGCAATAGTTTTTTACATCACCCGTCTCTCCTTTTTTAAATATAGGAACTACGTTTGCTAATTTCCATTCCGCCGGAAACTGAGATGTTGAGATTGATTTATTAAAAATAATTTTAAGCGGTAAAGTAAGGTTTTTAGCACATTTTTTAATGAATGACGATAGAATCCCATCTGGCCCTGGACTTTTGTGACTTTCGAGTTTAATTAGAGCTTTGAGAATATCTTTTTCAGTGAATATTATTCTACCCAATGACATTTGAGAGAACTGCGTAGTGTTATTTTGCGTTGGATTTTGTACTTTAGAGCCAGACGAAGGAAGATAGGTTGAAGCAAAATGTTTGGCAAATAAATTACATACATCAACACCACTTGCAGCAGTAATACCATCCAATTTCATTTCTGATGGTGTCATTGGCAGCTCGGTGCCTACGCCTAACAAAGGACCAAAAACATTTTGGATTATGGCGGATATTATTTTCAGTACATTTTATGTATTTGTTGTAAGAATCTCTTATCATCTTGTCTGCTCTATCATTCAGAAGCTTGTATTCGTATTGATCTCGAGGATTATGATATTTTTTAAAACGAGTTCTTAGCTTTTCCTTTTCATTTAAAACCCGTATCAAGGATTTAGAGAACCACACCGGAAACTTATTTTTGCGACATATTGTTTTTGGGACCAGATCGTCTATAATTCTATAAAGAATACTGTAAAGTACATGAACTATTGCATCGACATTTTCACAACTCGTAAAACTCTCAAACCAATTCACTTTTCCTAGCTTATTGTTTATTGCAGTATAATCAGCCTTGTTGAAATTATATCTATGAGAACTTTTACATTTCAAGGTTTTTGTTGTGACTTTATTCCATTCAATTTCCAAAGGGGGGTGATGCGCGTCTATAGCCAGTAAGGGAGTTTGGCATTCTTTTAATATTCCGCCATGGAAATTGCATAAAAAAAGGTCTAGACATCTATTGTTACAATTTCTGACATAGTTTAATTGTTGAAAGTTATTGAGAGACATAAAATCAATCAAGGAGTAACCAAGAACATTATTGTAATTAGTAGGTATAGTACGCGAACAGTTGGAAGAACTTCTATCGTGCTCCCAATGGATCGATCCAAGGTTAAAGTCACCGGCAATCATTATGTCACCGTCAATACCGTCAATGGTTGAGGACGTGTGTTCGAGAAACGCGTTTAAGTCCGGTTGTTTTACTGGTGGAGGCAAATAAACAGCACACAGATACAAAGCTCGTGAGTTATTGCCCACGGAAAAGCTGAGCTTTACCCAGAGGTTTTCCAGATCTGTTTCCCAACGGGGAACGCGCACAGAGTTAATTGACTTTGATACTGCTATTAAAACGCCTCCTCCTCTCTTACCAGTGAGTTTAGTAGAAGATCCGTCTCTACGGTAAATTTTATAGTGAGAATTGAATATTTTGCCATCCTTAATGTTATCATCCAGCCACGTCTCTGTTCCAATAATTATATCGTAGTTTTTTGTTGTGTCGTTAGTCTGGCATTGTTCAGTTTCGTTTTTAATCCTCTGAAATTCTGGAAATAAATATTGAATTTTGCTGTTATTCACGGTACTGTTTCTTGATTGTTTAGGTTAGGTTACAGTTGACTCAGTGTGTCCATAGTTCTAATTTGTCTAGCTGGTGACCCTTCATTCTTCCGCACGAGGATTTTCCCATCGCGAATCCACACAAATTTGTAGCCCTTGTCACGAGCAGCTTTTCTGGTGGCAGCGTGAATTTGCTTATTGTATGGCGACAGGTGCTCAGCTACAAAAATAGGATTTTTAGGGCCTCCGTATCCTAGGAGATGGGAATTCAATTTCACGTCTTTGTGTGTCTTGTTGTATTTCATTACACATGTCAGAATTTCATCGCGGTGCTTTGTGCTAGATAATTTCACAATAACAGCTCTAGGGGTGCTGCTCAGCTGATCTAATTTTTTAACACGAACCGCCGATATGATGTTCTCCTCTTTCAAGGAGCTCCCAACTACTTGGCCCAGTTGGATAACAGTACTAAGTAAGTTTTCAGCTTTTTTTTCTGGTATACCGTTCAATTCGACATTTTGCTGCCGGGAATTTTGCTCTAAAAGATTGACAACCGTGTAGACAACCCAGCTATTGTTTCCTTAAGCTGCTGATTTTCTTTGGTTAGTTCCAAATTGCTGTTGTTGCATTTTTCGAACTCACGCTTAACGTGGTCGAATTCATTACTCAAAAACTGTACTGATTCCTTAAGTTCTCGGACTAATGAAAGTGTCTCTTTTATTTCTCGAAGTTCCAAAGCAATAGAAGTCTTCAAATTGATAGAAATCTCCGTTCTCACAATCTCATAGAGTTCGTCACGGATTGTCGCAATTATTTCGCTTGTCGACGGTTCGGGCACAGTATCGGATGGGCTATCAGTGCGCGGACGTTTTTGCCTTAAAGGTGCATTTGAAGCTTCTGATAATTCAGAAAAGGCTGTATAAGAATCCGAACCCCGTTTTGTGCTGGTTCCAGTTTCTGGTGTTTTTGGAGGGGTGCGCTGAACGCGGGGCATTTTCCAAAAGAAATAAGTGCAATAAAAATGTTAATAAAAAAATAATGATTAAATTAAATTAAAAATAAAAATCAACAGAGTATCTCAACAAGTGGGTCTTAAAATGAACATGGACAAAACGAAAATAATGTGTAACGTCCATGTCGTACCCACCGCACTCACCGTTGGGAACTCTACTCTTGAAGTTGTCGACGAATACATTTACCTGGGACAGGTAGTCCGGTTAGGTAGGTCCAACTTTGAGAGAGAGGTCAATCGACGAATCCAACTCGGCTGGGCAGCGTTCGGGAAACTGCGCAACATCTTCTCATCCAAAATACCTCAGTGCCTAAAGACTAAAGTTTTTAGTCAATGTGTGTTACCAGTGATGATATATGGATCAGAGACGTGGTCTCTTACTATAGGTCTCATAAAAAAGCTCAGAGTTGTTCAGCGAGCTATGGAGAGAGCTATGCTCGGCGTTTCTCTACGTGATCGAATCAGGAATGAGGAGATTCGTAGAAGAACCAAGGTCACCGACATAGCCCTTAAGATTAGCAAGCTGAAGTGGCAATGGGCGGGCCACATAGCGCGAAGATCGGACGGGCGTTGGGGCAGAAAGATTCTAGAGTGGAGACCACGTATTGGCAAGCGCAGCGTGGGACGACCACCTGCCAGATGGACCGACGATCTTGTGAAAATCGCAGGAAGTCGTTGGATGCAGGTGGCATCGGACCGGTTACGCTGGAAAGCGATTGGGGAGGCCTATGTTCAGCAGTGGACAAGTATAGGCTGAGATGATGATGATGATGATGAAATTAAATTAAAAATAATAAAAATAAAATATAAAAGAAACACTGATTATACAACACTTCAAATTCCAAAAAAGTGTTCAAAAAGTTTATGATATAGCTCGGATTCGAACTCGGTTCACTTGCCCAAGCAAGCTCTTGCGCAACACGCTGTACTGACCATGTCAAATAATGTGAAATATATATTTGCCTTTAGGTAATGCAATAATAATAAGTGCAGTTTATAGGTGGGTAAGTAAAAACACAACAGTTACTGCGTCGTACCGTCAATTGGAACTTGTGAATATTAGACAAAACAAAACAATGTATAAAAAAACACTTTGATCTTCGTAGGCTTCTTGGAATTGGGTCCATAGGATTGCACTATCGTTATTCGGCGTTCTCTAGAGCGTCACTTCAACACTTCAAAAGTTCATAAACACTGCTTGCTGTTGGGTGAATCAGTTGATAAGAACTTTCTCTCGCGGTGAAGGTTGAACCGCTGATTTTACGAACACTACTACGCATTAACCACTTCGTATAGAGTGTATACTGTGAGTTCTATGATTAAAGGAGTTATTGAATATTTTTAATGATAAATTAAACACGGAGCTGTAATTAGCATGAGGGCGTCCTCTATGAATATCATATCCCCAAACTAGGAACTGTTGCAACAAAAATTTTTAGCGAGGTCAACTTCATTGGTCTTGTGGCACATGATCGTCCGCGCCATAATGCGCCAGCTCCTGGATTTGAAACTTAGTTCGGTAACCTGTTGTTAGGAATAACACTATCATAAATATCTGAAATTCTCCCGGTTAAATATTAAAAGGCTTACTCATGCTGATTAATCGGGACCAAATATCGTTGGTGTATGCCTCAATCACTCAGCTTTACCTACTGACATGTAACGATGATGGTTTGAAGAGAGATCGGTCTCCACATAAACTACGACCTATTTAAAGTATTATTTCAACATGGCGTTTATCTAAATATCCATCTAGCTACATCTTTACGCTAGATCTTTTGCAGAGTAAGCAGATTACGATCCCAGAGAGTGCTTTTAAATCGCATTGGAAAAAGAACAGGTCTTTTTTGTAACATAAAGTTTTTTACTACCGGGTGAATTTTTAAATTGTTTAATGTCTTTTCATTGTTATTGTTTGTGATTTTGCGTTTATTTAACTCCAGTTAGTAACTAAGAAAATTGCATTCGCCTACGGTGAAATTTTTTCTTACCGATAATTAGGCATGTAATTAGGAAACTTACAAGAAAAAATGATTAAGTTTAATTATATAATTAATAGAACGCTGTACTATCGAAACTCTGTACTCTCTCTGCCTATCCCGCAAGTGATTTGGCGTGATGACATAGATAGATAGATATAATTAAAAGTTTTGCGACACATGTATGATTTTCAGATTTTGATTTTCTATATCGGGTAATTTTATGATTTTCCATCAATGGGTTGGATTGTTTGATTCAAATATCGACTAAGTAAGGCTACATAGCGAAGATCGAAGCAACACTTTAATTCATATTTCGAAATTCCAGCAACTTATTAATGTGTGTCGCGAACATTTCGATGCAGGACACGAAATGCTTCACTTTAAGTTTAATAAGTTGATGTATTATATTATAAAATACAGAATGAAAGTATTATACTAGGAGGCCATAAGAGTTAAAACAACATTTCAACTTTTACTACAAGATTACGATGCTACGAACTACGTATCTACAATCTACGCTGCTACGCACACATCTACGAGGACTACGATACATTTCGTCTACGAAATCACAATTTAACCTAATTAAATAATACCAGGCAGATTCTAAACCAAAACGTTGACAGGAACACACATGGTATTGTGTCCAAATCCCCGCATGGCGGTCTTCTACAATTAATTACGTTATAAATAGACGAAACAAAGAGCGGACCGCGATGCCGCACAAAGGGTCTTTGTTCAGGTAATGTAAGGTGCGATTTACTCTGGTTCAAATTGTCCTCGAGTGGATAAGAGGCCTGTTTGTAACCCCTATTCCATTTCTTGGCACTGAACTTGGGGGTAAGGTATGTAGAGTGACTACATTTTCTAATGTAGTCGCTTTAGAGTATAATAGTGACTTAAATTTTCTGAGAACTATCTCGTTATTCTAGTGACTCAAAGTGCTGCTAGGGATCATGAGTTCAATAGTCCAGTAATTGGCTTGTGTCCTACAGATCGTAGGTTCAGTTTTTTTGAATTTTGTAGGTATTGTTTTTCCTTTTGGTTGTGTATAAACCGATAACGTAGAACAAAGTCCAAACAGTAGAAAAAAATAACCACTTGGTACTTGTTGTGTATATCCGTAATGTATATCTGACGGTACTAGATCAACCAATTTAACAAGGGGCAAGCCTATTGCTAGTAGATATAGCGTAGATAGAGCGGTTTTTATATAGAATAAGCTAATTTTGTCCAACTCAACATTTAAACCCAAAGCTTTATGCAGATTATTTGAAGTGACTTGTATTAAATAATACAATAATTTGATAGTCTCTGACGTTTATCTACCATAATTTATTCATTGTAGGCAAAAGAAATATAGGTTCCAATAAATCCGTGGGTTTGCTGAATCAGTATGAATAGGAACGATGTTACGAGAAATATTTTATCTTTATGCGATATATTTTTTCATGGGTGCCGGTTATTTTTTACCATAAACCTTTTTCGTGATTTCAGATAGCAGTGATATTTATAAAACCCTTACATTTCTTGGTAGCATCAACAATAGAATATACGGGAATCCATCCCTTGTATGTATCCACAGAACAGATTTATTCTGTGTTTGTACGGATTATTCTATATTTAGGATTTTTTATTTTTGATTCGTTTTATATATACTTGAACGACGGCTTGGTCCAGTCCAGCTTGAGCCACTTAACCCACGGGGTAAAGTAGTTGCGGTTACGATTTCTGCACGGGGTTAATCTTTGTGGAATTCACACATATTTGTTTTGGTCAGGATGTTTGTGCATATGAAATTCATTTGTAAACGCACCTACGACACAGGAAAAATTTCTAGTACGGGGATACGTTACTTTCTTTAAGAAAATATGCATGATTAAGTCTAATGTAATAAGGGGGAGCCTATTGCCATTGAATTAGGCGCAATGCCAATGTATTAATATTTATATACCTATATTATATTATTCTACTTAGTTAATAAATACTCATAATAACTGAATTAACATATTCGTGCTATTTGCTGTCATGCTGGTGTATCTTCAAAAGCCTGGACCTTGGCTTTTGAAGATACCGAAAGTGGGACAACTTTGTAGCTATCCTGAACTCAATACAAAAAGAATCATCAAAATCGATTAATAAGCAAAGAAGTTATAAAAACACAGACGAATAATGAACCGCCTCCTTTTCTTAAGTCGGTTAACATTTTGCTTAGTTCTATAGTAGGCTACCTATAGGATTGATGTAATACCCATAATATTTAAATTTACAAATTCGTATTGTTCGTCGTTAGTTCCTAGTATATCTTTAAAGCGCAAAATCTAATACCAATAAAATTAAACTAGATCCACCTTGGAACTATACTGAACCCAATGCAAAAAGAATCATCAAAATCGGTCTACAATTGACGCAAATATTGGTGAACATACCTCAAAAATTACATACAGATGAATATAAAACCTCCTCTTTTTGAAGGCGGGTAAAAATTATATTTTGTTCTACGACCTAGGATTTGAAACTATGACATTGTGATCACTACGCGCACTATTTACCACGAAACTAAGGAGGCAGTCAATGTAATGTTTGTGACAATATATATTTCACAGATCTAACTCAATACTCATGTACATTTCTGTTGCGCAAGAATCCAAACCACGATACATACCACAGTAACCACCTTTTACTATTAAACTTAGTTAAGTTAATAATAATATTTTGTCATTGGTTTTGGCATCCAATTACGCGAGATATCACGTCTTTCACGCGCACGCCACTTCTAAAGAGAACTATTAGCTGAATAGCTATTGAATGAGTTAATTGCTTTTGATAAGGTCTATTCATTTGGTTAATATATCAAACTAATAATATAAAGACTTGTCTCATAAGGGGATCCAATTTACGTACATATACGAGATTTAACTAAGTCAACCAGCCTAAACTCCGACCACTGAACCAAGCTGTTATCAAACCATAAATATCTAAGTGCTGAAAAAGCTAACAGCTAGACCCATATTTACCAAAACAAAATGGTACAATTTATCTAATCTTTAAGAAACATATATCCCTTTCTCTTCGTCTACTCTAAAAATAGCTACGTACATAAAACGTTTATATTTTATTTCTTCCTTCAACAATACCTTCCCGATAAAGACGCGAAGTAAAGTCTTACAAGTTCAAGAATAGCATTCAACTATAATTAGCGCTTTGCGTGACCAGATCTGCGAACCCATAAATAGGCTTGACGTAGTACAGGCACAAATTATTACAGATACAGCACTTTCCTGATTCACTTCATTAACAGACAGCTTGGCTGCCTCCTTTGTCGATTGGCGTGTTATTTCTGTTGTGATCATGAGATTCTAGGTTTTAATCTTTAATCGGGAACTGTACCCGGTATAATTACAATACGCTCTTCCTCTGTTACGGTGGGTGTGGTTTTACTTATAACAATTGCGCTAAAACCAAATTCACGCATGTATCGATTCACGTCTATTTATGTAACTACCAGCTTACATCGCTGATTTGGACAAATATGCGTGCATTATATGTCACAAATACGTACTGTAATGACAATTACCCCATAATTTATATTTTTTCGAACAGTCCACGAAAGGGCTGATTCTATTGTCATAACAAGAACTGCTAGAATCTGCTAGATTGATTTTACTGAGCCCTTTGTACAACGTATATTATACACAGATAGTAGTTGTGGCCGAATGTATTGATATGTATTTTTAAGTACGGTTTTCAGCACCACATTAAGAACCGTACAATTAACGGTTTATACCGTCATCCTTTCGACGTTTCGTCATCTACTTCTACGTTCATACAACAATTAGGATGACAAAGTGAAGTATCTGCTACAACCTGTGGTACAGGTATTTTAATGATAAGCAAGACATACTGGCAGGGTGATTTAAATCATTGAGATTTACTGGTGTTCCGCTGTCTACTTGATCGACCAGTACACAATGATATTAAAGTTTTATTGGGTCTCTTTAGATGTTGACATTCATGACAAAAAAAAATATTTTACAATTTTGTCTTGGAGGCTTACCATTTATTACTAGTTGTTTATTTTACTACTGTGAAATAAGTCAAGAGTGTCCTTAACCAGCGAGCGTATATGAGATAAACTATGAGAGTGCAGGAAGCCAGAGAGGTCTGTCAGGAAAGAACCTGTTGGGAATCTGTACTCTCTGCCTACCCCGCGAGGAATTCGGCATGAAGATAAGACAAATGTGTTCATGAAAGTAAGTCACACCGTTATGTCTAGGCTACAAGTAAAATCCTTTGTAAATCTATGATGTAGCTGTTGAAATAGTGTTAAGATATCATCTGCAGTTGCTAGCATATGTATTTATAAATCTATCTTTATCTTCCAGCTAGATCCCCTGTGAGGTAGGCAGGACTGGTTTCCTAGTAAATAAGATATAAACACCGTCTTGCTTATATTCTCAATTGAGAATGGCAGGGGTGTAGAGTGTATATTGCCAATGATGCAAGGTGTAACAAAGGACAAGTCCCATTTTATCTAACACAATTCTGAAATTGCGATTACGAGGTCTTAAAATTTGTCAAAAAGTACTATTTCTTAAGAGAAAATTCTCACTGATTGTCGGACTCTGGACAGTGACTGAGATTTTGTTGGAAAGAAATAGTACGATTTGTCTGATCCCAAGACCTCGTCATTGCCACTCGAACTATTAATGAATGTTGACATTTATATTCTAAAATTGATATTTAAATTTCATTTTGGTATTTTTAGTCATTACACTCACATAATTTGACAATCTCATCATAATCGACATTTTTACTTTTTTTCTATCTATCTATCTATATCATCACGCCAGCTCCCTCGCAGTGTAGGCAGAGAGTACAGAGTTCCAACAGGTTCATTCCTTACATACCTCTCTGGCTTCCTCCACTCTCTTAGTTCGTCTCATACGCCCTCGCCGGTTACGGAGACTCTTGACTTGCCCTTCAGATAAGACACGGTCTATTTAATCATGGTAAGATAATCTAAGTCTTCCCCGGCACCTACATCCTTCCACTTTTGCATTGTATATCTGTTTTGTCATTCTTTCTTTTGACATTCTTCCTATATGCCCGAACGAACGAAGCATATCCTTTCTCATCTTTACACCGATACTATCTTTCATACCTACTCGCTTTCTTACTACGCTGTTGTGAATACTATTTTTGACCATAATAATTATTAATTTTAATAATCTACTATTATAATTGTTATTTTAGTATATTATGCGAATATTTTACAATTAAAGAGATCGAGTGAGAAATGTAATGGAATGCAAAATATTGTAATATCAAATTTAATATTTAGGAAGACTGCCAAATTTTGTACGCTTTGTGGCAAATGATTATAATTATGAAACAAAACTATACGCCACTAGACCATCGAGGTAGTCGTAGCATATATTGTTAAAATTTCGGCACAACATAGTCGTTAGTACCGGGGAACAGGCGTATAGCTTGTAGGCTTTGGTCGGCTTACAGGTGCTGGCGCCGCGGGAATTACGACTGAAATATCACCTGTATTGTTCAGAAAATAGGGGTTATTTATTGCGACGGGTGGCCGGGCCGGTCAATATTGTGCGTTTATTGTAAAAACTATAGATGGCCGGATTTCACCATAAAATACGTCAAATATACATGTTTTTAGGATTTCGTTTCTAAACCCTTATAGGATCACTTCGTTATCCGTCTGTCCGACGTTTATCATCATTTTTTGGGTTCTTTTTCTCAGGAACAGCAAGAGGTATTAAGTTGAAATTTATACCATATACGAAGGTCTACAGTTTCCTACTAGTGTACAAAAATGAAGGTTCTAAGTAAACCCAAACAAAAGATATGACCATTTAAAGTCACTCATTAGAAATAATATAGCACTTACCGTTGACCGTTAATCAAGCAAATCAAATTTGGCAAGAAGCAAGGTTTTAAAGTACAAATAAAGAAAGAAATCCGATATTTGTCAATTGATGACTATAACATATAAAACATAATTATTTTTCCTTAAATCTGATATATAAAAATAAACATCGTCACACCTGTATTCCCCAAGGTAGGATGTTAGGTCTCATGCAATAGGGGGCAAGCCTAATGCCATTATATCGGGCATAATGCCGGTTGACACTGGAAATATTTCTCAAATGATCAAATGATTGAAATGTTGTATAATGTAAATGACTGCCTCGTTGGTCTAGTGGCAAAGCGCATCGCTTTGTGATCACGAGGTTCAAATCCTAGGTCGGACAAATGTAGTTTTTCTAACGAAAATTTCGGTATATGACAATAGGCTCGCTCCCTATTACATGGGACCTAACATCGTCGCCGAAAAGTGGGTGGTAGAGGTGTACTGAGTAAGTACACCTCTGCCACCCCCGCTTGGCGAATATAGGCGGTGTTGTATTGAAATGTATACGTCAATTATATGTATTTTTTAATTTTAAACTAAGATTAATTATACATATTGCATGCGCCTTTAATTCAGATGTAAACTTTCCATTCTTATCGTTAGAATTTAATTATTTCCAAAATGATCCTACTCTGAATAATTTTATGGACTTGTACCAATCGTTCCATGGTACCCATAATAAGCTATGATTGGTTTAACCGTGTTAATTTTTTGCTTGGTGATAAATTTAACTGAAAAAGGACTTTTGGAAATACACTGTTCAGTTACTGGATAGCGGAATAGCATTCTTTCTGTCTTAATAAATATTTCAAAAAGTAAGATAATAAATCACTATACTGTTTCACTGCTCGGTAAGAGCATAATCTCAAAAATATGAAGACTAGAATAAATAGGTCATAGCACGCTGACCCAGTGCGTGGTGGAGGCACGTTTGTGGCCACCTGCTGTTGGGATTAGGCTTCCAACGCCACTTAAAGTTTACAACATGACGTAATGATCGGGACCTACAACTGAACATGCCATCCGAAGTACGAATACGCTCAAGAATGGAAATGCCGCAAAGCTAGCTATCTTTGACCGAGGTGAGCGCTGTTAGCCTTGGTTATCACTAAAAGCACCGCTGTACCAATCCGCTGCATACAAATAGACTTTAATATACAGTTGTCTAGATCCTAATTTGGTCCTAGAAGAGTCTGCAAAATTCAATTCCATTTTAATCACGATATCTCCAATACTTAGAAGAAAAATGTAAACCACGTTGACGAGGGCTTGGTTCAGTGGTTAAGCCACTCCGCCCATTGGATCGAGTTGAGCTCCGCACGAGACAAATCTTTGTGTAACCCACAAATATTTCTTTCAGTGATTTTATACGTATTTTCATGTTTATACACGCAATCATGGCATAGGAATAATTACCATTGGCGTTACGATTCTTCTCTTAAAATAAGAGAAAAAAAAGTTCTTTTCACGACAAAGTTATTGAGAATCTGCGTTTGAAGTAAAGTTTAAGGTTACTTCGTTGTTGCGGCTGCAGTCCGGTCCAAATATAGAATACACTATTGATCGCACACAATTCCGGGAACCAGACGGAGGGTAAAGTTTCCAATTACGACTGTAATATCATAAGTGGGTAAAATCCTGGAACTGGAATTAAGGCGTATGATGGTTTGTCAGTGTTGGAGAGAACCGAGATATGAGTTATTTTTTAAATGAAAAATGTATCCCCGATCTAGTCTTTCAAATCCCGTGTCGAGGGTGAAACTTGAAATTTATAGACGTAAACATAAATACCCAGATTGATAAGTAGTAGAATCAGAATCAAAACCAGAATAGTTTTTATTCATGTAAACCATTACAGTATTTAGGAATCGTCAGAAAGGTAACAAGGACCACAACTTCGGAATGTGTAAAATAAGGGCAAGAAACTCCACGGATACTCTTTTAAATTGTATTTTTCTCATATGCAGATAAAGAAATGAGGAAGAAAACTAATCAATGTTAGTAAATTATTAGAAGGAAGAAAGGGAATAATAATAGCTGAACATGTTATCCACATTCTGGTGTAGCTGAAACAGCACCTATCCAAGATATAAATATATCTTTTAAAAATCATCTAGAGTATAATAAGCTCGCTTGGAGAGCGTACGTTTAATACAAGATTTCAATTTATTTTCACTAACGTGAGTGACGTCAAGTGGGATTTTATTATAGAATCTAACACAGTACCCTATGAAATACTTGTGAATTTTAGACAGACAAAATTGCGGTTGATCTTGTCTGTTTCTGTGTCACCTAGCTGATTAAATAGATCTAAATTTTAATATTTTCATAAATAGACTGACACAGGATCGTCATTATATTGGCTTCTTTAAATAATTCTCTTAAAGAGTCTCGACTACCTAAGTTGTAGATGGCTCTAATAGCCCTTTTTTTAACATAAAAATAGACTTAATGTCAGCTGCCCTACCCCACAATAATATACCGTTAGACATGACACTATGAAAGTAACTGAAGTAGACCATCCGCGCAGTATCCACATCAGTAAGCTGTCTGATCTTTCTTACGAAATATTTATGCAGCGGAACTGAGTCGTTTACCTAAAGTCTTAATATGAGGGCCCCATTGTAACTTAGAGTCAAGCGTAATCCCTAAGAAAGATGTATTTATATACTTAAGTTTTTCGTTGTTCAGTATAATATCACATGCAGTACTTTTCACATTTGGTAAACAAAATATTTAGTTTCCTTGTTATTAAGCACTAAGTTGTTGGTTGTGAACCAATTATGTACTTGAAGAATAGCGTCATAACCTTGTCAAAGTTATTGACATGTCTGCCTACTTTAAAGATCAAACAGATATCGGAGTAATTGAACTTATTTACATAATACATATTTACAAAATAAATAGTAATAACTAAGGATAAAACGCAGCACACTTCTCGACACCACTGAGCCGCTCACACCGGTCTTGTCATCAATTGTATTATGATGACTATTTGAGAATCCATTTAGCAAGCGGCGAGCCATTGCCGGCTACAAATAATTAGCTATTACTATGGCCGATGTATTCTCTCATGTATTCTCATTTTTAGTCCTACCTAGTGTAATGTACCTTGTCTCCCACACCCCACAATTGACAGTGTATACAGAACAGCTTTTGTTTTAAAGGAGTGGCTGTGGAGTTTCTTGCCCTTCTCCACTCGAGTGTCTATTTATTTTATTGACGATTATTTGTCATAAAGCACGTCTTTAATGTAAACAAAAATGTTAAAGCGTAGCGTGTCGTGCCAAACGAGCTCGAAGTACTGCTCCTTTCGTAGACTTTTCTGACTGCACTCTGGGGTCTGGGATTGGTCATGCTCACTAAAAAGTCATTTAATATAGCATATATTTAAAAATAGTCTTCTATCTCAGTCGTAAGGCATCACACTGGAGCTGGATCGCATTAATGAATTTGTATAATATAAAAATGAATACAAAAAATGGTGAAAAAAAATGAATGGAGAATTAAACAAAAAAGAAGCCCGCTGAGTTTCTCGCCGGATCTTCTCAGTGGAGGCCGCGTTCCGATCCGGTGTAAGTTACAAAAAAATGTAAATATGACACTTATGAAAAATGCAAAATAAACGATTTGAGTTTGAGTTTGTGTTTAAGATGTCCGTATCCTTTGAAACGGTCCAGTTTTAGACTTTTTTAAACCATATAATTTATTCATATAGTGCCTGTTTTCTTTTTCCTTGCACCTGCTCGAGTCAGTTCGCTGTTTATGTTTCTTCATTTTCGACAATGACGCTTGACCCATGTCCCCACACAAAAACTTTTCAAAAGTCAGGGCCGCAAAGCCCGTGAACCTCGGCGTGATCCGTTTATTACAATAATTATTAAGAGCTATTGTTGTTGCAACGCTGGGCACGGGGCCTCCCTCCACTGTTTCCACTCCTCTTTGTTCTTTGCTATCTTAGGCCAGTCGTTCAAAAAGGTGTCCAGATCGTCTCGCTATCTCCGCTTGGGTCTACGCGTTGTCATTTTGCATTGCGTGGGGACCAGTCAGTTATTATTTTAGCCCATTGGTATTATTTTTTATTATATAGGAATACTTAATTATGCCAAATCGCAAATCGGAACACACATAATTATAGAACGAATAAATTTATGAAACAAGAACTCCGTCTTTTATATTAATTTTACAAATTGAAATCGCTGAGTTTTCTTTAAATCTTTTTTGGGAGAAATCCAAGATTCAACATACCATTAGTAAATTTAATGAGGTGCTCGTAACGCTATGGAATCATTGTGTGATCATAAAGGGCGAGCTTCCGCTCGGTCAATTTTGATGGGTGATTGTTTATGGCATTCCCATTTACATTAGCAACGTCGTCATTAAAAAATAATTCAAAGGTAAGGCTTTATACTATTGCTATTATAACATAATTTTATCTTGGATAAAGAAAATTCTCATGGATACTGCATGACCCTTCCTCCCTTCTCTAATTATGTCCTCGATACCGCTAATTAGCATTACTTCTGGGAGAAGATGCCGCTTAAATGCTTTGGTTTGGGCTCGAAACCATAGTTCGACAAAATATAATAAAAAATAAACAAAATGATCACCGTCACGCCTATATTCCCTAAGCATGGGTGGCAGAGGTGTACTGAGGACACCCACTTTTCGCCCATGATTTTAGCTCTCATGTAATAGTCTGATATTGTGCCCGGTATATGGCAATACCGGGCACAATATTAGACGTCGGACTCATACTGGAAATGTTTCGTTACAAAACAACATTTGTCCGACCTAGGATTTGAACCCAGCCCCTCGTAATCACAAAGCGCTACTAGACCAACGAGGCAGAGCTAAGTCGGAGAAATTGTGGTTTAAAAGTAAATAGCAGTTTCGAGCCTAGAATTGCATTCTGAAAACAATTACCTCGTAGACCTCTATATTACAGTGGGATCCAACATCGTCGGCAAAGTGTACACCTCTAGTACCTGCACCTTGGAAATAAAGCATACCGAGTTCATAATTATTATAAGTATTGATGTCATCCACCAACTAAATAACCTGCGGTGGTGGTAGACGACGGTACTTGGGAACGGTGGCGCGACGATTTACGGCCTACATATTTTGTATAGAAAATCTGTCAAAATGCTCCTGACAGTAAGCAAATCTATCTATAAGTTATATATTGAAAGTTAAATATTAGACACTTATGCATACTTGGAAACGGCAATGGATCGACACATGTGGAAACATTAAGGGGATACCTTTACTCAGGAGTGGGTCAGTAAAGTAGGCCAAAAAATATATTATGGTTCGGGTCTTATCAATCAGTGAAAATCCATATATCAATATATTTAGATGATTTTGCACCTCAAATTCACGGATCTGTTATAAGATACGAGGGCATTCAAAATAGCCGGCTGATCGATAGTGTCGACGTCGCAGTGAGGACACACTAAGATCAGATTATTTATTGGAAAGGTTGGATTTTTATGTGAGTTTACTTTTTTGCCTCCCGTGCCCGTTTTCTCTGAAAAGGAAGGCAGAATTGTTTATAATACACCCTACACTTTGCACCAAGATTTGATTTGAAAATTTTAATATTTATCTCTATGTGGGGATTTAAATCTAGTAAATTTTGTTCAGTTGGAGTATAGCTATCATTTTTTCTGTGGAATCTTTAGTTACCTCTATTAATAAGCATTCGTTTTAAATTAATACTAAGACACACTTAAAATAATTCATAGTTAATTTGAAGAGAAATACTATTGAAGAGAAAACTATTCTTCCGATTTATCGTGGTTTATTTTTGTTTTTCAAGTTCACAACGTTTCGAGTGCTTTGCAGCACCCATGGTCACGGGGAGGACTGTCAGTCCAGTCATCGTCGTAAACTTAAAAATCAAAGATAAATCGCGCTAAAATCTAAGAAATAGTTTAATTTCATGTGTAATATTCGCGTAAATCTAAGAACTTAATTTTAAGGTAACTTAGTTAGTTTTAAGTGTAGTATACACACGTATGCGTTACATTCTTTTAAATGTACGCGTGTAGCTATTAGTGTGATAAAATCTTAATCCTATTCTAACGAATTTGCGTTTTATACTCAGTTTACGAACCCTCTACCCTCGATCCCGACAATTGGCAACCATGCAATAACTATTCAGATAATTCCACTTACATATCTGATATATATATATCACAGAAGATGTTATAAAAAGTGAATTAAACTCTCTAAATCCATCAAAAGGAGCTGGACCGGATGGTATACCGCCTAGTTTTCTTATAAAAACAAGTGGAAACATTTTCACCGCCTTGCATATTATTTATAATAAATGTCTACGGGAGGGAGTTTTTCCTAATACGTGGAAACGAGCATTTGTGGTACCGGTTTATAAAAGTGGTGACAAAAACAAGGTTGAAAATTACCGTCCCATTTCTATTATCTCTACCTTGGCGAAGCTTTTTGAGAGGCTTGTGCACGGTGTTTTGTACCCTCGTATCTATCAACTCATTATACCCAAACAACATGGTTTTGTTAAACGGCGCTCTACTACTACGAATCTAATGATATTCACTAATTATTTATTTGAGAATATGGATCGTAGAGTTCAAGTGGACACCGTATATACTGACTTTCAAAAGGCATTCGACAAGGTGGATCATAAATTGCTTTTAAAAAAATTTGCTATTAATGGAATACGTGGTAACTAGCTTCGCTGGTTTGTGTATTATATTTTTAATAGGACTCAAAAAGTTGTCGTAAATGGATTCGAATCTGATTCCATGGTTGTCAATTCAGGCGTTCCGCAAGGATCTATTCTGGGTCCCCTACTTTTCGTGATATTTATAAATGATATAAAAGACTGTTTCGTGAATTCAAATTTTTTAATGTACGCTGATGATATAAAAATTTACAAAACTTGCAAAACTTCGCATGATTGCTTCCTTTTACAGGAAGACCTTGATAGACTGAACGTCTACTGTGAGGCCATCAAAGTCTTTTTAAGTCTGCCTAAATGTCAAACCATATCATTCACCAAAAATAAAAATATAATTCAATTTAGATACGCCATTAATAACGTCTACCTAAACAAAGTCGACTCAGTTCGTGACCTAGGTGTTGTACTTGATTCATGTATGGACCTTAATATACATATCGACAACATAATAAACAATGCGTTTCGAATGTATGGTTTCGTCATGAGGTCTACGTGTGATTTCGTGCGACCATCTACATTTCTATTATTGTATAAGTCTTTGATTAGATCACAATTAGAATACGCCGTCCCAATTTGGAATCCTTTTTATGCGAAATATAGCGAGAGACTAAAATTAGTCCAAAATAAATTTATACGTGCCATTAATTACAAATGTAATAATTCAAAGTTGCCCTATGAAATACTCCTTAAACGATATAACATTCTGAGCCTAAAATCTAGACGCTTGCTTCTAGTTTCAATGATGCTGTACAGCCTTTGTAACAGCAAATTTGATTGCATGGACCTGACAAATAAACTGTGTTATATAGTACCCAGGAGTGTGCACAGGCGAGCGGTGCGCGTGCGCCTCTACGTCATCTCGTAGAAACCTATAACGAACACTTCAGTGACATAGACATTTTTGCCTTACCCAAACAATAATTCAAACGTAAGGCAAGTGAATTATTATTCATTGCAAACGATTAATCTTAAAGCATAGATTAGCAGCCATACATGTCTCCTTCTTTCTTTCGTTCTGTATAACTCCATTATTAATTCGTGGACAATGTTGTGGGTTGTATGTTTACATATACTATATAATAGCTATCATTAGTGTAAGATGTTATAACATATAACTGTTTTTTGTCCCTAATAAAAAAAAAAAATATATATACAGATATTGTTTGTCCCAACTTCGCAGAATTCACATCCACACATCCACCAATGCATGCCTAAGCAGTTCCAACAAAACTATTTGGTTTTCACAGTCGATTAGACGCCGGAGTTTGTGCAAACACACCGTATTTTATTAGTTTGTTATGCCGAAAGTTTGTTACGGTAATCCTGGGACTCACAAATGTGGTGTTTGCCCTTTTGCTCAGAGCTCTTATTGGCTATGACTAAGCGCGGTGCGTTACGATATCTCCATGAAATGAATGTGTAATGGTATTCTGTATACTACTATTCAATGATCATTTCACTAACTTAACGTAACGCGCCGCGTTTCTTGTCTAATTAATCATAGCGAATAAGCCTGCCCTGCTATGTGTATTAATGTTCATTTCACTACTGTGATGGCTTTACTTAAAACACTATTAACAGCAAATTTTGAAATATAATGCGAGGTTTATGAACGGTGAACGAGGGAACTTAATTTCAATATTTTTAATTAAACTTTAAAATTATCCTCATGGGATGGCATAGAGACACCGGGAGAGCTAAGTGACGACAGTTCTTGGTTTTTAGTGTCCGTACAAACACCTTTTACGATAATTGCTATATGGTATCTTACGTAAATCATTAAGGGAGTGCAAGTGGTTCCTATAAAACAAGGAATATCTGGCCCGTTAAAAAGTGTTCTTTCTACTTCTATATACTTAAAATTATAAAAAAGAAAGTTTTGTTCTAACGAACCGCTTTTAATAATCCTTTCCCTATTTGAAAGCTACATTATCCAGAAGTAACATAAACTTGGTGGTGCTGTTGTCAGTCGGCTGCGAAGCTGCGGAAAGCTGTTAATCATATATATCGTAAAAGTAATTAAATAATAATAATATCAGCCCTGTTAAGAAACTGTCCCACCGTTGGGCACGGGCCTCCTCTCAAACAAAGAGGGTTTAGGCCATAGTCCACCACGCTGGCCTAGTGCGGGTTGGCGAACTTCACACACCTTTATCACTTGCTTCAACGGTTTAATAACGCATCACGCACGGCTATGTTTAATACGCACATGCTTTCGAAAAGACAGAGGTGCGTACCTGGGTTCGAACCCGAGACCTCTGACTTTGCAGTCCAAAAGTCTAACCACTAGGCTATCACTGCTATATATGCACTAATTAAAGATTAAAATTATTAAACATCAAAATTTGAAGCCGTCACCATAATACTACCATAACCACGCCAATAGCTCAACAAGGCAATCTTCCACCAACTGATTTAAAATCTACGTAACAAGAAACCTATAGCTTTGTTTCCAACCTAACAAACAGGGTAGGAAAAACAGATTTTCCAACCGAAAAATTCTTCAGCATATTGAACTGTCCCGGATGTATAGGCAATAGGCTAGCTTATAACACTGGGACTATTTTTGGAAAAATGATTGTACATGCATTTTTACTTTTTACAAAGTTCAGCTGTTCAACCCCCGCTTGGAGAATATAGGCGTGATATTTTTTTTGTGGTGAAAATATTAACGTTTCGCCTAGCGATTTCTCTAAAAATAATATCATTATTAACATCGGCCTATAGCAGTCCACTTTTTGACATAGGCCTCTCTTATAAGTCTCTCTATCTATCTATATCATCGTGTTAGATACTTGCGGGGTAGGCAGCGAGAACAGAGATCCAACTGGTTTTTTCCTAACGGACCTCTCTTCCTACGCTTGTAGTTAATAAGTAAAAGAGATAATATAATAGTCATAAATATTGTATGCTAAAAGAGGCTTATACTCGGTGTGTTCCCGGCCGGTGCCGCGCTTCGCGGCGAACTATTCAGAATAACTATAACATATTTCATGCGGCCGATCACCCAGCCAAAACTACGCTTTGTGGTACACCCTGACCATTTTAAAAATCCTAGACAATTGATTGAGAACATTTGTTTGACTCTTGTCATCAGAATCAGAATCAGAATATTTTTTATTCATGTAAACCATTACAGTATTTATGAATCGTCAGAAAAGTAACAAAGACTCTACCGCCACTTCGGAATGTCATTCCTGTGCAGAAGAAGGGCAAGAAACTCCACGGTTAGTCTTTTAAAATAAGAAATTACAAACTTTTTCATCTACATTCTGTTGTGGGGTATGGGAGAACAATGTAGGTTGGTCATCAGGTGAGTCTAAGTTAAAAAAGCGAATAATACTATTTATGAGAATGGCTATGGAATTACAAAAAAAGTACATATTGTGTTAAATTAATAGAAGGAAGAGAGGTAATGTTAACTAACAACAGTTGAATAGGTTGTCATGACTCAAGTGGAGCTGGAATAGCATCTATCCAAGCATTTTTATCTTTTAAATAATCTTCTATTGAATAATAAGCTTGCTTACAAAGTGTTCGTTTTACACAAGCTTTGAACTTATTTTCACTAAGTTTAGTGACGTCAATGGGAATTTTGTTATAAAATCTAACACAGTGCCCCATGAAAGACGTGTGAATTTTTGACAGACGAAACTGCGGTTGGTCTAATTTATTTCTATGTCATGTTCAACACATTCAGTAAACTAAGTGTTTGGTCAGCAACCGCCCACACGAATTGCAAACATATGCAGTTTGTATATACAAGCAACATAAATTATTAACATCAGTGCACAATTAACATTCGTGTTCTTTAACAAACATATTTTGTGAGAGTCAACATTTTTAGTTATTTTTAACATTCATTTGGAGCATTGTATACATGATGTGGAATAAACAATGTTATGTAAATAACAGACTTTTAACATACAACAACCACCGCAACCTCGCTATTGCCGCCACACTAAGTAAACCTTAAACTCAAATAATTTATTTTGTATAAGCCCTGCGGAGGCGCTTACAAATAGTCGATTTACATTTTCTTTTTAAATCTAATTTAACTACTAATCTACCACCGGATCGGAACGCTGCCTTCACTGAGAAGATCCGGTGAAGAAACTCAGCAGGCTTGTTTTTATTTAATACTCTTTCTCTTTTTTTATAATCATATTGTGTGGATACAATGCTTAATAATATCAGCGTATATTGCCCACTGCTGGAAAAAAGCCTTCTCTCACTAATCGAGGTGAGAGAGATTAGGACATACTCCACCACGCGGACCCAGTGCGGATTGGTGGAGGCGGGTTTGTGGCCACCTGCTGTTGGAAATTATCAAGCCGCCTTTAGGGCTTTCAACTCGGCTTAACGACTACCACATTAAGTGGTAGCTGGGACCAATGGCCTAACGTGCCTTCTAAAGCACGGAGACGCTCGAATATGAAAACGGTCACCCATCTCGGGCCGACCGAGTCGAACGCCGCTTAACCTTGGTAATCGGTAAGAACACCGAGGTCGCACAGCGCTACGAGCAATGCTTAGGTTACAATTAAATAGTTTACGATCTAGCTCCAGTGTGATGCCGTAGGGCCAAGATATGAGACTAATGATGTTATTTATGAAGAGTATCTAAAGGATTCCAGATTGACCAGTCCCCACAAGCAGCACCCGTTCACGAGTATAACTACTGGGACAGCCACTACTCCCCTCGACAATATTGGAGGGAAGGGAGTGACCCGCGCCAGATAGCCACCGAAAGTAAAGACATTATAGTGAGCATGACCAAACCAGAACCCCAAAGACAGTGGTCAGATTGTGTCTACAAAGCAGCAATACCCCAAGCTCGTCAGGCACAACACGCTACGCTTTAACATTGATGTAATTCCAAAATAGCTACACTAAACATTAAGGCACTTCAATCCCACGCGGTCTTATCTTCTATGTTATCCGAGATTTCAAAATAGGCTTTCTTACATAATTTAGCCTTAATCATGGTTTTGAATTTATTGATTGGCAAATCTAGAATATCGTGGTTTAAAAGTCGTAAAGTTTGTTATAAGTAATAAAACTATCGCTTGTTAGTCTTAAATTCATGCCAATGTTCGTTAGATCATTAATGTGTTGGGTTATATCTACAGTTATATTTAAGTTCAATCTGCTGGTTGATGAATAAACTAATTCTAATGTACAAACAAAAGACTCTTTTATTCCCATACCTTGCTAATAATGGCAACATGTCCATCAGTCGGATTCTTCAATCTGACTAAGAAAAAAGTTCATGTGGTCTGTTCGGTTTCAGCAGTCAGACCACGTGGTCACAGATGTACAAGCCCTGCGGGGGCAATTCATCAATTTTTACTAGCAATCAATTTTTATTTAACTTGCTTTGTTCGTATGTCTGTCTGTCTTTCTGATTCATGTTTTATGATCCATTTTTTAATCACTTGACGGATGTCCCGTTTGAGCCGGGCGTACGTCTGTCATAACTAGTCTGATGATGGAGCCAGAAGGGGCCCTGGAAACATGTCAAATATACAACAAAACCCTGTCGTGTTTGTCCACGTTGGATTTATCTTCACAACTACTGTAGACTCCGATGATGTCAAGGGTCTGATAATGGAGCCGAAAGGTGTCCATAGGAACTTCCTAACTTCTCAATATAACACCATCGTATGTAGACTTGTTAGATTTCTCTTGACAAGTGCTATAGTCCTAGGTCATATGGTGAGGTGGTCATAGAAATACCTCAACTTAACATGATAGCAAGTCGTATGGCAAATAAAAGCTTGTTATTAATTAGGTTTTTCAAGTTTATAACTGTTCATCTTTTAATAAATATCTAAAAAATAATTACCTAAAATCCCGCTTTTCTTGTAACTTTCGAAATGTACCATCGCTTTGAGAGCAATGAAATAGCTTTGTATAAAGTCGGCACATAAATACCTCGAGCTTAGTCTTATCCAATTAGCTGTATTTACTTTTTGTGAGGTAGCAATCTGTTTTGCCGCTTTTGCCTTTTAATACTAATTGGTCTGGTTGTATGTTAAGATTATTTTTTTCATTGTTATTTAATCAAAAAATAACTTCAATCCCGAGTACAATCTAATTTCGACATAGTTGCAGAAAGACCATCAATCAATAAGAACTTCTTTCACCACCCTCGAGTAAGGTAGACTAATCGACAGTTAATGTTGCAAGTAATTCTATATACGAGTTCCACCATCTCTGAGAAGCCCTATCTAACAGTTAAACTAGCCATTTTTAATCACCTGCTGGGTTGCCCCTTATGCCCCTGTACCATTGAAGAGCTGAGTACAGCCACAAACGGCACGATTGAACTAGCCACTCACTTAGCGGGACAGATATGAATCGTTGACATAAAAAGAACAAGAAGTGAAGTAAATAACTAGCACTTCACTCCAGGATGGTGAAAGAGGTCCTAAGTTCAATCAAAAAAATATACTGAATTTAAGTATAGATTGCAGGACCTATTCCATATTTATGAATTGTTATTTAATCGATTTCGTTAAAACAAAGAGGTCAATAATCAAAACCGTAATCCACTATGTACTACCAACAACAAACTTTGAACACTTCTTCCATCACACAAAATAGGGTATCTCCCGTTGCACTCATAAAATACATCAAAAATACGAACAAAACGTCCCTTATTTTAAAATATACTCGGCAAGCCACTCCTTATTGTAATTCCCGACGCTCCGGGTTGCAAAACAGAATTTCTCCTTTGGAAAATTCCGAGGACCCAGGTGTCGATGTTGATCCCTCTTATATTATACAACACTTGCTCTTTCCCGATATGGAGGGGTTTATAATATATTGAAGCATTTTTAGCTAACCTCATACATTAACAATTTTTTGTGATCCGCTTGGGATTATCTTCTGGAGATTCTTAGAGCCGGTAGCGATTATAAGTATCGGTTCCGCAAGCTAGGCTGGACAAAGTGTTCTAAGTCTGTGGCAGGAATGCTGTGGTAGGATTTCAAAACGAAAATGTTTCAGCTAGACAGGTGTTATGTCTAGCGGCGTCTGCCTCTCCCCTCCAAGAGTTGTTTTTCTGAGTTGTTTTGCTGAAAGCACGTTAAAAACTAGAGCCGTTAAGCGCCGAGTCGAGCGTTTTTACAACACTAGTGTGAATGATCTACGCTGTTGGCCGCGGGGCCTTTACAGCTTCACCGGATGAGAGTTGTTGTCGGGGGCTTGTATATATGTTAAGCGTCATGCGAACTATCATATCGCGTTCTAGACATGTATGGCGGATCGTCAGAATCTATAGGTATGTAGTGGTAGTCGCAACTAAGCAGCGATGTATACAGTTCTATCAAAAAATTCTTAATAACTGTCTGGATTTTGGAATCGTGCCTGGTAACATGGCAATAGACTTGTTCTTTATTACATTGGGACCTAATATCGTCGGTGATATGTATTGTGTACACCTCTGTCATCCCGAATTGGAAAATATATACGCGACGGTACTTTATTCTTAGTCTTCAATTGGAAGAACTTAAGTATATGGGAGTTTTACTATGTATATCGTCACGTCAGATCCTTTGCGAAGTAGGCAGAGATAACAAAGTTATACCAGGTTCTTTCCTTATAGAACTTACTACGTGTTTTACCACTCAAAAAACCCGCAGTAGGCTTTTAGAAACAGTAAAGGGGCTCCAGGATCTTCAAATAGAATGCACCGGTCTCTTGTGCATCGTTGGTTTGATCGCATTTTTTAGCAATAGATGTTTACCGTACATAGCTCATGGCCAGTTCGTCACTGGTCTACAAGGCTACCAAATTAAATCGTGTAGTTTTGACGTGAATAATATTGATCGAATTCTCCGCGTCGCCAATACTGTTACAGAGTATGTTCATCATGCACTTTATCGCAAAACAATGAATACGCTAACTTATAACTCTCTCCTAAATCCTGAAAGTCTTTTACAGTTTTTCTCTAAAAAGTTTATCAAAAAATCTTAATTTTTTAAGAGTTTTTTAGCATTTTAATTTATGAATCAACCGTTCATTTCGTAGTAAAGTCTGACAAGGATCTTCTAGCCCGTGGATAACATTGACAGGGGGACGTTGGTGTAAAATTAGGGTTATCATTTAGTAAACTTTTTCTACTTCTAAGGAAATATTTCAACGGGAGGGTCTACACGGTTTCTAATTCAAAAAAGAACTTGTGTAAATTTCATATCGAACGGCAACTCTGCGACTGTCATGAAATACATTCAACATTTCACTTGAAGACTGCATTCGTTCTGATTTTGGATGCGAGTCAAAAAATCCTTGTCGAACTGTATATTCAGTTGATTAAAATTAAATGTGTTGAAAATATATTTCTGTATTGAGACTGCCTGCCTTGGTCTGGTGGCAAAGCATATCGCTTTGTGATCACGAGGTTCTGGGTTCAAATCCTAGGTCGGACAAATGTAGTGTTTCTAACGAAAAATTCCCAGTATGAGGAAGTCCGGAGTCTGGAATTGTGCCCTGTATATGGCAATAGGCTCGCCCCCTATAACATGGGACCTAACATCGTCGGCGAAACGAGGGTGTACTCAGTACACGTCTTCCAAACCCTGCTTGGGGAATATAGGCGTGACGGTGTCTGTATTGATCTTAGTATTCAAACTGAAGAAAGCTTTCAACTTAATTTAGGTAAGAGTAGCTTCATTTCTGGCGTAAATATAATTTTCATCTCGTATAAAATTATATCTTACAACTTTTCTTACAACTTTGCATATTTTGCTTTTGACTAGTAATAAAAAACATTTTTTTTGAAAATCAACTCTCAACAAACTATAATAATAAACAAGAAGTTTGAGGTAGGTTTTTAAAGTGTATTAAATTTGTCAATAAATGTCGTATTAACCGAAAAAAAACACTGTTATGTTTTGTTCACCGCGTTCTCTATTACGTGATAAAGAAATGTCTCAGATTTTATTCTTAAAGCAGTCTGCTTGTTACTATGCTCATTTATGCCACATACAAATTGGCATGAATTTATAAATGTAAAGAAGCTGGACGGTAAAGCAGTTCCTGCACAGGACACACATATTTAATTTTTTATTTTACGTAGCCTCGCACCAAGAATTATTAATGTGTTGTGGGTGCTTTTACAGACATGAAATTCACATACACAAATACTCAGACAAATAAATTATTGTGGGTCACAAAAAAATAGTCTCATACGGGGATCCAACCCGCGACTACTCGCGTAGAGGCTTAAACTCTTAACCATTTGAGAATGTACGAGTAACATTCACATTAAACGCACCCACGACAGAGAAACCATTCCTAATATGATATAGTGTTTTATAGAAAGCGACAAGACAATGATATACCTAGGTTCTGTCACCGTAATAAAGTTTCTCTCAATAGCTTTTTTCAATAAACGTAAGCTAGTAAACTCACCTTAACCCTGGAACATCATCAAGCTGCCCTCCATCAGGCTGCTGCCACGCAATTTGTGGCGAGGGAAACCCATGCGCAGCGCACGAGACCCTGGCGCCAGTCGTGTTGGAGAACACCAGCCGAGGAGGCGGCTCCATCAGGAACACCGGCCCATGCTCTTGGCCCTCACCACCTGAAGACATGAACCCTATAAAACTGTTCTTGTTATGCGGGTACGTGCAAGATTTGGAGCGACGCTAGATCAGAATCAGTGTATATTTTATTTATGATTCGTCAAAAACAATGAACTGTCTCGTTGATCTAATGAGTATGTTTGGGGATTTAGTGTGAATATAAATACAAAGTCAAACTGTCAGACTAAGTGTTATTTAGATTTTCATTGGCAGTTTTATGCTATTGAGCATGCAGACGTTCTTCTTTTGAGAAACTTTACCCCGCTTCAAGAATTATTTTTGTGCTGTGTTGTTGGTGACACAAAGAATGGGGATCAAACCGGAGACTACGTGATCTCTTTTACTACTAGACTAATCTGTTGTTGTGTTTCAGGTATCTTTATTCTACAATTTCTTATTTTCAGATTATGGAAACGAGCAAAGAAGTAAATCAATGGCCATGCCTCTCATTAGCCGCTAGTCACCCTTTCATCAAATCCGTTCCCCTCAAATACAGTCAAAAGATTCTCGAAACACCTTTGAAATCTATGCATGCATTACATAAGCGCCAAAGAATCCTATAAAACTGTTCATGTTATAGGGTCGGGCGTAACTATGTGATCGGATCCTTCAGATCATTTGGCTTTCATCACATGAGGACAGGGTCAAATTTGACAACGGCATGGTTCAGAAGACCGCTCCGTCCACTGGATCGAGTTGTTGCGGATTCCATCTCGACACGAGACAATTCTTTGTTATTTAAAATTATTGCTAACATAGGGCAACGTCTTTTTTAATGGATCTATCTATAACACCTTGTCACGCGAGATTTTTTGTGTTTTAAATACGGAGCTACGTTTTAATAATCTTATATTAAATCTTTTATAAATCTTTTTTAAAATAAGCTTTTATAGCAAAAACGCAACGAAGATATCTGTTTTCGGTGAGGAGTTCCTATGGCCTCCTTCCGGTTCCATCATCAGATCCAGGACACCATCAGGGTAAACTTGAAACTAGTACTTGTCAAGACGAATCCAACAAGTCCAAACAAGGCGGGGCTATATTGAGTAGTTGGGTGGTTCCACAGGCTACCTTTTGACTTCATTATCAGACCCTAAAAAAATCTGGTTGTAAAGTACTCGTCATAGCAATTCAATAAGCCTAAACATGAGAGAGTTATATTATATAATTCACATGATCCTATAGCCACCTTTCGACTCCATCACCAGACCAGCTCCGTGGTATTATTGTATTTTCGCCGAATTTAGATACGTGTGCCAAATTTCAGCTCAATCGAATACCCGCAAATGCTTGAAAATTGGATTACATGGTTTGAACCTGACAGACAAACAGACACACATACGAAGAGAGCAACTGAAGAGTGTAAATAAAAGCTTGTAAAATATAATCGTCGATTTGAATGCCTGATCCAGCATCTCTTCCATGGATGATTGACTGTGAGACCGCATTTCATAATCCATCCGACCAATAGGTACTGGATGCGATGACTACAACACCTGCTTGTTTTTTATATAGAATACTAAAAAATTTTAAGACTAACAATATTACAATCTTAGTTCCAATAGATTAAGAACCCTGGTGAGATCCTAAATTTGACAAAATGAAAACGAAAATGATATCACGGTACATGCATACATAAGAATTGTAAATACGGGTATTAACATGGTTTAAGGAACACGTAATCAAATAACATTCGCTTTGAATGCAGAAATCTCTAAATCGTGTTCAGCATAGCTGGCGGTAAATCAGGAGTCAAGGAATATCTGAAATTATATTTTGATACCTTGGCCATCAAATATAAATTGAGTTAGGGAAATACGACACAGGAGTCGAAAGTCCTTTTCTCACGTTTACTTCCGGGGCTCATATTTGCTATGACAAAACGCGGTGCGTTACGATAACTTCGTGAAATGATCATTTGGTGGTATTTCAGTAGCATCTATAATTTTTAACCCACTTCAAAAAGGAGGAGGTTCTATGTTCGGTTGTATGAATGCTTTTTTTTTATGTATGTTCAGCGATATTTCCGTCAATTGTGGACCGATTTTGATGATTTTTTTTGCATTGGGTTCAGTATAGCTCCGCGGTGGTCCAATTTCATTAGCATTGGACCTTGGACTTAGAAGATACACCAGGGAACTCCTTAACGACAAACAATAGGCATGTGTAAATTGAGATATTATAGGTATTACGTCAATCCTATAGGTACCCTACTATAGAACTAAGCAGTATATTAGCCACCTTCACTTATGCTAACTCCTTTGCTTATGAACCGATTTTGATGATTCTTTTTGCATTTGGTTTAGTATAGTTTTGAGGTGGTCCTATTTTATTGTTATTGGTATTGGACCTTGGACTTTGAAGATACAAGAGGGAACTCCTTAATGGCGAACAGCACGAATGTATAGATTCCGTTATTATAGTCATTATATTAATCCTGTAGGTACCTTACTTTACAACTTAGCAAAATAATATAATATCGGTATATAAATATTACTAAATAATTCACTCGTCACTTAAAATTGTAAAATAAAAATCTTTTAAAAAAAAAGGTAAACCGACTTCAATTTCGACCGGTAAGTCAGTTTACCTTTTTTATGTTTACGTTATAATTGGTCATAGTATATAAGACCCTGCAATGGCATTACTGAGGAATTTCACGTTTTTAAAGTTCCTTTCTTTAAAAAAACCACCTCAGAAGGGGATAAGAGGTGTATTTACCTCCGTTGGTTGATGCTTGCATAAAGATAGGCACTTAAGGTTGAAAATCATTTTGAAATGGCACATTAATCCTACGACAGATTTCAAAGGCGTTCCGAGCATTAGGAATGTTTTGACTGTATTTGAGGGGAACGGATTTGAAGAAAGGGTGACTAGCGGATAATGGGAGGCATGGCCATTGATCTACTTCTATGCTCGTTTCCATAATCTGAAAATAAGAAACAGTGGAATATATCTTTATTCTAATTCTATCTACGAACACAACAACATTGGTCTAGTAGTTAAAGATATCGCGTAGTCTCCGGTTCGATCCCCACTCTGTGTCACCAACAACACAACACAAAAATCTTTTATAAAAAAAGGTAAACCGACTTCAAAAAGCAAAAAAATAAATATTTGAAGTCGGTGCTGGTTGGTGCAGTCGGTTACTTGGCACCGACTTCAAATATTTATTTTTTTGCTTTTTGAAGTCGGTTTACCTTTTTTTATAAAAGATTTTTATTTTACAATTTTAAGTGAGCAGTGAATTATTCTATAGTAGGGTACCTATAGGATTGACGTAATACCCATAATATCTCAATTTACACATGCCTATTGTTTGTCGTTAAGGAGTTCCCTGGTGTACCTTCTAAGTCCAAGGTCCAATGTCAATAAAATTAATATGGGACCACCTTGGAGATGCCCAATGCAAAAAAAATATCAAAATTGGTCCACAATTGTCGGAAATATCGCTGAACATAAATAAAAAAAAAAAAAAAATAAGCATACACACAACCGAACATACAACCTCCTCCTTTTTGAAGTCGGTTAAAAATAATTTAGGACCGGGTTAAAGTTTCTTAAAAGAAAAAAGGATGCATGCTCTAATAGCATAAAACTGCCAATAAAAAATCTCAATAACACTTAGTCTGACAGTTTGACTTTGTATTTATATTCACACTAAAGCCCCAAACATATCCATTAGATCAACAAGACAGTTCATTCTTTTTGACGACTCATAAATAAAATATATACTGATTCTGATCTAGCCTCGCTCCAAGCTGGTTTTAGCCAAGATTTGTCAAATTACCATCAGGTTAGCTGGCTTAATGCGGTTACCACAGACAGCCATACGTCGCTTGATATGTATAATGTGCGATTTGAATTTCAAACTCCGTTCGCAAACCGGTTTCGACTGGCGTTTATGTTGGAGTATTAACATAATATGTGTTATATAACGTGTTATATAACAATGCATATGGATAAAACATGCGGTATAATTTGATTATTCGATAAACAGCTGTCTTGGGCGAGGTGAACTGATTAATAATGGGGTCAACATCAGTGGCGACATATATTGTGAAGGACCCACGGAGTATGAATGACCGTTGCGCACTATTCGCTACTGGACTAATGAGAAAGTTAAGTCATATATTGCATAGCGGGAGACCATCGAAAAGTGATCATAATATACATATAATATATAATATAATATCAGCCTATACTGCCCACTGCTGGGCAAAGGCCTTTTCTCACAAATCGAGGTGAGAGAGATTAGGTCATACTTCACCACGTGGACCCAGTGCGGATTGGTGGAGGCAGGTTTTTGCCACCTGCTGTTGGAACTTATCAAGCCGCCTTAAGGCTTCCAACTCGGCTTAACGACTACCACATTAAGTGGTAACCGAGGCCAACGGCTTAACGTGCTTTACAAAGCACGGAGACGCTTGAATATGAAAATGCCACAAACGGTCACCCATCTCGGGCCGACCGAGTCGAACGCTGCTTAACCTTGGTGATCGGTAAGAACACCGCGGTTGCACAGCGCGACGAGCGCCTATTATACATAACTAGATGAAAAACTATAGTTTATGCACCCAGATGTATTTCCTGAAATCAATATGCTTTAATGTTAAAAAAGCACCGTCACGCCCATATTCTTCAAGCGGGGGTGGCAGAGGTATACTGAGTACACCCACTTTTCGCCGAAAATGTAAGGTCTCATGTAATAGGGGGCGAGTCTAATACCATATACCGGGCATAATTCCAAACTCCGGACTCATACTAGGAAGTTTTCGTTAGAAAAACTACATTTGTCCGACCTAGGATTTGAACTCAGGACCTCGTGATCACAAAGCGATGCGCTTTGTTACTAAACTAATGAGGCTTTAATGATACAAATTGTAATAAGATTCCTGTAGTAAATATTACGAAAAATTCATCTATCTATCTATATCATCACGCCAGATCCCTTACGGGGTAGCCAAAAATTCATCATTTAATATATCTGCGGTATCCACTCGATATGTAGATAATTCTATCCAGTCTGAAGTTCAGTAAAAAGTATAGAGATTTACTAATCCTATACAAAGCCATAACAAACGTCCACATTCAACCGAACCAATAAATCACCAAAAAGGAGCATTATTCTAACAGGCACATAATTCAGAGGTATTTCCGAAGCGCCAGCAGTCAAAACGAGCTGCAAGCTGGGACGCGCTGTTTGCTCGCCACATAAATATGCAGTTTTGGAGCAAACGCGGTACAATTCTAGATATCAGATGAAACAGTTTGGATGCAAAACTAAATATGAAATTTTGTCACATCTTGGTAGATACAAAAAAAAATGCAAGATCAAAATTGTTAACAAGAATAAACGTGCAAGTTTTGTTTGATATTGATTGAACAACAAGGGAACAGGCTTACGCCCAATTACGTGGGCTATTCGAGTACATGTGAAAGTTCTATCTATCTAACTATATCATCATGCCAGATCCCTTGCAGAGTAGGCACAGAGTATAGAGTTGGATGTTTGGTACATTAATGTGTATGTAACGTCAATGACTAGTTATTTTGAATGTATAATTGTAATAATAATAGTATTTGACTACAATCTTGGCTGCTATCTATTTGCGGATGTTTGGAACAATTGGAACAATAGTTTGTTGGGATACTTGAGGTACTACGAGAATGTGATTAAGGTGCTTATTTCTTCTTTTATTTTAAATTTTCTTTATAATCGAATTTAGCAGTGATATGGTTAGACTGTTGGACTGCAAAGAGGTCTTGGGTTCAAACCCAGGCACGCACCCCTGTCCTTTCGAAAGCATGTGTGTATTAAAATTAACTATCACTTGCTTTAACGATGAAGGAAAACATCGTGGGAAAACCTGCATGCCCAAGAGTTTCTCGAAAGTGTGTGAAGTTCGCCAACCCGCACTGGTCCAGCGTGGTGGACTATGGCCTAAACCTTCTCAGTTTGAGAGGAGGAGAGTTTCTTAACAGGGCTAATATTATTATTTAATCAAATTTAGAAAATTAGGCATCTTTTGATATGGGAAATATTAATGTCTTAAATTATAACACCGATCTACTATAACTTATTGGATTATTTACGGATGAAAGTCGTTTCAGTGGTACTTCCGTACGCTAGTGCCTTTCGTTTAGACTATACGATCTGGAAATTATTTTCATTTTATCATTTGGTTTATTTTATCAACCGTGAAGAAAAAATAAATCCACTTAAAACGTACATTTCTTACGCAAATTCTGTTTTATTTTTTCTTACATTCTCAGCCCGTCCACATAATGTATGTGTTAATACATTGAAAATAGGGGTTGTTTTTACGAGTGATAAATCGTCAGTACGCAGTCTCGCTGAGTTCCCGTGTTTGCTTTCGTCACAGAATAAATATGGAGTGTGAGGTACGCGGGTTGAGAATTCACAAAATATTTCTACCCTTTCACACCTCCGCGGTGTAAGGATGTGCCGCAGTCTCGTAAATACTTAAACTCCTGTGCATATTAGCGACAATTTGTGGGACCGTGACCTAGTTGCCTTAGATGCAAGACAGAGAGATTGGTTGTCCAATTACTGGTAGAAGATTATTAATATTTCTTCTATTCTAAATTAGTTAAGAACTAAATAAAGGGAATACTTTAAATTTAAAAGGATTATAAGCAACACCCACAGAGACCTCGTGGTCTTTGTGAGTCATCTCAGTTGCCAGGGTACTAAGACAGAGAGATAGGTAGTTCAATTACTGGTAGAAAATTCCTGTTTTTCTTGACACAAGAACTAAATGCGGAAATAGAGTATAAAGAATCAGCAACAACGGCCATAGCTTGTTTATTGGCTTGCAAGTACGTAGGGTACACTAAATTAAATAGTGATTTGATCATAGCACAGGACGAATCATTGTGTGGCTTACAATTTTTGTGTCGATCTGAATGATTTTGGATATGAATTTTGTGTTTCTAAACGCAACTACGGCACATCAGTAATTTATAGTGTGGAGTGTCTATTTTGAAATAGTACCTACTACACATAGCCACCACGGGAAAATTGGCATTTAAAATATCTTTTTCTAAAAACAAAGACATTCTGTCGGATTAACAAACTTTCACCCGAAATACAGCATTAATATTACGGAGACAGATCACCTCATTATTTCGAAAAATCCAAGTACCCTCCCCTCGTCCCTGGCCCGCAGATATGAAAAATAAACTGAACAAAACTTGTACAAGCTTTTAATACTTTTTATCTCGTCCGCGCGTCCTTTGTTCGGTTTTGCAAGAATTTCTCGAAAATGCCGGGACGGTGGTGCCTTGCTTTGTTTGCGTACGTAAGTAGGGCGACGGCCGGTAGGACCCCATCTCGATTGTGGCCATCGAGAACTGGTAAAAAATAGACACGCATTAACGGAAGCACTGTTGGTAAATTATGTTTTGATGTTGTTTTTCTTTTGTCCAAGTCGTGCCTAAAAGTCTAAGTGCGTTTATATTTAGGTATAAGTGCGGCTTCGTCTAAAAACTTAAGTGTGGCTAATATTATATCACGGCTAAAAGCCAAAGTACGATTACACTTAGATTTAAGTGTGGTTGATATTATGTAACGACTTAAAGCCGAGGTGCGATAATATTTAGGTTTAAATGCGGCCAATGTTATAACATGGCTATAAGCCAAACTGCGGTTACACTTTAAATGCGAATAGTATTATGATACAGCTAAAAGCCGAGGTATGCTTTGCTAGTCTAGTTTATTGAAAAAACAAATAGGGTTACACTTCTGACAGCCAGCAAGAACAACATACGAAAAAGTCACACATTGTTTTAGCCGTGAATGAAAATGAGCTAAACTGACTGCAGCCGGCTACACCTAGTCAAAGCCAGCTAGACTTAGGTGTAACAGCACTTCAGCTTTTAGTCGTTGTGGTGTTTTACCTAAACGTAATCATTGATAGTTGTAAACTTGAACCACGACATGTAAGCTGTGATTTCTCGTGAAGGTGATATGCAGTTAGTCTTCTTTGTAGTGGTCGCGATTTGGATAAAGTATACCAGGATATCCCAAAGAAGGAAGTCACTATACTCATGGGCGATCTCAACGCCAAGATTGGTAGCACTCTGCTGGATGACCACCTGCGCAGCGTGGTTGATAAGTTTGGACTAGAGACACGAAATGAACTTCCAGTTACTTCTTAACTTCTGCACAGAAAACAATATAGCAATAATGAACACTCATTCCAACATCATCCTAGAAGGTTATACACGTGGACTTCACCTAATGGGCAACATAGAAACCAGTTCGATTATGTTATGATAGGAGAGAGATGGAAATGCGGATTGTGGCAGTGATTATTGGTGGCCCAGGTTAGAATCCGCCTTAAGTCCATCAAAAAAGGGAAGGTAAGAAAGGAGGTGGATCTACCACATGGTGCACAAGAAGCCTTCAGTGAAACCATCCATGATCAGCTGTGTGCTTTTACAGTTGACCCTTTTGACTCCGCGAATGCAACCTGGGAGCTTTTGAAACAGGTCACTTTGCAAACGGCTAGTGAAATCAATAGAACTCAAATACCTGACCGGCCCAAGTCATGTCCGAGGAAGCATGATCTGTAATACTTCAGAGAAAAGCCTGTAAAGAGTATGGCCTGAGTTCGGAAACAGAAAAGCAGAAATACAAGCTCCTGCACCTTGAAGACTCTGCAGACGTGACAGAGACGTGTTCATAAATGCCGTTTGTGACGAAATTCAAATAGCTTCCGACCATGCTCTCACCAAGGACATGTTCCGGAGTGTGAAACTACTGGCCAAAGAGTATAAGCTGAAGACCTGAAGTATAGAGGATGAGTATGGTAGTCTCATCGTCGATAAACAACTTGTGTTGGATAGATGGAGGAGGTACTGCCAACAATTATACTGTGACACCAGTAGCGACCCTATTGAAGAAAGGATGAACCTATACCAATATGAGCCAGATATCATTCTTCAGGAAGTTGTTGCAGCAATTGACAGGCTAAAACAAAAAGCATGCGAGGGTGATTGCGAAACCGCTCTAATGATCAAGGGCTTGGGTACAGATGGCACTAAAGCCATACACGCTATCTGCCAAAAAGTATGGCGCACAGGACAGTGGCCTAAAAACTGGACGGAGTCCGTATTGATTTCTCTCCACAAGAAAGGCTCTACTCTCAAATGTGAGAACTACAGGACCATCTCACTAATCTCACATGCAAGTTAAATTCTCCTACATATCATTAATAAAAGGCTGGAGCCGTCTTCAGTCAAATCGCAAAGTAGCAAGCGGGCTTTGTCAGAGGTCGAGGCACGAGAGAACAAATTTTGAATATGAGACAGCTAATCTAAAAAGCACGAGAGTTCAATATTCCGATGGCTCTTTGCTTCACTGATTACACCAAGGCATTCGACTGCATAAATTGGAGAAAAATGTTCGATGTAATGTGGGAAACGGGTATACCGGATCACCTTGTTTTTCTTGTACAGAATCTATACCTGGATGGGAAAGCCAGAGTCAGAATGAACGATGAGCTTTCCTACCCATTTAAACCAGAGCGCGGGGTCAGACAGGTATGCATCTTTTCACCACAACTATTTAACCTCATTGGAGAGCACATTATGAGAATAGTACTCGAGAACTGGGGGGGAGGCATCCGAGTAGGAGGACAGCGCATTACCAATCTTCGCTTCGCTGACGATACCACCCTAATAGGATCCTCAGAAAGAGAATTGAGTGAACTATTCACAAAAGTGAAAGAGATCAGCAAAGACTACGGGCTCTGCATAAACCGTTCAAAGACCAAGGTGATATTTGTCGACAGAGCCGGAACTATGACGCGCACTCACAAATTGCGCGATGTAGATGTGGTCCAGGAGTTTGTATACTTAGAGTCACTGATAACCAATCATGGTGACTGTGACAAAGAAGTCATAAGAAGAGCCCAGATAGCATAATCGGCGGTGAAGCGATTGGAGAAGATTTCAAGGAACCGTAGCATCAATCGGAACACCAAGATCAAACTCATACGCACCTTTACCATATTTACGTACGCTTCTGAGACCTGGACTTACAAGGCCCGTATCCGATCGAGAATAGATGCATTCGAACTTGCTTGTCTACAGTCATCATGCAGAAACTCTTTAAATACTTCGGACACGTGGCCCGATGAGAACCAGATAACTTGGAAAAGCTAATAGTAGTTGGCCACGTGGAAGGAAAGAGGAGTAGAGGAAGATCGCCAACCAGATGGACAGACGTCATTAGAGAGACCACAAACACCAGTATTCCGGATGCCATCCAACAGGCTGAATGTCGGAAAGCCTGGACAGCGATTGTGCAAAACCTTGACTGTGTTGGTCACGACCCTCAGTCATGAGGAACCGACAAAGAATAAGAAAATAGCCACCTTCCAGCTCCAGTACCATACTACTGCGTTGTCATCCAGCCCTGGCCTATGTTTGAAATTTCGTATCTCTAGCTTATCGGATAGTTAGTTTAAAAAAAATAAATAACTGACGACTTACGAGTACCTAACATGAAAAATTATGTAGAAGTTACAACAGGAAATAATCCCAAGCACGAGTAAGTTTTGTAAAAGCTCTCGACAAGTTATTCAAGATTCGCGCGCTCACGCTCTCTGGAGTGCAAGTCCGTTTATGATATTATTCCCAGCGCCGTCAGCATACTCTGTCCTCATAGTTTAGAAAAAAAATCAAGAGTTGAATGCGGAAATATAGGAGATTGCAAATGTGGTCTGGGCCGCCCGTTTTTTGCTGGGCCAAATGCTTTTCCAGATGTTTATCACACCATCGCAACTGAAAACCTGCGCCTGAAACTCAGTGGTAAATAGATATTATAGGCATAAGTTTGCTCATGATAAACATAAGCCTAGTAGGTAAACTTCAGGGTAGCTCACATGAAATAATTTTAATTTTTGTTTTGAGAAAATGGTGTATGATATGTTTGATAGATTTTATTAATAGTAATATACAAAGATTTCGTTCTTTAAATACGTTTTATAGGATTACAATGCCTATGACGTGACATTGCTTAATATTCATTTTGCTCACTACACTGAATTCAGTCGCAAAGCGTCCTCACACATTTTGATCTCGTGTGTTGCCAAGTTGATGTTTATATCCCGTCCGTGTTCGTCGCAAGCCGTAATGGTTTTGCTTGTTGTATAAAAGTAAAAATAAACTGCTCGTTAAACATTTACGCGTTAATCGATTGATTACCGTTAAGTGTTTACGACGATACGTGTTGGCGACGATATATTTTTATATTCATCACACCTGTGTGAGAATACCCTTCTCTTCTTTATCGGGCGAGGAATGAGACATACAATCTTTTAGCCTCACTTAGAATTCGAGCTTTAGATAGTTTATACCAACGAGGCCATAATAAGTAAACACCATCATGCCCACATTCCCCAAGTCGGAAAAGCAGAGGTGTACTTTGTCGAGGAGGACCTGAGTCGTCGATAAAAAATGGGTGCACTTCTTACCGGCGATGTTAGGTCCCGATCTAAAAGGGAAAGTGAAATTAACAGGAATTATTCGAAAAAATATTTATCTAATTAGCATGACTATACACCATTTACACTAATTTAAAAAAAAAATACACTAATTAACAAGCCACCATTTACACTAATATATAACAACTAAACATTAATTTATTAAACTTAAAAGTATCAACATGTGACGTTAAGAGAGCCATGTTGTCGATCACCTCCAATGCGGTTGGTGGCGACAGTATCAGTCGAAACATGTTGATGCCTTTGCTTGATATTATCCTTCCCATTCTCTGTTGTATCTTCAATAATTCCGTGTTAAGTGGTGAATTTCCTTCTCTTTGGAAAGAGGCTCATATTATTCCCTTGCCCAAAAAGTCCAATCCAACGTCACTCAATGAATATCGACCAATATCGACGAAGAACGATGTGCAAAATTTCACTTATTGCCACTATCTGTTAGACGTAACATTGCTGATGTTATACTTCTTACAAAGTTGCTAAGAGGAATGATCGACTGTCCTGATCTGCTTCATAAAATAGAATTGAGAGTTCCAAAATATGCACCTCGCAATGATGCATACAAACCACTAACCATTCCGTTTTCCCACACTAACTATAAACAAAACAGTTTTCTTTGTAGAGCTAGTGCAGCAATTAATAAGGTCAACGTAGATATAGATCTGTTTATGGTAGCATTAATAGTATACGGAGAGCATTTGTAGTGCCCATCGAAGGGCCCAACTAATATAATAATATACATTCTACTTTACTACTTTATCTGTAATCATGTCGACTATGTTTTAATTGTATGTTTTATATTTTTCTCAATGTTTCATCATTTATTTACTAACATTTTTTTTTATTATTTGCTATAGTAACTCATATGTGGTAGCTTATAAATGGCTTATAGTTACTATGATAGTATTAAATATTGTTGTTAATAGCTGTAAGCTATCCAAATAAAAAAAAAATAAAAAATAAAAATATCAATCCTTCCTCTCCTTTCAAAAGTTCTAGAGCGACTTATTCACTAGCAATTCAGCTATTTCCTTTCCAGGCATTCCCTTCTTAATACTTTCCAATCTGGCTTCCGACCCGGTCATAGCACGGTTACTGCACTTGTTAGGATCACTGACGACATCCGTTTAGGTATGGAGAACGGACAGTTAACTGTGCTAACATTATTAGACTTCAGCAATGCCTTCAACACTGTTGACTTCGACATACTCCTCGCGTTACTTGGCTCTATTAACGTATCTCCATCGGTGGTCGGCTGGTTTCGCAGTTATCTGCTTGGTCGTCGGCAACGTGTTCGCCTGGAAGAGTCTATGTCTGCTTGGTGTGACACGACAGCCGGTGTACCACAGGGTGGCGTTTTAACTCCTCTTTTGTTTGCAATTTTCATTAACTCAATTTCCCGGAATTTCACATCTTTCTACCACCTATATGCAGACGATTTGCAGATTTACACTCATGCATCACTTGCAAATCTTAACGAAGCTATTGCTAGTATCAATCACGATTTGCGCCGATTAACTAAGTGGTGTAAATCTTACGGATTGACAGTAAATCCCGTCAAAACACAAGCCATTATCGTAGGTAGCTTCCGAATGATTTCCAAAATAAACTGGTCGACGGTCCCACAAATAAACTTTAACGGAACTCATATCCCATACAGCGAAACTGTAAAAAATCTAGGAGTCGTAATAGACCGTTGTCTACCCTGGAGCCCTCAACTAGAAGTCATTAGCTGCAAAACGTTTTCGACAGCGGCCGCTTTAAGAAGACTTCGCAACTTTCTACCCACTGCTACTAAAGTTGCACTAGTACAATCTCTTCTACTCCCCATCCTAGATTATGCTGATACCTGTTATTTAGATTTAACCGAGGACCAGCTAAATAAGCTTGAGCGGCTCCAAAACTTCTCGATTAGGTTCATATTTGGCTTACGCAAATATGACCATGTCTCATTATTCCGTACACAACTCAAGTAGCTGCCCATTCGATTTCGCTGGAACGTGCATATTCTATCTCTTTTTTTCACTATATTGTTTAACCCTTCCTCTCCTTCTTATCTTAAAGAACGTTTTGAGTACCTAAAAAGCACTGGCATCCAATGTCTCAGATCCTCAGAAAACCTTACCCTAAGGATGCCCCCTCATAGTAGTAGGTTTTATGATAAGTCCTTTGCTGTTCAGGCGGTACGACTGTGGAATACTCTACCAGTCAGTATACGGCGTGCGTCGTCGCTAGAGAGCTTCAAAAATCCGGTAAAAAAGCATTATTTATCTCTTTGTCCATTGGATCCTACTGTCATATCTAAATAAGTAATTATGTGTATGTTTAGTCATTTTGTATTGTATATCACTATTATATCGTATTTTGTTGTATGTGTCTGCGTTTGTAGATTATATTTTAGCCTATATGTACCGCTAGCTATTTACTGTAAGTATTTTTCTTTTTTAAACTATCTGTTTTTGACTAGTGCACCCCCTTCTATACTACGACAAAATCAATTTCTCCATCGCAAGGTTGCCTGGAAGAGATTGCTTCTTAGCGATAAGGCCACCGATTGTGTTACATATAGTTTTCTTTTTTGTTTTTATCTTAACATGTTTGTTAGTTGTGCACAATAAAGAGTTACCTATCTATCTATCTATCATTCATTCATCCTTTTCACCAAAACCTCTGATAATCGTACAAAATTTTCGACCATCCATCAGCAAGCACCTCACAGTTAGGCGGCGAGCGCGCGAGTTATCGGGGCGTTGGCGCGGGCGACGGTACGGCGCAGGGGCGCCGCGATCAACGTGTGTCCCCTGGCGCGACTGTAATTGTTCGGGGCGAAAAACCTAGCCACCTCACTGTGCAGGTCTGGCGCATCAGATAGCCCGCGAAGAATCTTGCAGATTGTGATGATCTAATCGTTGTTCCTACGAACTTCGAGCGAGTTAAAACCGAGACATCCCAATAGAAATTTAGTAGGGTAAAGGTATGGATAATATAGGTAGCGTCGTTTATACAGATATCTTAGAAAAGACTTTTGGACCTTTTCTAATTATACTGTCTAGCCAATGATTCGAACTCAGGTTCTGGTGATCACTACGCGCATTATTAGCCAGTAGTCCAACGAGTCAGAAGCAATTATATTATTATAAATATGTAACCTTTAAATGTATACTTATTTTATTGTGTTAGCTAATTACTATTAATATTTTTGATATCTAATGAATAATATATTAAAAATCCGTTTAATTAAAAGATATATAAAAAAATTTCCTAGTTTTAACCTTTTGTTACTTATATACCGTACCTCCATACAATTTGAAATCCTCATACAATACCATACATTAATTGTATTTCCGCGATTTTTCGAAACCTTTACTTACTTATTTACCATACACCCATACAATTTATATTCGCGCACAATCCCTTTATTTATATGCAAACACGCACTGTCAACAAAATATTTCAACTAAAACACAGTTAACTTTAAACCGAAACGTTGAATAAAAACAATGGCCAAAACCAATTCACCTCGCCATAACTCCATGCTCTTTTGTTTTTAATAATTTTAACCGCCGCCCGAACAATGGCGGAACAAAGACAAATTTTTGCCCCAAACAAAAGTTTAGGAGTTTTTTGGAATATATGTGGCAAGTATGGCGGGCAGGAAATATAGCCAGAGCCTCAGGGTGCAACTCGGTAGTGTTCTGTAACTGTCATTTTATATGGAGGTGAATGGTTTAGGTGTTTTGTTGTTTATTTTTGGATGCAAAGATAATTAGAACTACGTTGACGACCGTATCGCTTTCTTACTTAAAAAAAATCCAAACCACTATTGACTAGCGACAAATCTGATAGTGAACGAAGTTGTAATGGATCAATGACTATATTTAGAATGCTGCAGCAAGTCCAAATTCCAACGTAGACCAAATGCTGCTAGGTGTTTTCTATCGAAATTTCTTAGACACATTTTGGAGTATAAAATTGAGCCCGTTATGTGTGTGATTATGCCGATAGGCTCGCTCCTTCTTACATTAGGATCTAACATAATCAGCAAAAGCCACAATTGAGACATCGTTGCTATCTCTCGGGTAGGCCGATAACCTGCAGTGGTGGCCTATAACATTTTTAGGGTGATGAAAATATCTAAAATAATCCCATGCAGACTGCATTAAGAACAAATGACCTAAGGTTTCACCACATACCCGACTCGGTGGGGAGTTGTAATGTACTGAAATGTACTCTCGGCGCGTCGGCAAATGTCACAACCGAACGCAGCCGAGCGCTTCAGTCACGCTTCGTCGGCTATTCGACCACACCTTTACAGTATATTATAGGTTGTGAATCATAAACACCCAGGTCGTGATCTGGTCGATCCTTAGCCAACTGTTCAACTTCACAAACATCTCAGATTTACGCACCAACTTAACCCTCTACACCGACGTAGCAATTTCAAGTCTTCACATCATGAAACTAATCTGAACAAAGTTAGTCTCGCAGTGGGGATTAAATGTTTCGCAACTTTTCTGTAAGACAAACATTTTTACTTATAAAAGATCCGGTGAGCTAAGTTGATGTTTGTTATGAAGTTATTTGTCATTTAGAACTTAGAAGAAACCTCACTTGCTAATGATAAGTATGAATACAACGATGTAATTTAAAGTTTTATTGTTAAATAATTATGAATGTCATATTCAGAATTTTTAGTACAAAATTCGCACCTCAAAACAGTTATTTCTTTTTCTGAGATTCTAATTATCTGGGCCTTTCTTTTAGCCAAAAAGCTGATTAGTTTAATCCTGACCTAGTAATGTCTTAAAATAAATTATCTTTATTTATACATACACACCCTCGTCATCCTCGTTGGTCTAGTGGCGAATAGTGTACATAACAAAATGTAATTTTTCGATAGACGAATGATCAGCAAATTTAATCTAGCATAGGTAGCGCGACAAAAAATATGGTACTAATTTTTTTGCTCTAGACGTGAGATAACCGTTTTGGGTTACGTAACGACGTGATGACTTGATTACGTGATGACGTACCGTGACAAAAGCGTGACATGTTTGAAGTATGGTATTATATTGACGAATAGATTATGACTATTTTAACCTGCATCGTCATTCGTCTATAGCAGTCAACTGTTGGGAATAGACCTTTCCTCTCCTACCTTGCCTACAAGATTCGAATCACGGGTCGAACAAAATTTTGTTTCTTGCGAGAAATGTCTTGTCTTTGTTTGCCTTGTTACTCTCTCTAACACGAGAACGTTGTGCTAAATCCAATAATCCGAATGGCAGCGATGCGCTCAATCCGAGTCTTGGCAGACAGGTTGTCGGTCGAGTAAACATAATTTGACGCCTGAAGGATGCCTGGTGTTAGCGTCTCAAAAGTGCTTTGCAGGTCTACATAGATCTTGATTCTTGACGCTATTGTACAGCAGAGAAATGTAAAAGTGAAAGTAAGGTATGTTTTATATTATTTGTTACATTTAATTTTTATTTTTTTACTACTACTAGAGAAAAAATACGGTGATAATACGTCCTTTTATTTACATAAAAGGAGGCCAATAAAAAATTACCACTACTGTTATTTACCATAACACACTAATGCATGTAATAGAGTCGAAGAAATGTTTGAAAAAAGTAAAATCCTTTTTTTATAGGCTGACCGCATTCTAAGGATATTCCGCATTCTATTCCGCATAGGATTTGAAAATTGAGAGTCAAATTATAATACAATATTATTAAACAGTCTGTACCTACTGTTCTACTGCTGGACAAAGACCTTCTTTCACTAATCGAGGTGAGAAAGATTAGGTCATACTATACCATCCGGATTCAATGCAGTTTGGTTGAACCGGATTTGTGGTCAGCTGATTGTGGACTTATCCAACCACTTATAAGGAAAAAATGACGGATGATTTAGCACAGTGGTTCAGAGCTTAAGCCGCTCCACCCACTGTGTCTAATATCCCGTCCCGTAATAAATGATTTGTGCCGTATGGGACAAATCATTTATTATGTTGTTAACCCTCTTTATTTCTTAGTCTAGTTGGTTTTATATATAAAGATCGGTAACCTTAACTCCATGCTACCTTTAGCGGAAACATTTATCGCTACAAGAATATAAGTGTGCGTTTTTTTCTTTACTATCTTAGAAGAATAAAGAAAGCAAAACCCAAAAGGTAACACAAAATCCTTAGATGTACTCTTAACTTCTAACTTTGGAATCCATTCTTCCAGAATGGACTTAACTATTGGCATTAAGAGTTCAAAATTGCATAGCAAGCTCATTTTGGCTGCACACAAGGACATTAGCATATAAACAAGGGGCGGAGGCTGCAAGTTCCACGTCTTCCGTCCCGGAGTTAATGAAACTGGTTTGCAAGCTCGTTACATTTTAATAAACGCAGCGTTATGAACAGGGGTGCGAAAATGTTGTGTGGAAATCCATATTATAAATTCAATTTGGGGATTTTATCTGCATATCATCTATCTAACTACATCATGAGCATAATTTTGTTAAAACTGTTGGTTAAACAGTTGGTTTTGTAGTACACACGATGGCTAGCGTTTGCGACGTCTCGAGTTTAAATTCTGGATCGAAATAAAATAGGTTAAGTTCAGAATGACCACTTTCTCAAGACGACTTCATATTAATTGTATTTTTCAATGGAAATGTTCTCAGTAGTGGTCTAGAGTTTGAAACTGTGGCCGGTAAAATGACAATAGACTAACCCCCATTACATTGGGACTTAACATTATACATTTGTACTGTGTACGTGTATTTATAGCACTCTCGGTTGATGATTGCTCCTGTTAATGATGATGATTGAAAATGGGATAAAATAAGTCATCAACAAGTCCAAATATAATTTCAGTTAAGAGCAGTGATAGCCTAGTGGTTAGACCATTGGACTGCAAAGTCAGATGTTTCGGGTTCAAACCCAGGCACGCACCACTTGTCTTTTTGAAAGCATGTGCGTTAAAAGTTAATTGTCCAACATTGTGAGGAAACTTGCATGCCTAAGAGTTTCTCGAAGGTGTGTGAAGTTCGCCAACCCGCACTGGGCCAGCGTGGTGGACTATGGCCTAACCCTTCTCAGTTTGAGAGGAGGCCCGTGCCCAACGGTGGGACAGTTTCTTAACAGGGCTAATATTATTATTATATTTAATTGCAGTTAAAACAAATATAGCAAATTGAGATTGAGTCGCTTTACCCACTGGATTGAGTAGTCGCGGGTTTGATTCCCGGACGGGACAAATCTTTGTGTGACCTACAAATATTTGTTTCGGTCTGAGTGTTTGTGTATGTGGATTTCATATTTCAACCGCACCCACGACTCAGGAATAATTCCAAAAAAATGTTATGGTATATCGTGCGTGTTATTCGATGGACGCTTCGTCCACTTACAGTTAAGTTAACAATGAATTAATGCAGCCTTGAGTCGCGTGAGTTCGCCACCGACAATATAGTTGCGTATACTGTAAATTTATGCATAGAAAAACTACACTATATCCGACCTGGAAATCGAACCTAGAACCTCGTGATCGTTAGACGCACTATACACCACTGGATCGACGAGTTTAATTAGGATGGTTGTTTAATTACGAAACAAGTTCAATCTCAAAGCCTGAATAATTCTCTCGAGTTATTCAAATTTAGACCCTTTTATGTAAAATATTATGTACAATTTAAAGTTTTGATAGCCACCACCACACACGCTATGTTTTATAGCGAGGATATTGTTCATTTAAGTTTACAAGACAGATGCTCCCATGAGAGAGGAGGAAACCGGAGGCCCGGCCCTTTAATGACCAATTCAATTCGTAACGCTACGCGTTAAGATAACTTGTTTGACGGACGGAAGGCTTGGTCCAGTGGTTAAGTGCTTGAGTTGCTTCGCCCGCTGGATCAAGAAGTAGCGGGTTCGATTCCCGCACGGGACAAATCTTTGTGTGATCCACAAACATTTGTTTCGGTCTGGGTGTTTGTCTATGTGAATTTCATGTTTGTAAACGCAACCACGACACAGGAATAATTACTAGAGAGGGGCCACGTTTAAGAAGAAAAGCTTAGGGAAATTTTCGATTTATAATACTCCAATGGCATACTGAATACCATTACACGAACACTTCACTAAGTTATCTTAGCGCGTCCCGTTTAGTCATAGTAAATAAGAAACCTCTTGAAACTCTGTACTTTATGCCTATCGCGCAAGAGATCTGGCGTGATAATATAGATAGATAGGGCTTAAAATTTATAATCTATCTATATATATCATCACGCCAGAACTCTTGCAGGTTGGCAGAGAGTACAGAGTTCCAACAAATTCTTTCCTTACGTACCTCTATGGCTAAAAATGAATACCTCTAAAATTTAAAATGATCGACGTAAAGTGTTTCGAGTTTGTGGCCTTGCTAGCTTAACTTAGCAAGAACAAGCATCGCTCCATAAGGAATTACTGGATAGAAAATACCAACCTTTACGTACTAAACAAAATATTATGAAATAATTCGATCAAAGAAAACCACTCATCTGTGAGATTGCGCAACGTTAATCAGATTAAAAAGAAATTACAGCTTGTTAAACAGTTTTCCGTAAATTAAATATTTATGGAAAATATACGAGTATTTTTGATTGTAGCGGTGTATACTTAAAAGAAGGCCATCGGTTCGGCGCACGGGCTTAATTTTGGTACCTACAGCTGTTACGAGGCATTACTTGTTCAGATTATCGGCGAACAATTCACCGAGCAACTAGCCGAATAATTCGTGCACGAATATGACCACGTAAAAGAGTGCCGAATTCACCCGAACAAGTTGTTTACATACTCGTATTCGCGTCTATTCGTCTGTACTCGGGGAGTATCCAAACGAGGCATAAAGGAATTAGGATTATAGAAAGCAAATGTCACCACCATTTTCTCCAATTCAGGATTTCGGAGGTGTACTTTGTACACCCTTATTTTAATTAAGGTGTTAGGTCTCAATATAATTAGGGGCAAGGCTATTGTCATTATATGAATTATAAACTCGCGCTTTAGATATTATGTAAATTTAAAACGGGCAAAATTCTAATCCCAGGATTACTAAGAGAGGGGGATAGCCAGTAGGATAAAGTAAAACTGGTGAAATTTCTCGTTAGAAAAGCTGTAATAACAAACATTTCATGACATTTATTTTTTTCTATTGAAAAATGCCAACAGACCTGTCAATCTAGGGAACCTCATGACTCTGTGATCACCAGCCGCACCATGCAACATTAAAATCAAAAATTCACATTTTGGCTGCGACCCACATTTCCCATTTCAATTCTCAAAAATAAATAAATTTCTTACAATGAATATTTGGCCTGATTTCTTAATTACAATTCTTCCGCTACCATCAACGAAATAAAGAATATACGCTCTTATTTGCTCTCCAGGCGATTTTAACTAGTAAACAGAAAAAAATACTACCCTATATAGAATATAATGAGCTCCGTTCGCAACCGAGTCGCGTCTTCACAAAATTAATCTCGGCTTGTCCCAGTAAAATTCCCGCCCACGTAAGGCACAAAGGGTGTCGTATATCGTAATTTTTCATCGGTTGTATTGTCAATTAATATGTAGATTGGTGTCGGACGCGGTCTGATGGAGTACACGTACCCTCCGATGTTAGAATAGGGTTGGTTAAGGCTATGATCTGCTATTTTTTTATCATTATTTCATTTTGTTTCTTTTTTATAAATTAATTATTATATGATCCTATAATTTTGTATTGTAATAAAGTAAAGTGAATAAATAAATTCCACTATGATTACCACTATGATATGTTGGTAGATTTATTTTAATACAAATCACTCATACTTCAGTATATTTAGATTCAACGCTGCAGCAAAATACAGCAGGGGCCAATTTTCTCTCACACAATTACTGATTTTCATTTCTGCTTTATTTTATTTATCTTCATCAATACTTCTTGTCATGTCGATAGATATTTGCCTTATTTGTGTTCAGTGTGTGAGCACAAAATAAACTACTTATTTTTCTCTCTTTCTTTCTATACACTTATTTATCTCTCCATTGTTTCGCAGCGCTGTGCGACGGTGGTGTTCTTAGTGATCACTAAAGTTAAATAGCGTTCGGTTCGTCGGTCTGAGATGGGCGATTGTTTGTGTAATTATTACTAATATATTCGAGTGCCTCCGTGTTCCAGAAGGCACGCCAAGCCGTTGGTCTTCCGTTAAGCCGCGATGAAAACAGCAGCTCCATAGACTCCAATAGCAGGTGGCCACAAACCTGCCTCCATCAATCATCAATCATGCCAAAATTATATAAGATTTTTAAATCATCAGCGTGAAATGTATCATTACTGGATCCTCAACCACAACCCGGGGTGAACTTATCCCAAGTTCATGCTTGAACGAATACCGAGTGTAAATTGAAGAAGACTTATAGCTACCCGCTCGTGGAACTTATCAAGCTCCTCATAAGGCTTCCAACTTGATTTTACTTTTTTTTTACTTATACAATGTGTAACATAATTAACGCAAGAAAGTACCTGAAAGTATCGGCAACTGAATCTATTCCAACTATTTTTAAAGTAAGTTATTTTTTTTTTAAGTTTCAAAATAGCTGTTAGTCGTTCTGTTTGCTCTATTAAACAATATTTAATCATTATTCAAAGCATTACGGCCATTTTAATTGTATTTTTATTACACACACCTCAACATGTAGACGAAAGTTAATTAATTATTAAATTTTATGATTAATTTGGATACCAAAGTGCTTAAAAAATGGTAGAAGACTCCTTAAAATTGGAAGTTTGAATCTCGTATTGAATTCTTGAAGCAATAATATCTAATTTCGTATCTCAGGTCTTGCGTTATATGTTACATCTTGTGTATGAAATGTTAGTTGGGACCAAAGTTGCCTTTTGAAGCACGTAGATGAATAAAGATGGAAATGCCATGAACGATTATCGATCTCAGACTGATCGAACTGAATGCTACAAAACTTTTCAATCATGTAAACCTTTATGGTATTTAAATACTCCAGAGATTAAAAATAAAAACATGAAGCATGAGTGAACATGACCCTGGTTAATATATTTCGTGTATATAATTTAAGAGGATTTGCTTAATAAAACATCGGATTTGTTCAATTCGGCATCAGACATCCGACGGGTGTTCACACAAACCTTAATTAACTTGCGGATTTCACATTTTTCGGATGGTCTGCGTGGATGTCAATTTGGAGCCTATTTGATTTGAGGATCACGTAATCCGAATTTACATGGTAAGTTTAGTATTTCAGCTTTTAATAATTCAGATTCTTCTAATGTTTATTCGGTGGCCTCCAACTATATGCTTTCAAAAACATTTTGTGTTACATGTTCTCGTATTTGGGGCTTCTTGTTCGAAATAAAAAAATTTTGTTTTCCTCTCTTACATTTTTACGTATTTCTGAGAAGAAAACCACTGTTTCTGGGTTCAGTTGGTTTCACATTCACCTATCAATTTATAGACCTTAGACGACCTTAAACCAAGTTTTTGTGTGTCTCAAATAGCTCTGACCCATGTGTTAAATGAATGTTTGACGGACGGCTTGGTACAGTAGTCAAGAGCTTGAGTCGCTCCATCCAGAGTAGTCGGGGGTTCAATTCCCGCACAGGAAAATGTTTGTGTGACCCAAAAGTATTTGTTTCGGTCTGGGTGGTTATGCAGGTGAATTTAATGTTTGTAAACGCACCCACGACAAAGAAATAATTATTTCTAGGGGCTGCGCTATGAAAATAATTTCGTAATATTTTAATTGGCTTAATGAGCTCATTCTGAGTAGATCGGACCAACAAAAATAATTAAGAAGATTTACCCTCAAACTTCTCCCGGAACAACTATACCTTTTAGACGTCTAACACCTCAGACCCTCCCGTGACCATGGGTGCTGCAAAGCACTCGAAACGTCGGGAACTAAAAATCAAAAATAAACCGCGATAAAATCCGTAAAATAGTTTTATTTCATGTGTAATATTCGCGTAAATCTAAGAACTCAGTATGGCTTAATAAGATAATTGGGATTAAGATGATAAAACTGAATCGTTATTCTAGTGGCGAATACTGCGTGTTGATCACGAGGTCCCGGATTGTAATCCTAGCTCAAACAAAAAGTAATTTTTCGATCGAAGTCTGGCATTGTGCCTGGTATGATGACAATAGGCTCGCCCCCTGTGACGTGGAACCTAACATCATCGGCGAAAAGTGGGTGTACCCAGTACTTCTCTGCAAACCCCTCTTGTGGAATATAGGCGTAACGATGTTTACTTTTTAATTATTCTAATAAGATCATGTTGCTTTGAAGGTCCAAATATGACCTTTCCACAAAGAGTATATAAAATATGCACTTTTACTGTACTCTGAACTGAAGTTTTATTATCGTTGGCATCACTATCTTTCCTATGAAAATGAAATATAAAATTCTTTATTCAGTAAAAAGCTTTTAGCTCATAAGTTTTAATTGTCTCTTTTTTAACTGAAAACTTTCCGGTCAACGGAAACGAGTAATAACTATTTTTGTTGGTTTCTGAACTTCATATTATAAAAAATACTTATCATATTTGTGCTAAATAAAACTAATGTAATGCTCTGTACTCCCTGCCTACTTCGGAAGAGATTGGCCGTGATGATATATGATGGAGCTTTTTGAAGTAGTCATTTAAGTGACTGTATAAGCGTTACGTACTTTGTTTTGATTCGCTGTAAGAACTTAGCGCAAGAACGTATGTAAGACTAGTTGATGAGGAAAATACCCGCTACTAACACATAACTTGCAAACCAGGACTGAAAAATTGTCTGTACCATCAATATTCATCATCCTCATTGCTTACAGTTCCTACTGCAGGACATTAACATTCTTAACATTAACCTTCTTACTTTTATGCTACATTTACTTATCCTGAGCCAATCTGGATCAGGTCTTGACTATGCACCCTCACTATCGCCCGATCTTTGTACTGTCCACGTTTGTGGCATCCCTTTCATGGTCTCCGTCGCCACCGCAATCAAAAACCTTTTACAGCTGCCATTATTGTATCTTGGTATGTGTCCTTCCCACGTTTATTGATCGCAGATAATTTTAGCTAAATCCTTTGAACCCAGTCAAAGATCTTGTCGTCCTAGCTCACGAGTCACACAGACCCAAATCAAAGTGAAATGTTCAGCGCAACTAAGTAAATTGAAGGATTGGACATGTGTTTCGCCTTGACACGACGACTCTAGACGATTGGACAGGAAATTACCGCAGATGACAACTCTGGTATGTATGTATTTTCTTCTCTGTGTTACTCTATCGAAATATTTCTTAAAAGATGCGTAGAATTTGAGCAATTGGCAGATTGGAGGATATCGTACAAGTACGCTATGGCATTAAATTATGCTTTTCTAATTTATTCATAACACTAATGTTATACAATAAATACAATTACGTATAAAAAAACAGTAATCAAAAATCAAACAATTATCAACATAAAGGGGCGTAAATAAACAAAATAATTTACAAAGGCAATGCTTATGTGTTATAGTTGCCAGCGTTTTGGTCGCTAGTGCCCTCAACCAGTTGCTTCAAAATTAAAGGATAAGAAATGGAAGCATAGGAAGATGATCTCAATTTGACTCATTAAAGGGCAAGCATTGCTTTAATACCAAGGTGCTTTCTCCAAGCTTGTCGGAACTGAGACTACCTCGCACCTTGATTTGTGCGAGACCGTCGCGTAATAGTGGGACAGATTTCTTCTTCTTCTTAAGGTATCTCTCCAACTAGTGAAGGCTATTGCATATTTCTTTTTGTGTTTTGCGAGGCAGGATAGATCAAGGACACTTGCAATGTCTGTCCATTCTCTGATGGAATTCACCGATAACTTTTCTGCAGGCATCTTTATTTTTCGCACATCCTTTTTCATAATTTTGATTATTGGTCATTTTGATATCTATATTGTACTTCTTGCTGCTTGAAGATTTGCAAAAACTAGTGTTTCTTTCTACTTTTAAGTTAAATACAGATTGTTGCAAACATCGAGTTTATTTTTCTCAAATCCATACGGATAATATAGAACCATATAAAATTACATTTTGTTCGAGAACATTAACTTCTGTTTACGCCTGATATATAAAATATTCAATGTTATGAATCTCAAATGAGATTAGGAGGCGTGGGAATGATTTTCCAATGCCACGGCGGGACGAACGCCGGAAAAGAATTCTTGTGTCTGTAGCTCTATCATTCTGGAAAAGGTTAGGAGAATTTAGTAGATATTGATATAAAATTGTGGTTATTGAGTCTTGGGCATACTACAGGATGCGCTGCAGATTTTACTAACATTTAATGACGATCTTTATACGCTGATTATCGAAACAATTTAAAAATAAAAGCATGCTTATCTTTCTCATACGGAGGTGGCTGGAGAGTACACGCACACGGCACCGATGGCGTAAGGTTAGCTCCTTACCTTCTCAATGGCTCCAGAACAGCGAATTTTTAGACAGAAGAATCATATTTTTCTTAAACTATAATCAGAATCGAGGACCTCGTGGTCTTCAGCCGAACTACGCTCTAATATAACAAGTAGGTCTATCTACCTATATTATTATGCCAGATCCCTTGAAGGGTAAGGAAAGATCATATAACTTTATGCTCACTACCAGCGAGGTAGCAAAAATTTCGTAAAATCTGAAAATAAGATTTTGTCCTTAACTGTTCTTTTTTGCAGTGACGTGAAGGATAAAATAAGAAAGGGCAAACCCGCAATGGCTTAGATAACATCACGCATAACGTCACGTGAAAATTGAATGGGATTTTACTGCGGGATTTTGTGTGGGATTTATCTTGACGGTTCACAGCAGTGGGCGGAGACATTTTATTCTAGCCCATAAGCTACGCATACTATTTTTGTAGCTTCTCTTAAAATAATCATGTACTTGCTTTTATATAAGGAAGAGTACTGTTATATGAAAGCTGTATGTTAGTGATAAGAGCCTTCCGTTAAAGGTATGTCGTTTTGACCCTGTTTTATTTTCAAAATGTACTTAATACTTGACTGCCTCATTGGTTTAGTAGCAAAGCGCATGGCTTGGTGATCACGAGGTCCTGGGTTCAAATCCTAGGTTGGACAAATAAAGTTTTTCTAACGAAAACTTCCCAGTATAAGTCCGGAGCCTGGAATTGTGCCCGGTATATGGCAATAGGCTCCCCCCTATTACATGAGACGTAACATCGTCGGCAAAAAGTGGGTGTACTCAGTACACCTCTGCCGCCCGCGCTTGGGGAATAAAGGCGTGACGGTGTGTGTGTGTGTGTGTGGTACTTAATACTTGTGAACATTGCTAGTGCCAATATTACTATTTCACGAGTGCATTTATAAATATATTTTACGATTTGGCGGAGTGGTTCAGAGCTTAAGCTGCTCCGCCCACTGGGTCGAATAGCCGTGGGTTCGATTCTCGCACGGGACAAATCTTTGTGTGACCCACAATTATTTGTTTCGATCTGAGTATTTGTGTATATCAATTTGTCATGTTTGTAAACGCATCAACGACACAGGAATAAATCGTAGTGAGGGGTAGGTGGAGTACGTGTCTTTTAAAATAAATTATAAGCACAAATTATACATAAACAATTAGTCCGTGTCTTATCTGAAAACCAAACCAAGAGTCTTCGTAACCGGCGAGCGTGCATGTAACGAACTATGCGAGTAGAGGCGAGTTAGGAAAGAATCTATTGGAACTCTGTAGAGTATGTCTGCGATGCCTACGATGTGATGATAAATGGAGAGATAGAAATACAACAGTCTGAAATGAATGACTGTATAACACTTAAGAATAGCTTAACGAACAATATATTTTTTCTGTATTTTAGTGCGATGCTGTTACTGAATATAATGCTCAATATTTTACATGTCACTAACTTCGGTGATGGATTTCCAAACAATAATAATGAATAAACTTTACCCTTATTCTGAACCTCAAACTTAATAAACACTTAAATCATCACGTTTCATAACACCTAACAACTATACGCACGAATTTGTCTGGGGAATTAACTTCGAAAAACTTGACTAGAACTTAAGTAATCCTAACTAAGAACTTAGAGGATTAAGCCATTAATATTGATTTTCTAGAGGCATACCTGGCTCAAATTAAATTAATCCGTAAACTCGGGGTGAGACAGTGGGTTCGAAGCTACTAAATCCATTTAAGTGTTTTCAACGTCGTAAAGTCGAGACTGGATTTAATTGATTAGCAGCCGAGCCTGTTGGCTGTTTGGTTAGATATTCTGTTAGAGACTTGGAAATAGGTTAATTTGAGGTTTAAATAACGAGAGAAATATTACAAATGAAAAGGCTGGTGAAAACCTGGGTAAAACAACACTACTGGAAAAAAATATTACACCCGTCAAAGAAAGTTATTTGAAGTTCAAGAAACACTATAATTGCAATAGAGAAGATACCTGTGTACTATCGTTTACTTGCGAATCTTTTATTAATATAATTTAATCTAAAACTAAGCTTAAAACTGTTATATTTCAAGAATTGATCCAATTTAAAGTTGCAATTAATGCATGACAGGATTTAAATAAATTTTAATTTTTTCACAACACACTATTTCTTAGAAACATTTAGCCTACCTATATGAAAATTATCCTACAAGACAATGGAAATTTATCTCCTTGAGACACAGAAACTTTATTGTTATTATGAAGCACACACGAAATAGAGTGGTACCACATCCGAAAATAAGCCTTCAGCTTTAATAGCATTAAGTTCAATATTATGGTGAACATTAAAGAAAGAGATAAGAGGTGCTCACCCATGGCAAACAGGATGATGAGGGCTGACACCACCCAGGAGCACATGATGACGTCACAACGACTCCTACAGTTACATTTTCCAAAACTAGGCCTGGCTACTTTCACATCGGGAGAGATCTGGAACAAGTCAATGACACGTTAAATAAACTGAATAGTGAAATAGTACAAAATAATACAGTAAATAAGCTATTACAGTTTTACCGACAGAGATAAAAAACTTAGGCTTAATTTAAATCTGACTGAAGATGCGTCGCGTGTCCCTTTTGGGTGGCTTTTCAGTGAATTATTCAATCTGATTTTTTATAATTATTGCTACACTTCATTCAAGGCGTTGCTTGCGTGAATTGATTGCATTGTAGATATACACGGTGTAATTTTAGTCGTCCTAGAGCGAAATACAAGCTATATATTGTATCCAATGCCTACAGTTCACTGGTAATAAGAAAATTAATAAAAATAAGTAACATCTATCTACTGACCTGTCCGAATATAATAGCTAGGTTAAAAATCCGAACCACCGCAGGTATGTACTGGCCAGCTTACGAGCCGCGCCGCTTCTCAATGTTATTTTGCGCTTAGTATGGGTGTTTTTTCGTGCAATAAATTAGTTAATAATAGTATTATTATGGAGATGTTACAAAGTAAAGTGTTCTTTTATATTTTTTTTTTAGTAACAGTGAACGTAAACTTTAATACATCTTCTGGGATATCGCTCCAGCACGACTAAAAGAACACCCAGATGTGTATTGAAAACTGCTATAATAAAATTATACAGCTTGAACTCTCTCTAGTGCTACAGCTAAGTCAAGGTTAGCTACTTGACTTGTGCGTAGTGCCAGTTTTATCTAACCGATTTTTTAAATATCGCACTAAGTACTTAGGTCAAACTATATTAAATTAACCAAATGTGTAGGTCCCGAAAAAAATAGATAGATGGATAACTCTTTATTGTGCACCAATAAGATACATCTCAAAATAACAAAAGAACTAAAAGTAACACAAAAGGCGGCCTTATCGCTAAAAAGCAATCTCTTCCAGGCAACCTTGGGATGGAGAAATAGATTTGTAAGTAGTATTGACGGGGATGCACTTGCTAGAGATCATACTTAATACTCATACAAAATAGTTTTGTAACTTTTATTTGATACCCGAAAAATGGGCCAACATGTTAAATTGGCAAACAAAAATATAGCACCTGGAAATCATAATATTTTTGTACAGACACAGACCCTTAACACTTTTATAATAGTATGGACAGATCATAATAAATGCCTAAGCTAATTACAATTACAAACTTAACAGATTATGTACTATTAAGTACCGCACCTGTTCGTTAATGTACCTAATTAATGTAATTATGCCGGGAAAAAATGTTTCAACCTATAGTCCAACCAAAATAATAAATTATACCAAAAAACTGTACATTTACTAGAAGTATTAGAGTTGAAAAAGCTCATGCATTCATGCGTAAATGTACGTTATTACTTCGGGAGCGAGGCCATCCAAAAAATTTTAGGCACATGATATTATAATTACGTTCAATAGAACGGTTGATAAGTAGTCCTTTTGTTGTTGTTATCTGCGGTGGTATCTGTGATGTTATCTGCGTCCAGACTCCAGCCAACACCTCTCAAATTTGGTGTGTTGTGTGTCATAATTCTTTTCATTGTTTAATCCAGTTTTAAGTAAAGCATATGCCTAGCTTAATATAGCGCCAAGTCTGACTTCAGTATTTTAGAACCTGGCAACCCTAATTACCACCCAAAGTTCACCCTCTTTACATCAACAATCAGCGCATTAGCAACGACCGACATATATATCTATATACCTCACGATATTTCTTTATGAACCCCCACCATAAATTTTCGTGACGAGTTTTAAAAGTAAAGCGCAGTTTTGATAAATGACTCGGGGAGTGTCTGTACGACTCGTCTTAATTTTACTTCTGGCTTGTTTTACGAGTCGAGAATTTACGGGAGTCAAAGCGAAAAGCTGGGAAACAGTTTGAGAACCGCTGAAAATACTTTGCCCAATATTATATTGGTTAGCTTAGATTTTTTATTATGCTTGAATATATTTGTTTTTGTGATGATTGAATGTGGGAATTGCGTTAATTGCTAATTCATGTTTTTTAAACGTATTAAGCCGAATATATATTTTTGCGTTGATGTTTTTTTCATTAAAATGATCATGATCTTTAATGGTTGTTAATAAAATGAATTATTATGTATTATTTCCATAATTATATATATATAAGAAAAAAGTAGGTCTAGAAATAGTACTTTTACAATTATTGATTCGTCCAGATTATCATAAAATAAGCGCCAGATGTATGTAGTAATGTGATGGCATGTGATGTTACACACCTTTTTTTTCTATTAAAATGTTTGAATGAAATAATTTCAGATACAGTTGAAAGTAGAATCAACTTAATTCGGATTATAGCCTGTTTCACGACCTTAAAATTTTGTGCCTGGCGTGTTCAGAGCTCAAGGAAAAAGGACGACAAAGATAGTTTTTTTTTGTCAATAAACTTTTTATGCTCCTGTCGAGGCGAAAAATTTACGTCACAATTTTAATTTAGTAACGAATTAGGTATAAGACATTTCCTTACAATACTGACTGGAGTTAAGATTAGGTTATTTGTTTCTGTCAATTATTGTTAAGTGTCGTATTTCAAATACTTTAGTCATTGCCTACTACTCGATTTTAGAAATAAAATAGTCATTTCATGCAGAAAGTGAATTTATATTTTCCCTTCTTCTATTAGTTATGTATTTTTGTCATTTTTTATGCGACTAATACCTACGTTTTGCATAGATTTAAGTTGTAAATTTATGCATATCACCACTATTTAAGTTATATAACATATATTGTTATACAACCAATGGTACCTTGAATTAAATTGGAACATAAAATAAAACTTTTTTTTACGGATTTTATCGCGGTTTATTTTTGATTATTAGTTCCCTACGTTTCGAGTGCTTCGCAGCACCCATGGTCACGGGAGGGACTGAGGTGTTAGACGTCCAAAAGGCATACTTGTTCCGGGGTACCCTCAAACTTCTTAATTATTAAAATCAAAAATAAACCGCGATAAAATCCGTAAAATAGTTTTATTTCATGTGTAATATTCGCGTAAATCTAAGAACTCAATAAATTGGAACAGTTATATGTAGAGGTGCTTGTACACGGTGCCAGTAAATTTGCAAACTACATGCGCGGCCTACTGGTGCGAGTAACTCGCGTGCCCTAAAAGCGCAGTCACCATTGGTTTTTTTTAAACGTAGCCATACACTAGGATTTATACCTGTGTCGTGGGTGCGTTTACAAACTCGAAAATTCACACACGCACCCAAATACCCAGACCGAAACAAATAATTGTGGGTCACACAAAGATTTGTCTCGTGCGGGAATCAAACCCGTGACTATTAGACACAGTGGGCGGAGCGGCTTAAGCTCTTAACCACTGCGCTAAATCGTTCGCGCGCTAATGTCGTTTAGACGATGCGAAATCTGTGCAAGTTCCTCAATTCGCACCATTTACTTCCACGGTAAACATTTTCTGACTGAAGCTTTTATCCGAAAGCTCTTTTCGTCCCCACACATAGCTCAGCAAAGATCTCGAGTGTGATGCATTTCACAATGATTACACTGCCATTTTATTGTCCCCGCTATTCTTAGCCGTGGTACGGTGCAGAACTGTGAGGGGATGTAAAATTCTAGCCAGTTTTATACCCTTCAATCCAGCTTGGTTGGTGTGTACGGGGTTGTAAAATTATACATACTTTTGCATGTATATGTATGTTTGCAGTTGTGGAGTTCAACCATTGACTCGGCTTTGAGAAGAATGTGGTACAATCTTTAAGTTCGAAAAAATCGAGAGTGCACTTCGACCTACGAAATCAACATAAAAAAATTAGTTGAACACAAAGGTACTTACGAATAGTCATAAAATAAAGAAAGTGATTACTTAAGACTACCGCTACCGTCGTTCTTATGGACGAAAAGGGCAAAATAAACCTCCAAGGTTATTCTTTGGCAAATGAGTTTTACAAAAATTTGTTTTTCACAAGTAAATCCATGGGCTAGGAAAAACAATGCTGAAACAAAAAGTATATCTTTGCGAATACGAGTAGTATTCTACAAGTCCAATATTGGCTTCATTTAGTAGTTAGAATAACTGCTTAAGTGAAGTCGGTTCGATCTCTGCATGGAACAAATCTGTGTGTTACAAATAATTGTTTCAGTTTGGATATATGAAATTCATGTTCATAAACGCACCTACATAAATGAACATACAAATATAATTTCTGGTATGGAGCACAATTTATTTAAAAAAAATATAATATTCATTTTATCAGAAAAAGGATGATATCATATAATTGAGTTTTCTGTAGATTGCTTGTTTTATCTATGAAATTATCCATTTTATTCGATCAAATTTATATTTGACTAAATTATTTGCCGAAAGAAGTGTTATATTATTATTAAATTTTAATTTTAAAACACAAAAGTATCTTAAAACCTTATTTATAGAAATAAATAATAACTCATGGTTCCTATTGTAACACGTACCCCTATTGATCCTTATCATTATTTTAACTAATAACGGACGTATCAGCTATCGTGCGAATGAATCTTGTGGTAACACTGGCATTGCTTTGAATTCAAAATGGAGGACCGACGTCCCGCTGCTAATTAATGCGTTAAAGTCACTGGTCTCCGTGATTTTAAACGAGTACAGTAGTGTAGGATAGATAGAGGTTAGGATTAAACATGTTCTGATTAAAGAGCGATGGACAGATAATATTAAAGAATTCCTAAAAACGAATAAACCCAACTGTGGCCCAACCCTTTAACAGTTGTATATAGCTTAAGTAATATACATTTATAGACTCAGCTGAAGGTTATATAGCTTTAATTGATATTCTTGGCAAATATATGCAAAAGAGTCAAGGTAAGTAGCATAATTTAGATGAAAAATTACAAACCTTGGATCATAATTATACCCTTTAGTATAAAATACTACTGTGACAGTCGGGTAAAGATCGGGTGCATCAAATACATAAATGAGAACAAAATCTAGTATCAAGCCATCAGTATGTAAGCTGGACTCACAGTTGAATTATTTTCTATAAAAAGTAGTGTTATATAAAAGAAGTAAAACATCTGTTTATATTTTATTAACTAAGTAAGCTCGTTTTCTGTTTTGAAAGGATATGGACAAGATAACAATTTTACGAGTATCTTTATTTTCTAACCCCAAGCCATTCACAAAATGCCTAACGCAGAAAAAGGAATTCTATTACATAAAATATATCTATCCCGTCATAAAAAAATCTAGTCATGAAACCAGCCAAAACTCTATTCATGTAATCAAATTAAAACTACAGTCATATCGAAAATACTTCAACTTGGAATCGAAGAGGCGAACGGCGCCCACGATGACGTAACCGTCGAGACGACCACTCTTTTTATCTAAAAGCATAAAAGTCGGGAATGTTGGAAGTTTGACGCGATATAAATTAATATTATTTTTCCGAGAAATGTACAAAGTACAAATCTATCTATCTATCTATATCATCATGTCAGATCTCTTGCAGGGTAGGCAGGGGGAACAGAGCTCCAACAGTTTTCCTTACAAACCTTACCTTATAGTTTGTCTCATATACCCTTGCCGGCTACGGAGTCTCCGTAGCCGGCAAGGGTATATTCATTTGCCTTTCACATAATACACGGTCTATTTGGTCATGGTAAGATAGTCTAGAAGATAGTTTACTAAGATACATATTATTTTTTTCACCGCACAGCACTAGGTCCTCGTAGTGAAGTCAATGTTTCTCAGTGTAATCTTTCTCGGCTCTATTTGTGAAAGAAGTCCTTTCTTTGCCTAGCAGTGGGACAATATAGAAAAAATAAATACCGTCACGCCTATATTTTCCAAGCGGGGGTGGCAGAGGTGTACTGAATAAATCCACTTTTCGCCGACGATGTTATATATATATATATATATATATATATATATATATATATATATATATATATATATATATATATATATATATATATATATACTATAAAAAGAATTTATCATAATTCATATTCATTTTAGTGATTCCGAAGTTTCACAAGTTTATTATATGAACCATAGTTAAGAGGAGGAAATATATAACGTTTATTAGCATGATGATGACTCATCAGTATGATTAAAATTAGATAGTTATAAAGAAATAGAAAGTTACCATAAATTAACATCATTGTCAAATGGTAATGCATTAACTATATTTCAGTATTGATTTATTAATAAAAATTGTCAAGATTAGTTGACACTTTATCAACGTTATTACCTGCAGTTATTTACTTATAAAGTTAGATTATACGGTATATGTTTGAATTCAATTCAATATCGTTACACAAACAACATTATCGAATGCAAATAGTTACGGCTAATACGAAATTACATCAAACAAAACAAACCACATCTGCTTATGATCCTAATCAAATCACTTGTCATGTCGGTAAAATTAATTTTGATAATACGTAATCAAATGCATAGAGCTTCGTTGGAAGATCATATTAAAAATATTATCCTTCCAATCTTAGAATAATTTCTTGTATCAGTCGCATTTTACTTATGATGGTTATTTGCCGTCGGTAATTTTGACCCCCTGTCTAACCCCTTCAGTAAATAATCACTTAAAAAATCGGATTTCTGGACTCACTGGCTCTAGCTGTGCGTTGTCTGTCGATGTGTCTGTGTTATTTATTAAATTATTTTTTATATCTAATATTATAAACGTCAAAATTTGACGGACCACTTAGCGCAGTCGTTAAGAGCTTAAGCCTCTCCGCCCACTGGGTCGAATAGTCGCGGGTTTGATTACCAAACGGGACACCCCCAATTATTTCTTTCGGTCTCAGTATTTGTGTATGTGGATTTTCATTTTTGTAAACGAATCCATGACACCGGAATAATTCCTAGTGTGGGGCTAAGTTTTATTTTTAATAAGTTAGGTAACGCATAGTGCAATTTTAAATCACGAGGTTCTAGGTTCAAATGTAATCGCTATCGGACTGTGTGTTGTTGGGGTTTATCTATAGAAAAAATCCCAATGGCGGTTCAGTATCTAGAATTGTGCTCGGTATAATTTCCATAGGCTCACCCCATTTTATTAGAACCTAACATTATCGGCAAAATGTGAGTCTACACGGTACATCTCCGCCAGTCCCAAATAGGCATAACAGTGTTCTCTTATAAAAACTATCACACTACTAAACTTCATCTGTGTTGCTGTAAAGAACTCTATCGCTTCCTACTCAGCAGCCACTCAGCCGAGTAAATTCATACTTCAACTCGACACCACCCTTACCCCATACAACCGCACACAAACGCACACATTTGTCACCAGACAGTTTGAACAAGTCTTTTTTCCTTTTCTGCACCAATCTCCCTTTTGCGATGTCGCCTATTTATCTATTCTTCAATCAAGTTTATTGCATTCTCAATCTGGCTTACCACTTCCAGAATAAGGTCGTATTTTGCTCAATTGGAATGCAAAGTGGTGGTACAAACAGGACTACCTCTCGTGGGCCTACAGATCAATTATGCATGCCATGACAAGAGATAGGAGGCTTAAATAATAAAGGGGGACCATTCAAACTGACAGCGGATTTGATAGGACTAATTATTTAAGTCTGGGGTCCGTTATTGGTACGGCGTACGATGAATGGGCGGGAATCTGAATTTATGTCTATTTTGACATTTATTGATTGCGAGGGTAGAATTGAATACTTGATATTCCCGAAGGGGTTAGCAAAAATGTAGATAGATAGTAACCATAATTTCATTAATTTTAGTAGCCAAAAAGTCAGTATTGCAATTCAAGCATATATAATATACTTATAGTAGTTTATAAACTACAGCACTTAAAAAAAAGCAGCGAATATAGCAAAAAATTAGCCCCCTGCCTATTTTGGAGTTTTTTTTCTGATTAAGTTTCTGTTGAACCCCTTTACTCTCTGCCTATCCCGCAAGGGACCTGATGTGATGATATAGACAGAAAAATAGACGACTTTTTTGTACCGTAGTTTTTAATACACGATTGTCTCTAGTATTTGCCAAAATTTGAGATTTTGTCCCTGTTTAAGTTGGCAATCATTCTCATTTTAGTTTGGTTATCAATTTTATCATGAAAAATGATAAAATGACTGTCTGTCTTCACATAAATACCAAAGGTGGTGACTAAACTTACTTATAGCAGCTTTAAAAACTATTGTGTCAACTTTTTCGTAGTCTTTTATCGCCTTTTAGAAGCTCAAATCTTGGTTACGTGCTTTAATAGCCACTATACATTCGAGCCAAGGTTTTACATACCATATGACGATAAATAAGCACACATCTTGTAAGGCCTTTTTGTCCGTCGCAATCATTCTGAAGTGAGACCGAAACAAAAATATTTTAAAGAGTAAAGCGCTCTCGCCCTCCATCGTGCTTGATGCATAGCTTGAGGGGGCTTAATTTTTATTTTCTTCTCTGAATCTCCTCCCAAAAACACTACGCATAGTAAAACTAATTCACGATAATCGTTTCTTATAAAAGCTTCGTCCAGATCTGCTTTATAAAACTTTAACGAACATGTAATGTTTGTCTCTGCAACCTGTTTTTTTTTTGTAATATAATGTCATTTAAATCGATATTTTTCCAATTGTCTCTAAACTTTTTGAAGATCAGGATATCTAGACTGTTAGTCATTTGTTTTATTTTGGTATCGAACACAGTTTTTAATACCAACTCATAAGCAAGTTGACGAAAAGCGAAAATTAAAAATTCCCTTCCTAAAGTTTTCTCCAAAAGAGCAGAAGCTCCATTGAAACGGCCAGTATTCTAAAATGTCGTATCGCAACACATTATTTGTACTTAATCATTAAGGTTCCAGTTATAGAGGGCAGTAGAGATGGCTTTAGCTTGATGTTTACCCGAGGAACTCTGTAGTTTTGGTACTTCAAGAAGCTGTTCTCTGTCATCATATGAAGCGATATTGATACGCGTTCTTCTTTTGAACTTCGCACATTCAAACCTGGTAATAGTTTTCCACCCCAATAAACTGTGACTACGTCAGGTTCATTCTTCTGAAAGTTTCTTTTATTGTTTCTGCCCTGGATTTTATGACCTGAGTACGAACGCTGGATCGAGGATTTCGATACCTCCTAGGTATAATTAATAATAGTCATATAAAAAATTTAGGTATTTTATTATTTTGATATAAACGTTTATAATCAACCGTGATCATAATGCTAGTTTTAAAAAAATAAAACAGAACAATAATTACCCGTTAATTTCACGTTAAAGTTCAAGTTAAAATCGTACATTTTATACTGATCTAAATAAAATCGTACCAGTGTACGCGGAGCGTGAGGGTAGACGCGTCGATATAAGTTTATTGCGGCTCAGTATACGATGAGTGGCGGCGAGTGCGCACGCAATTTTTGTTAATATTTTTGTACTAATTCAATTTTTGATATTTTTGTGTTAATTGTGTTATAATATATTTTTTTATCTGTTATATATTTTATTACTTGTTATTGGCATGTTTAATACAAAAATATGAATTCTTGCATTTTTCATTAAATAATTGTTTGTTTTAGCGTCTCCATTGCCACCTGATGCAAATTTTACGGAAGAGTAGCTATCAATACTTGATGATGTTGATTTGAATGATAGCAAGGATGTATTGCAGAATATCCTTCTAACGCTTCCACATTATTCCCGTATGATATTCCTTGCTCCTCGCCTTGGGTATCGAATAGTGATACTAGATCTCCGTGTGGTGCCGGCAGAGCAGAATAGCGCCACCCCATATCTTCCCGTGGGTATCGTAGAAGGCGATTAAGGGAGTGTGAGAAAATACTGACTCCTTGTATCTTTCTCACCGTGATACTGCTCCGTCTGTCTGAGTCCTTCTCCGGTCGTAACGGTCTCCGTTCCACTGGGCCCAGAAGGATAAGGATGAGTATGTGCACCTGTGTCTCGCGCGTATACTTGTGCACCTTAATATTTCCTGCGCATCTGACCGCTTCCGTTACTGGACTCCGAGTACGCAAAAGTCCTGTGGCGATGGGTAGAAGTAGAGAGGTCTAGCCTGATGCAAACTAGGCTTTGTCTGATATCTGCACGCAGGCGGTCCCGGGGGCGTGAGAACACGCCGTGGTCGTTTCCGAGCTGCACATTTGGGACGACAGCACGGGCTCGGCAGCACTTGGGATGTCAAAGCAGCCCTGTTTAGGGAGGCACTGCTTTCCCCGCTCAGCTGGGGAGGGGGCTAGAAAAGGTGCCCTAAAAAATGCTCGTCCCGACATGGCAGATGGTAGTAACCGCGGCTATCATCGCATCATTTAAATCGTGGTCGACGCCGCAAAGGAAATTTAAAAAGAACACCTGTTATGACATTCGGCGCGTGGAACGTGAGAACGCTTCTTGATCGAGATGTCAACGCCTGCCCCGAACGTAAGACCGCCATAGTAGCTCGGGAACTTCATCGCTATAACGTGGATGTGGCTGCTCTCAGCGAAACACATCTCCCCGATGAAGGAGAGCTGGTGGAAGCAGGTGGCGGCTACACTTTCTTCTGGAAAGGTACCGCTGCCTCCGAAACTCGACGATCAGGGGTAGGTTTTGCCATCAAGAATCACTTAGCAAAGCATTTAGAGGAGTACCCTGTACATATCTCAGACCGCGTAACCACACTGCGCCTTCACCTGGACAATGACAACTACCTTAATGTCATCAGTGTCTATGCTCCAACGTTAGACAAGTCTGATGACATCAAGGAAAAGTTCTATGAGGAAGTGACACATTGCCTCGATAGCTTCAACGCCAGGGAGCAGGTTTTATTGCTGGGCGATTTCAATGCCAGGGTTGGACGGGACTATGAGGCTTGGCCTGGAGTTCTGGGTAGACATGGAGTTGGCAACATGAACAGCAATGGTCAGTTGCTGCTCAGTCTTTGTGCTCAATACGGTCTGGCAATTACGAACACTATGTTTAGACTTGCCGCCAAGTACAAGACAACATGGATGCACCCAAGATCTAAGCATTGGCATTTGATTGACTATGCTATCGTGAGACAAAAAGATTTCAGCCAAGTACAGGTCACCCGCGTGATGCGTGGTGCGCACTGCTGGTCTGACCACCGACTTATTGTCACTAAGCTACGAATCCGCCTCCGTCGCCCGCGTAGATCTCTTATAAAAAAGCTTGCTTCTTTGAACTTGGATAAGCTAGAAGATATCGCGGTCAGGGAGAAATACGCTGAAGCCCTGTCTGAAAAGCTGATGCCAGCTAATAAGGTAGGTGATGTTGATGCTGCCTGGGGAACTATGTCATCTCATATCATGGATACCGCTTCAACTGTACTGGGTAAAAAAATCCGTCGCAACGAAGACTGGTTCGATGGAAATGATGAAACCCTGCGGGCAGCATTCGACAAACACCGAGATCTCCTGCGACAGCACAAAAGGCAGAGAGGAAGCGTTGCGGTTGTTAAAGCTAGTGACCTCGAATTGCGCAAGCTGTCTCGACATATGAAAGACAAGTGGTGGCAGGACAAAGCTAGTCACATGCAATGGCTCATTGACACAAACCAGCTGGGTGAGTTCTACAGTGAGGTACGTAAGCTGATTGGTTCATCCTACCAAGCTCGGGTGCCTTTAAGGTCTCTAGACGGTAGTCACATGTTGACAAGCAAGGAGGATATACTAAACCGCTGGGCGGAGCACTTCAACATTCTGCTAAATGTGGATCGATCAGCTGATCTGCAAAGTATCGGTTTAATGCCTCAGCTCCCTATCGCCTTTGAGCTGGACGAGACTCTATTGCGTGACGAGGTTGTTACTGCCATCAGACAGCAACAAAACAAACGGGCGGCTGGCATTGACCTTATACCAGGAGAGCTGATAAGATACGGCGGAGAGGAGTTGCGCACGTTAGTGTGGGAACTATTTGTTCGCATGTGGGAGGAGGAGCGCGTTCCGGATACCTTTAAAGTATCGCGCATAAGTGCTCTTTACAAGCACAAGGGTGACCGATCTGACTGCAACTCCTACCGCGGTATTTCGCTCCTTTCAGCCCCCGGAAAGGTCTTTGCTAGAGTTCTCTTAAACCGCCTAAAGAACTTGTCTGAAAAGATTCTGCCTGAAACCCAGTTTGGCTTCTGACCGGACCGAGGCACATGCGAAGCTATATTCTCTGTGCGTCAACTGCAAGAAAAGAGCAGGGAACAGGGCTGTCAGCTGTACCTTTGCTTTGTTGACCTGGAGAAGGCTTTCGATAGCGTGCCTCGGGAAGCTCTATGGTTGGTGCTAGGTAAGCTCGGGTGCACGGAAAAGTTTGTGAGACTTCTTAGACTCCTGCATGACGACATGCAATGCTGCGTTGCCGTAGACGGTGAACAGACAGACTTCTTCCCCGTTACCTGTGGGGTGAAGCAAGGATGTGTCTTAGCGCCTACTCTGTTCGCCTTATACTTTGCGGTGGTAGTTAGAGAGGTCTTACACACTGTTTCTCAGGGAGTCCGCATCCGTTTCCGCACAGACGGCAGCCTTTTCAACTTGGCTAGACTTAAGGCTCGCACTAAAGTCTCTTACGCACTGATCACTGAGATCATGTATGCTGATGACTTGTGCTTCCTATCAGAATCCCTAGACGGCCTGCAACAGCTGATGTCCGCATTCCACCAAGCCTGCCGTAAGTTTGGCTTAAAGATCAGTGTCAATAAGACGGAGGTGATGTCCCTGGACATGCACGGTCACGAGACACTGACCATAAAACTTGGTGAGGATGTGCTAAAGCAGGTGGATAGATTTCGCTATCTGGGGAACACTGTAACATCCAAGTGTGACCTTGATGCTGAGATCAATAGCAGGGTGGGTACCGCAGCTGCGGCATTTGGCAAGCTATGTACCAAGGTCTTCTGCTCGCATAACCTTAAGTTGCCCACTAAGATATCGGTGTATATGGCAATCGTGCTGCCAAACCTCCTATACTCCTCTGAGACGTGGTGTGTATACCGCCGCCACATTCGCACTCTGGATCGCTTCCACCTTAAATGCCTCCGTACCATCATGAGGATCAGATGGTCCGATAGAGTGCGAAATACCGAAGTTCTGCGACGAGCCAATGTTGGTGGCATTGAGGCCTATTTAATGCGTCGACAGCTTCGGTGGTGCGGTCACGTATCTCGTATGGCGGAGGAAAGAGTGGCGAAGCGCATCTTCTACTCTGAACTGGAGAAGGGCAAGCGGAATCATGGCGGTCCCCTCCTCCGGTACAAGGATGTCCAAAAGCGACACATGAAGAGATGCAACATAGAGCCCTCTCGTTGGGAACGTTTGGCAGCACAGCGGCCAGAATGGCGCAGGATGGTGAACAGCCAAGTACACGAGTTCGAGGCTCAGCGTAAAGCTGACCTTGACGCCAAACGCAATCAGTTAAAGGCCCGCCCACCTGCTGCCATATCATACAACTATGAGAACGGCGTACTTACGTGCCCTTAATGTGCACGGAGTTTCGCCGCGAAGATAGGCTACATAAGCCATCTTCGAGCGCATCAGCGGCATTACTCTGACTAGGGGTCTTTAAAGTGGTCGCCATGGCCGAAATCGGTCGGATCAATCATCATCACTAGAACTCAAAAAGGAATTCGTTTGCCGTCAGTCATAGAAAACACTCAAGGTAATTCGCCCATCCAGAATAACATTATTGAAAAGTATATAGTAAAAAACAGTAACTCCTGTTAAATATTAGAAAATTATAGTGATATTACTCCAGTACCATCGCCGTATAATTCTTTTGCCCCATCACTTGTTACTAAAAAATGGAAGGATCAGAAGAAGAAATATATGTTAATAGAGGTTTGGAATGTGTCAGTAGAAACGAAAGAGTGCATGGTAAGAGAATTATGAAAACTTCTTGCCTCGTAACTTGTCGGAAAAAATGCAGTTAGAAATTAACAGAAGATATTCGGCAAAGAATTTTTGATATGTTTTGGAGTATTGGAGACCCCTTTTTTTGCAAGGTATGCTGTAAGAGCTGAAAAAAAGGTTTAGTGTGGATAAAGAAAATTGCACGCTTTAATTGAAATACAGACGAAAGATAAAATGCTTTATATGCCTGATCAATGGTATACAGCTTTAAGATTTGTCATATCCGATTAAAAGCCGCACAAAGTTATTGAAGTGTCTCAGGATTTAATAAAAGATTTCAAATCAAAGCTAAAACTTATAAACAAATGGACAACTACTAATGATGGATCTAAAATGCCTTGGAATAAAGTAATGGAAGTAGTAGTTAAAACAGAAAACCCATTTAGGGTCTTTTATAAAACGATTTACCAAGATTATACTTATAAGTGGATAAATTGTGTAAAGAAACCTAAAGCTACTCGAAATCGAATAAAGTTGTATATTGATATAGATAATATTTCTTTAGCTTATGAGACACCCATTCCTAATGACCAAAATAAGCAGACGGACTTGATGGATCTTTGTAAGACGCTGTTGATTCCTAAGGAGTATCATTTATTTTGTAATAATTTGATCTCAACTAACTCTAATGGAGCTGATGACAACAATTCAGACTGATTTTTAATTTGTTCAACCTTCGATATTTTTATTTATTTTGTGAAACCTTATAGCTATTTTTTGGGCATTAGAATTGCCTAGACTTTTTAGATATTTATGTTATATATCTAAGTTACCATTTATAGTTCTTATTATTTTGATCGACCTACTAGAGAAGTACCTGTTTTAGTTTTTATTTGTATTCATTGTTTGTTGTTTTTTTTTTTTATGAAACTATAATGATACAAAAATGATAATTTGTTTTTGTTGATTTGTTCAACTTGTAGCTTTAGTAAGGCTAAATAATGTTTAAAAATATGTTACTACTTAATTATAGCAAAAAATACATTGCGATTCTTTAAAGTGCTTTGTTTTTGTTTATGATTCTTCTTCTTCTTCCTAGCCTTTATTATTCCCACATTTCGTAAGGGCGGCCGCTGGTCTAACCGGTTATTCGCTGAATATCAGTTTTCCATGGAACGACTGCCATCTGTCCTCCGTAACTCGAAGAGATACCGATATCCGTATGGTTAGACCGGTTGTCAGTATATTAGATAGAAGGTACTGACTTCCCAATAACGACTACCATAGATGTTCATGACAGCCGGAACCGACGGCTCAATTTGAGTACGCACAAAATTATCTCCGAACAGACATCGATGCGCCCGGGGATCGAACTCACGACGTGGCAGTCGAACGTTCTACCACTAGGCTACCGTCCCGTCACCTAACCTTGTGTTTAATTATAATTATATCATTATTAGAATGGAGTCAAATGATTCCATAATTTTTATGTACAGATATTATATAAGAATTAAAATGAGTAAATGTAATGCCTCGGTAAATTATATAAGTCCAGTATACGATGAGGTATACTGGTATACCAATTGAGAGTCGAGGAAGCCAGAGAGGTATGTAAGGAAAGAACCTGTTGGAACTCTGTACTCTCTGCCTACCCCGCAAGGGATCTGGTGTGATATTATAGATAGATAGATAGATACGTTGAGGTTTCAAATCCTAACATAGCTAAGTACTTTCTTAGTATAATGAGTCAAGTGATGTAATTTCAACATTTTATTATTCATCATCTCAGCCGATACTTGTCCACTGCTGAACATAGGCCTCCCCAATCGCTTTCCAGCGTAACCGGTCCGATGCCACCTGCATCCAACGACTTCCAGCGATTTTAACAAGATCGTCGGTCCATTTGGCAGGTGGTCGTCCCACGCTGCGCTTGCCAATACGTGGTCTCCACTCTAGAATCTTTCTGCCCCAACGCCCGTCCGATCTTCGCGCTATGTGGCCCGCCCATTGCTACTTCAGCTTGCTAATCTTAAGGGCTATGTCGGTGACCTTGGTTCTTCTACGAATCTCCTCATTCCTGATTCGATCACGTAGAGTAATGCCGAGCATAGCTCTCTCCATAGCTCGCTCAGCAACTCTAAGCTTTTTTATGAGACCTATTGTAAGAGACCACGTCTTTGATCCATATATCATCACTGGTAACACACATTGACTAAAAACTTTAGTCATTAGGCACTGAGGTATTTTGGATGAGAAGATTTTGCGCAGTTTCCCAAACGCTGCCCAGCCGAGTTGGATTCTTCGATTGACCTCTCTCTCAAAGTTGGACCTACCTAAATGCACTACCTGTCCCAGGTAAATGTATTCGTCGACAACTTCAAGAGTAGAGTTCCCAACGGTGAGTACGGTGGGTACGACATGGACGTTAAACATTATTTTCGTTATGCCCATGTTCATTTTAAGACCCACTTGTTGAGATACTCTGTTGAGGGCGCCAAGCATTCGTCCTAGATCTTCCAGCGACTCCGCCATGACCACAATGTCGTCGGCAAATCGAAGGTGAGTGATGTATTCGCCATTGATGTTGATGCCAAGTCCTCGCCATTCCAAGAGCTTGAATGCGTACTCTAAGATGGCCGTAAACAGTTTCGGAGAAATGACGTCTCCCTGTCTTACTCCTCTTTTTATGGAGATCGCCTTCGTGCACTGCCCCTGTACTCGGACTGACATGGTGGCGTTATTATACAAGCACTTCAACACTTCGATGTACCTATAGTCAATTCGGCATCGCTGGAGAGATCTAAGAACCGCCCAAGTCTCGATCGAATCAAAGGCTTTCTATATACTCCTCAGTCTTCTGTATAACCTGCCGCAGCGTATGTATGTGGTCTATGGTACTAAAGCCTTTCCGGAAACCGGCTTGCTCGGGAAGCTGGAAGTCATCATACCTGCGTTCGAGACGATTTGTGATGACTCTCGAAAACAACTTATAAACATGGCTCAGCAGTGTGATGGGCCTATAGTTATTTAATAAAATGTTATCACCTTTTTTGAAAAACAGTACCACCACACCCCTGTTCCATGCTTCCGACGTTTTCCCTTCGAGCAAGACGGAATTAAACAGCCTCTGAAGGACTTTAAGTACCGGCGATCCGCCCGCTTTCAGAAGCTCTACGGTAATTCCATCTTCACCCGGCGCTTTGTTGTTTTTGAGTTGTTTGAGAGCCATCCTAATCTCGTACAGGCTGGTGTCCGGGATATCTTCAGTGTAATGTTGGGTTAGCTTGGCCCTTGGGCCTTTTACCAAGTCAACAACAGGTTCAGCTACTGAGGTATACAACTGCCCATAGAACCGACGGACGATTTAGCGCAGTGGTTAAGAGCTTGAGCGGCTCCGCCCACTGTGTCGAATAGTCGCGGGTTCGATTCCCGCACGGGACAAATCTTTGTGTGATCCACAATTATTTGTTCCGGTCTGGGTATTTGTTTGTGAATTTTCATGTTTGTAAACGCACCCACGACACAGGATTAAATCCTAGTGTGGGGCTACGTTTTTAAAAAAATAAAAAATAAAATAAAAATAAACCTCTCTATCTCCCTGAGCACCTCCGACCTATTCGACGTTACGTTTCCGTCCTCCGTCTTCAGCTTCGTTAACTGGCTTTGCCCAATAGACGCGTCTCTTGCGAACACTTTGGAGCCCTTGTTCTGCTATGGTCTCCCCAATACGTCTTGTATTGAAGGACCGTAAATCGTGTCGCAAGGACTTCAATATCTGTCCATTGAGCTGCCTATAGGACTTAGCATCATCGGAGGTTTTGAGTGTCATGGTACGTCGCTCAGCCATGAGGTTTCGGGTGTAGTCAGATAGCTTTTGAGGCATATTTTTACGGTGGGGCTTAAAATACTTGGATCCGACCGTATGGACAGTCTCTACCAGCCTATTGTTGATTTCGTCCACTGATGCGCTGCTGTCTAGCAATTCGAAGCGGTTTGACAATTTGAGTTGGAAGTTTTCGGGGTTTTTAATATGTGCATAAGAGGGTCGGAGCGTAGACTTTATCAGACGCGATCTTTCCATTTTGACATTAATATTTAATGTGCCTCTGACCATTCGGTGATCACTGCAGGTTTTTACCCTGTGAATCACGGAGAGAGAAATATTTGTCGCTTGGTGCTCATGATGAAGACTATCTCAGTTTTTGTGAAACCATCAGGGCTCATCCAGGTCCATTTCCTATGAGACGGCTTCTGTAAGAAAGAGTTCATCATAAAGAGTCCCTCCTTCTCCAGAAATTCGGCCAGCCTCTGACCCCTGGGGTTGCGCTGCCCATACCCAAATTGCCCCACTCTCAACTCCTCGTTGCCCCGTTTGCCCAGGCGCGCATTGAAGTCACCCATAACTACTGTAAAGTGTGCTTTGGAAGTATGTATGGCTCTACTAATGTTCTCATACATAACTTCGACCTCATCATCTGAGTATGCCGAGGTCGGTGCGTAGACCTGTATGACCTTCAGCGAATATCTTTTGAATATTCTGAGTATCAGGTACACTACTCTGCTCGACACACTAGTGATGGACACAACGTTGTTTATGAGTGACTTGTGGACGATAAATCCGACACCACCTTGGGACTGCTGTTCGCCCTCCCGGTAGTAAAACGTACGTTTAAGGTTATCGTGTCCTCGCCCTTTCTTCGGACCTCCGATAAACCAACAATACTCCACCGCAACTTGTTTATCTCTTCTTCCAGCTCAACTAGCTTCTCATCTGTTCTCAATGTGCGTGCGTTGTATGTCACCAGGGCCAATTTTCGGTTTTGGTGGTAGCCGAATCTCTGCCGGAGATTCTTCGCACCCCTTGTCCTGTCGTTACCATGGCTGCTACCGTGGCCAGGACGAACAGGACCGCCGGGGACTAGGGGCCTGGTTTTATTACTTTCCATAATATTGGTTAGGGGTATTTGCCATACTCGCCACGCTTGGCAGGCGGGTTGGCGAGCGCAGTTTTTGGTCGTAGAAGTGTTAAGGGAACGCTGCTGCCCATTCCCTAGTTTTCCCTTAGTCGCCTTGTACGACACCCGATGGGATGAGATGGTTTGGTCCTATTCTAAGCCGGGAACCACGCGGCCCATTTTATTATTAAGTGAAACAGAAAATACCGAAAACAACCAAAAGTAAGATGATATTAATAAAATGACAATCATATTTCATAATATTTTGGTGTAAACCATGGATTTTGAAGTACAACGTATATGAATATAACTGGTAGTTAAACCATTTTACTATTAAGACCCGTCGGCGTATACCCAGACATGTACATAAAATGTGTATTAAGAACAAAAATCAACAAAATTATTTTATAACAAAGGAAGAGCTTCCAATCTTTATTAAAAAAAACATTTAATACATTTCGAAATAGTCTGATTTCATTAAAATATAAACGATTTGCCTTTAAATCGCTCTCCTGTAAAATTACTATTATGTTAGTTGACTCATTATACTAAGGAGGTATCGAATGTTACTGGGAAAATCATCGCTGCTCAGACCAAGCGCTTCTACGACCGCATAAAGAATGTAAACGGAGTCTCTTATATTTAGCTGGCATCGGTCTAAAGCTGCGACAAGTTTAAGTGTGATCAGTTTTTTTCTACTTCTTTTCAAATTTGGTTCTGAGCAGGGAACCTCTGGCAAATTGAATTATGCCGTCTTGTGTCGTTCCTGCCTGTAAAATGCTGTTAAGCTTAAACAAACATAATGGGATCACATTTCATACATAATTAGCGCATTCAGGTGCGGTATTATTTAAATATTAAAAAAAAAAAAAAAATCTTTGGTGTAAACATTGTCCGCGTATTTTTAGTGTTCCTAAAATTATATTTGTGCGTTAAACTGCACAAAACTGTGATATATTGGCTGAATAGTGCACAATAATCAATAATAAGTGTTTGCATAAGTGTACCTACGAGACTTTTGAACTTACATTGTACTGCTCAAGATTATCTTTGTATTAATACTGTTGACTCTGCGTGCCTGTGACATTCGTGTATTCATGACGGATGATGATTGTTGTTAGCTGTTTAGCTAAGTGACGGTAAGCTAATTCAATTTTAACGTTATTCTGGCCAACAACACTCATTTAATCACCGGCATAATACCGTTTAGAAAAATATTTTGAAGTTTGACACTTGCATTCAAAACAAAAGAAGCGCAAAGACAATCGTTACTCTGCTAGTGTTGCGGTGCAGTAAAACGTACTAAACGTGAGCGTATGAATAGTCATTCGACCATAAACAATATTATTTAATAGGCTTCTATAATGGCTTCCGCTAACAAATGTGCTGGTTGCAAAGGTGTGATCAAGGGTAAAGAATTATTGGTGTGTTCAACTTGTGGGCTTAAATATGATTTATTGTGTTCCGCTATAAGCGAGAAGCAATTTAATGCTATGAGTAAGGAGCAAAAGCGGGTATGGAAATGTCCTGGGTGTCGTAATAAGCAGCCCAAAAAAGATAACACTAACACTCCCGTTCACTCAAATATCCACCCAGCCATGTCGCCGAACTCTAGTAATGCGAGTTCTCCCATAATATCGAACGAGTCCCCTCCTTACAATAATGTAACAAAGAGAACTAAGCCGCAACAGCCGTCAGAGAGTATAACATTGGAAAACATCAGGGATGTAATAAAACAAGAGATGATGGAAATTGTAAGAGCCCAAGTAACCGAGAAACTAAAGGCTATTAACCAACAAATGTTAAAGTATCACGAATCGTTGACCTTTATAAATCTTAAGTATGAAGAGCTAAAAACAGAGATACAGGAAAAATCAGCTGTAATATCAAAACTAGTGACTGATAATAACATACTACTAACAACAGTCCAAGACCTCTCGTCCAGGCTTACTATAGCTGAACAACATCAGAGAGAAAGTAACTTAGAAATAAATGGGATCCCTGAACACCGATCAGAAAACCTAGTTAATACCGTGATACAACTTACTAAAACAGTTGGCAATCCGATTAGTGAATCAGATGTCATGAATGTTACTCGTGTTGCAAAAATGAACAAAGAAAATAACAAACCAAGGTCAGTGGTAGTGAAGGTGCGCTCCCCACTGCAGCGTGACGCCATTCTTGCCGCCGTCATCAAATTCAACAAAACCAATTCTAAAGATAAACTTAGCTCTCAACATCTAGGGCTAGGGGGCAGCCGAGTTCCTGTCTTTGTCGCTGAACACCTCACACCAACTAATAAGGCTCTGCACGCGGCCACTCGCAAGAAAGCCAAGGAGAATAACTACAAATTCGTGTGGGTTCGCAATGGTCGAATATATATGCGCAAAGACGAATCCTGCCAAGCTCGGATTATTCGTAGCCTTGATAGTCTAAAACTCATTTCTTAAATTATTTTTATGTGTATCTTATAAATAATGTAGTCAATGTTTTGGTGTATAAATGTTAAAATTCGATTCCATAGACATATATTATCAGAATGTTAGGGGTATCCGAACTAAGACGAATAATATGTACTCGACTATATTGCAATCGAACTATGGTATTATTGTTCTTACCGAAACATGGCTGAACTCTAACGTATATACTAATGAAATTATTGATCCTAGATATTGTACGTACCGTAGGGATCGGTTATGCACAGATGGTTCTAAAAAAGATGGAGGTGGAGTACTTATTGCCGTTTCGCGCAACGTCAAGTCCACTCGAATGGATTCTTGGCAGAGTGCTTGTGAAGATCTGTGGGTCACTGTCACACTCAATTCGAGTAATAAAATAAAAAAAATTGCAATTGGCGTTGTGTACTTACCCCCTCCTCTACGTTTAGAGACCCTCAACGAATATATCGATAGCCTTAGTGGTATATTGAGTGTCGTAGATGATGTGATAATTCTAGGAGATTTTAATCTCCCTTTTTTGAAGTGGTCGAAGCATGAAGACGGTTATCACTTAAAACCCGATAACTACGACAATTCATTAGGCCATTCATTTGTTGACTTCATGTCTATTAATAATCTATATCAGTTTAACCATGTTTTGAATGCGGATAATCGAACTCTGGATCTGGTTCTTAGCAATCGACCAAATGTAATAGTAGAGGAATCCTTGGATTTGATTTGTAAGTTGGATACCAAACATCCCGGTTTACTAATTACCATACCCAATGTAATTGCCGATCAAATTCTTATTCCTTCAAATAATACCACCTTAAATTATTTCAAAGCCAATTACGAGTTAATTAATAGCGAATTAAAATCAAAAGACTGGTTGGCGGAATTTTCAGAGCTCAATGATGTAAATGGAATGGTTTCAGTGCTTTATAGTGTAATAAAAGAGGTGGTAAAAAAACATGTGCCTACGCGTAATTCAGTTAAAGCCAAATTTCCCCCATGGTTTAACATGGCTCTAATAAAGAGACTAGCTGAAAAGGAAAAAATCAGACGCAGGTATCGTAGATACAAAAATCCCCTTGATTTGATATCATACGAAGCTCTTCGTGAGCACTGTCACAAATTATACCAAACGTGTTACTCTTATTATAAACAAGGCATTGAAGCAAATATCAGGAAAAACCCAAAAGCTTTTTGGCATTATATAAAAAGTAAAAAATGCACTACAACGTCCATCCCAGCTAAAATGCACAATGATCAGAATGTAAACGCTAATACCGGTCCTGAAATAGCTAATCTCTTTGCTAGCCAATTTTCTTATACTTTTGGTAGCTTTCAAACATACATTAATCACTTCAGCGAGTTGGACAAGCCTTTTCCTGACAATTGCTTAAGTAATGTCTCCTTCAGAAAACGCGAGGTACTCAATAAAATCAGGGATCTTGATGTATCTAAGGGCTCCGGCCTTGATGGCATTCCCGCCGTTTTTGTTAAGCGTTGTTGTGTAGCGTTGGCTTTACCATTAGCTATTATTTATAATCGTTCTTTAAAGGATGGCTGCTTTCCAGACGAATGGAAGAAAGCCAAAATAATACCGTTGTACAAAAAAGGCCCTCAGAGCAATACGAAGAACTATCGTCCCATTGCGATTTTGTCTTGCTTCTCTAAGCTGTTTGAGGCCTTGATATGCCCCATCCTAACAAGTCATGTTGATGCGGTTCTATCACCAAATCAACATGGATTTCGATCTGGTCGCTCAACTGTAACGAATCTTACCTCATTTGTTTCTAAGCTGACTGATGAGCTCGACAAAGGGTTCGAGGTGGACGCAATTTATACAGACTTTGCCAGTGCCTTTGATAGGGTTAATCATTCCATATTAATGCATAAGTTAAAAAGCGTCGGCATAATGGGTTCTTTACTTCACTGGTTTCAGTCGTACCTATCAAAAAGACTTCAAATTGTATCTGTAAGCGGACATAACTCGCACCCGTATTTTGTTGCATCTGGTGTTCCGCAGGGCTCACATTTTGGACCTATTTTATTTTCTATATTCATCAATGACATTACATCCACAGTACGCTACTGTAAAGTATTGTTATTTGCAGATGATCTGAAGCTTTTTAGAACTATGAACTCCACCGATGATATCAAATATGTCCAGGACGACCTGTCTAATATCAAGGAGTGGTGCGATCGGAACCAAATGGAGCTCAATGTTAACAAATGCTTCCATATGAGGTTCACACGGAAAAAGAAACCACTTGAGTCAGCATATAGTATCAATGGTGCACCTGTATTAAGGGTTAACTTTGTGAGAGATCTCGGCATTACTATGGATAGTGAACTTCGGTTTAAAACTCACGTCGATTTGATGGTCACTAAAGCCGCTCAGATGTTCGGATTCTTAAAACGTAACTCTAAGGGATTCACGCAAACATACACGAGAATAATTTTATACAATGCGTTAGTTCGAAGTTGTCTTGAATATGGTTCTATAGTTTGGAGTCCGTTTTATAGTGCTCACTCACAACGCATTGAGAGTATTCAGCGTGTATTTACAAGATATTTAGCTTTTATCTCTGAAGGTATAAGCCATCGATGCAGCTATGAACAACGTTTAAAATTCTTCAAAATGATCTCATTACGCGATCGACGAAAGTTACACGACCTTGTCTTTCTCCACAAAGTAATGAATAACAGCATCAATTGTGACGATATCCGAAACAAAATAGCCATCAATGTTCCTCGAAATATCCCTCGTTATTCTATGACTAAAATTTTTCATACCCCGTTGGTTAAAACCAACCTTGGTTTCAATTCGCCAATAGTTAGGATGTGCAGCCATTACAACACGCTTAATGGAAACGGCGCTCTTGATATCGACATATTCCACGATTCATTACCGACATTTAGAAATAAGTTACTGAAATTCTTCCATAGTTAATAAGAAAATATATATATATATTAGATTAAAACTTAATTTAAACTTAATTCAAATTTAAGAATGCATTTGCGTCTTCTTTATGTTAAATTTCAAAAAGTTAAATTTCAAAATTTTATATTGATGTCATTATAGTCATTTAGTTTTAAATATTACTTTGAATTTACTTATGTACCAAATTAGAATAAAATGCGAATGTTGTACATACCTGTCATTGGTGTACATATCAGACTACCTACTTTAGCAATTTTTATCATGAATTGTGTAATGTGTATACTGTTGGTGTGTCTTTTTTAATAAATAAAATAAAATAAAATAAATAATAAAATATCGATTTAATTCTTCCGTCTGTAATTATTTTTTACAAAAGACGTTTTCACTTTGTTATTGTTGCTAGTATAACAATTTTATTTATCCCAATGTATTTGATGAGGACTTTTTTTAGTTCTAGTATTAAATAGTATAAATTTAGTTAACTACTACATCTACAGTTCAATACTATCAAATCAAAAGGACTATCTCTACAGTTTAATACTTAGTTATGGTGATGAAAATATATTTTCCCTACATTAAATTACTATAAGCCTGAATAGTTCAAGTATATCTATTGCTTGAGTTAATATGCATTAAAATACACGTTATCGCAACAATGATTTTATTATCATCTACTCTAATATCATCAACATTTACCCCAAAAAGTGGTAATCTTTCTGGGCTGCCAACATTAAGCGGGTGGGAAATGCGGTGAGTGCGGGACGTTTGTTGAATTTGGCTTCAATTACGACTGGACGTGGCTTCTGGGTTATATTTCTTCTAAGATATTGAGTTATTACAAAAGTTTTTAAAACTTGAAATTTAAGGGACTTCCTAACGATTAGTGAACATAAAATGCAGTTATGCAGACCTCCTTAACTGCTTGACCTGTCACTATGTATGTACACATGCAACGGAATCTTTCAACATAATTGAGTTGGTGAGAAAACTGTTTTTGACTTTATACTTGAAATTTTTATTCTGCCATATTAAGGCCAAAGTCTCAGAGGGTAGCTCCTGAAATGCGCGCGTCTGTGTACGTGAATCTTATTCGAACTACTAGTACCAAGCTCCCAATTGGCTACATATCTTTCTGTACTAGAACTTAATCCATTGTTAAAATAAAGTGATAAAGATGAACGTCGGGTAACTGGGTAACTAGATCATGTTAAAGCCATTATGGCTGCCTCGGAGACAGGTATTAATAATTTCTGCGGCGTCTCGGCTTCGGCCTGTAGTTCAGACGACCTTCTAACAAATGAAACTCGAGTCTTAGTCTTGTGCTTAATATTTGTTCAGTGTATTAGTCATTTCGGGATAACAGTACAAAAGTATAAACTATAACATATTTTGTATCTCTATTAATCTAATAATATCTTGTAACTGTATCTATGTTTCTAGCAAATAAATAATTTGAATTTGAGGATAGAAATTTTATGTTTTATTCAATGTCTATTTAATGGTCATATAGACTGTTGATCGGTATCCTAGTGAAATTCACAGGAGCTGCACTGCTGACACTTACCACCAATTATTAAAAAAGTAGCAAAATTACTTTTTTTTTTAACTTAAAAAGAACTTATTGAGTTCTTAGATTTACGCGAATATTACACATATTTCATATTAAAAAGAACTTTTCGTGTGTTGTTGCTGTGTGTTTGTGGTGACACGTCCACGGTTAGACAGAGCAAAACAGGCACCCATAAGTGCGCCTTTCTTCTAAGGCTCTTAGGCTTCATAGGCTAAAAACCATAGAATCATAAAATGTTTAAAAAAACGAATATTAATAAAGGAGGGCATCCATTACGTAAGCTGTTTTTCTTTTAATTTGGACCCCTCCCTCCCCTTGGATTTAATGAGATTTGGTGGGACCCCCCCGTCTCACTTACGTGAGATTTTCGCTATAGTTGTTAAAATACTAAATTCTGAAGTTAATGTTTTTGATAGCTATGAGATTTGTTTAGCGTACAAAATGGATACTTTAGGAAAAGTAAAAGGAAAATTAAATATATTTTTATTATTATGCTTATTGAGAGGGAAGAAACCAGAACGAATGTAAGGATTGTGGTTGGTAACGATGTGCTGGAACAAGTGAATGAGTTTGTATATCTTGGATGCGCCTTCAGTAAGGATGGAAAATACACCGCTGACATATAGAGAAGAGTGAGCGCAGAAAACAGGGTGAATGCTGCGATGGGAAAGCTACTTGGGAGCTACCGTCACTTAAGCCATAAGGCACATCTGGCCATATATAACGAAGTTCTTGTCCCGACGCTGTTATATGGTAGCGAGAGCTGGGTATGTAAGAAGGAGAATGAAAGTAGGATAAATGCGGTAGAAATGCGAGCTCTGCGGAAGATGTGCGGAGTGAAGCTGACCGACCGCATTAACAACAGCGTAGTAAGAAAGCGAGTAGGTATGTAAGATAGTATCGGTGTCAAGATGAGAAAGGGCATGTTCCGTTGGTTCGGGCATATAGAAAGAATGCCAGATGAAAGAATGACAAAACAGATATACAATGTGAAAGTGGAAGGATGCAGGTACCGGGGAAGACCTAGACTATGTTACCACGACCATATAAACCTCAGTTTATTTGGTCGTGGTAACATAGTCTAGGTCCTTCCCGGTACCAAGACTCGTCTTATCTGAAGGAAAAGTCAAGAGTCTTCGTAACCGGCGAGCGTGTATGAGACGAACTATGAGAGTGGAGGAAGCCAAAGAGGTATGTAAGGAAAGAACCTGTTGAAACTCTGTACTCTCTGCCTACCCCGAAAAGGGTCTGGCGTGATGATATAGAGAGAGATAGATAGATAGGTGCATATCACTATTAATGTTTTTCAAAAGTTGACATTAGATCTTCAATTATGCCTTCCCTAAATGAGATTTTACTGGACCCGTCCCCCCCATTTTGAGCTCATGAATTAATGTATGGCCCCAAAATGAAGCACTCCGCATTTTACGTATTCCACAAATTCTGCGTAAACATAAATCAACTGTTCTATACCGGTATATCACCACTACCGCTAAAATAAATCCATAAAATTTCAACTTAAATATCAAATACAATTTACTCACGGAAAATCACCGCTACAATTATATTCGCCGCATTTACGATATATGTAAAACTTAATTTTCCTTCTAATACTCCCGTCCAACACAAAGACCTACGCTAGGGCGTAGAGAGGTTACACCGTAGATCGGCTACGGCGTAGAGCAGTTACAAGGCTACGGCGTAGCAGCTACGAGCTTAACGAGTAATTAGGGAATTCGTCGCGACCCGACCGGTTTAATTTTTTAATTTTGAATTAATGCTGTAACGTACCTTTTTTAAGGAGGCTTTTATTTTAATAACTTAAAAAGTACTTGCGTTGTTGAATTTTTTGGCTTGTAGGATAGCTAAAACCAGAAATATTTGATTTTCCCTGAAGAAACATGTTCCACATGGAATACACTATTTAAAACGTGAACTAACAACAACAATCGAACAGACAGGTTTATTAGTATTTTTTATAGCCATAAGCAGAAAGAGTTACACTATTCTACTAACCCCAAATTAATTTCTCGCATAATAATAAGCAAGAAAGTAAAAGTACCTGTTGGAACTCTGTATTTTCTGCCTACCCCGCAAGGGATCTGGCGTGATGATATAGATAGGAAAGTAAACATGCTGCAATTTTCCGAGTGTACCCTGCTTACTTCTGTGCGAGGGAGTTGAATTTAAATCAGGGACAAAACACCAATGCATAACAACAAAAGAATATTCCAACTCAACATAGACGCGGAAATGTTAAAACACTTATGTATATCGGTCGGCGTCTACCACATTTTGGGCTTGCTATTAATCTTCCTCATTCTTCCGTCACTCCGTAATATCTCGGTGAAACAAGGGTTGCTTTGTATCCGCACGAGATGAAATTAAAAGCTTGGTGCGACCCGAATTAATACGAGGTCTGAGATAAATACATCAGGAAACACTGATATTGGATTCCAAATAAATGAATAATAGTTTGGTATACAGTCGCTATAGTGACCTTTGAGGGGAAAGGGGGGCGTTCTTTGTCTTGGATTTATTTCAGCCAGGGAAACTACAGTATTTTAACCTCACGCCAGGTCCCTTGCAGGGTAGGGATAGTACAGAGTATTTGTGTAACGCACCACGACAGTGGAATAAAACCTAGTGTGGGGCCATGTTTAAAAAAAAACAATTATAACAAGTACTTTCTTTATATATATATCTGGCTTCCTCCACTCTCATAGTTCGTCTTATACACGACTTGATGTCGTTCCCTTTTTATTTTTCAAAATACCTAGCACTACACCCCAGGAAAGAAGACCTACACCCACAACACAGGAGCTAATCTTAAGTCAGTGTGCACAAACATGAAATTTTTGTGCGAAGATTGAACCCTCGATCCAGTGGGCAGAGCGGCTTAAGCTCTTAACTACTAGACTAAGCAAATATATATTAACATCCTTATTTCGCCAAATTAATTTCAAAGAGCAAAGAAAGATTCTATCTCGCAAAGTGTTGAAAGTAAGCCCCGCAATATCTCAAACATAATCATTATTAACATTACACATTTCCCTAATTTGTGAGTCGCGTCACGTCATACGTAATACTATCCTCCTCTCCTCGGCTACCGGAAGCTCAAGTGCGTCGAGCATACGACTCATAAATGTACCTTGGCGAAGGATATTATCGGGTTTCATATAGATTTCAATTCTATGAAGAAACAAATTTACTTTTCTGATTAACCCAGAATTATATAACTCCGTATTACATCATTAAATATGTAGATAGATAGACAGACAGACTGGCTCGTTGGTCTAGTGGCAAAGCGCATCACTTGGTGACCACGAGGTTCAAATCCAAGGTAAGACAAATGAAGTTTTTCTAAAGAAAACTTCCCAGTATGAATCCGGAGTCTGGAATTGTGTCTGATATATGGCAACAGGCTCGTCCCCTATTATATGAGACCTAACATAGTTACGAAAAGTGGGTGTACTCAGTACACCACTGCCACCTCCCGCTTAGGGAATGTAGGAGTGACGGTGTTTTTTTTTTATTTATAGATAGACATGTATATGACTATGGTGCAGTCAAGTCTCAGCTCACTGGCTCGAGAAGTCATAGGTTTGATCCTCGCACGTTTGTTCTAATCTGGGTATTAGTTTAAGAACACTACATGCCTAAATTTTCTAAGTACTGGGCAAACCTGTCGCCATTATAACGGAAACAAATTCAGATTTCAAAATTCTACTGAGAATATTTCCATAGCGAAACCTGATTAACGTTTTGTTTAAATTTTAATTCGAATTTAGGACTTTAAGCTTGATGCATCATGAGCAAAACTACAAATAACGTGAATTTTCTAATAAATAGAGTGTGTCATAAAGAGTGATTAGTTTGCAGCGCATCAAATAATTACAGTTAAACTACAGATCACAAATTACATGCCATTAGTTACGCCTAACGTCCCGTCCTAGTTATTAATAGCAGCGTGTTCACTGCTCGTATATACGTCAATTAGCACATCTATACCGCTATCTGAAATTAGTTTTTAAAAGCCAGTTTACAATATACCAGTAGTATTCCAGTCCAGTGGTCGCATCCAAAAACAGATCAAATTCGGTGTTAGATAATAGCTCCTCTGTGTCAAGGCTATGCAAATTAAATAATAAATACGACAAGCACATTAATGTGTTACCCATAACAATCTATCTATATCATCACGCCAGATCCCTTGTGAGGTAAACAGGGAGAACAAAGTACCAACAAGTTCTTTCCATACAGACCTAGAGAGGTCTGTCTGGAAGGAGGAAGGAGAAATTTAGAGAGCTGAGAGCTTTCTCCGCTCTCATGTATCGTCTCAAATATGCTTGCCACTTACAGAGACTCTTGACTTGCCCTTCAGATCTTATTAACTTTTTAAAAAGCGTACCTCCACACTAGGAACTATTTCTGTGTCGTGGGTGCGTTTATAAATCACATTTACGAGCATCCAGGCTGAAACAAATATTTGTGGGTCTCATAAAGATTTGTTTTGTGCGGGAATTGAACCCGCGACTACTAAATCCAGTGGGCAGAGCTACTCACGCTCCTAATCACTGGATTAATTAATATATCTATTAATAACCTCAAGAACTAAGTCCATAAAGGATTTTAAAAATTACACCGTCACACATATGCTCTCTAATCTAGGGTGACAAAAGTGTTCTGTGTCATTTAATTATGTCTAGTATAATAAGGGGCGAGCATATTGCCATATACCGGGCACAATTCCGGACTCCGGATTGATACTGGAAATTTTTCGATAGTAAAACTACATTTTTCCGACTTAGAATTCGAACCCAGCACCTCGTGATCGCAAAACACAATATATTAACTAGTTAATTTTATTTTATTTGACTGGTGAGTGAAAACTATTTAATTTATTACTAAAATATTGGCATCTCATCGATGATTGATGTTGCTGGTATTTAAGGGTGGCGGTGATTGATTACCATCAGGCAACCCTATCTTTCAAAACAGCATAATATGCACAAGAGATGCCCATCAGAGATCCCACCTGTAACTGGACTGGCGGGCTACTTTTTGATCCAGAAATTGCAGTGATATGGAATTGTATAAACGGCTCATCCAGTGCCATTCCAGTACTAGCTTTAAAAGCTTTTTTCTTAAGATTACTGTCACTTTAGTGTTAAAAACTCAATATCTTTTAAATAAAGAATGATGCAATTGCAATAAATATACAATCTATTTATAACATAACGCCAGATCCCTTGCGAGGTAGGCAGGGAGAACAAAGTTCCAACAGGTTCTTTCCACATAGACCCCTCTAGCTTTCTCCATAGTTCCAACGGATTCTTTCCTTGCAGACCTCTCTGAATTTTTACACTTAATAATGTAGATGATGTTTTATCATTCAGTTCAGTGTTGGTTGAATTCAATGAATTACTGTACTCGAATTATGTAAACCAGCCATTAAAGCTTTTGTTATTCTACTTTTCAAACATAAACCGCTTCTAAAAAGGAGGGGATTTAGAATATAAACCACCACGCTGGCGGATTTTGCTTGGGTCACGAGAAGTGGTTAGACATAATTTAAAACAGTGTTTATTTCATTACATTTTGACCTAAATATTTTTCCATATAATCTTCAACATAACTTAAATAAAAGAACAATTTATGAGCAAAATTTTAGTTTTGGGAAATTATTTTTGATGATAGGAAATTAACCCTTAGACATCTCATTTTGTGATTGGAAATCATGCATTGACGGATCTATTATTAAAAGCATTACATATTTGTTTTTAGTTTATAATATTATTATCTATGCAACAATAACGATTTATTAAAGAATAATAAGTAGGTATACAACAAAATCTACAGCACAAAATAACACTGAAAGCCAAATAAATAGGTCACCACCCGATGATATCGCAAAAACAATAATCAGCTGACAAAACGCTCAAAATCATTGGAATAACCTCATCTGCCACCCTACAACGAACTACCCAAATAATACTTCACACGCATACATAAAAGCTCGATATTAATTAAAGGGTGCACTCGTGAAAACTTTAACCCTGCATTTCACCGGTCTCAATTACGTACCTATTTTGTTTAGCGATTTTTTTCCGTGCCTTTCTTTCGCACAAACGGTGGTTTTGGTTTGCGGGAGAGGGATGGAAACTGGATGGTAAGAGAGCGCGCTGGGAGTACACCCGCCGGCGATGGCGGCGCGAGGCTGACTAAATCTGTGTCCCTCTCAAGCCAGGTCAGGTCAGATGTAGCGCCGCGTCCACAGGGCGAGAATTCCTAAATAAATTGTGTAAATATTTTAACATCGACCTTCAGTGTTTTCAGCAGCAATTTGGCGGGACGCGTGCGTTCTAACAAATTCGTTGCTGTCTGCACGAATTTTTATCGCGTCCGATTTGTTTAGCCACACGTTTAAACTTGGGATCAAAAGCGTTCGCCTAATTTTGTTTGATGTTACTTTATGTGATTAGGCGAGGTTCAATAAGTATTTTAAATATTTTTTTTTTTTAAATGGATTATGATGAAGATTTTTATTATCAAGATGATATGATTTAAGACAAAGGAAAATAACATATTGCTAAATTTTAAAGGACGACTCATCGTCACAACTTATGTGACGTAATATTCAGAAATTGGTCAACACGGGAACAAAAATAACTGCCAAACTTATTCTATAATAGTACTTCAAAAGACCATCCAAGTAATGGCATTCTCCCCTTGCTACTCTAATAATAATAAAAACAAATTCGAACAAAAACATTTGGTTCTGTTCAAACAAGAACATGTTCGATTTTCGCGCTAGTTAAAACGGGAACAAAATATTACAATACCATATTTTTATGTTCCAATGAACACACTCAAACGACGTGTTCGGAATAATCGAAAGTAATCTCAATCTCCAGGTAAGCTCTCTGCGTCTGTAACTCCACATAATCCGGCGGAGTCCTCGTCTCGTACAAACAATCGTACGAACACAATCAGCCGTCACTGGCCATATGAACTCGGCTTTACTCAGCATCCGACGCACACACGTACACAAACTAACACATACAAACGGATTCGCATCACGCGGAGAATTAGATACTTTTATATATTTGTGTGTTCGTGGTGCCTGTACGTGTACAAACGTTTATATGTGTTAGTTTCCCTGAAAATGGCCGCCGCGAGAGTCGAGCGCATGCGTTCGAAATTCTAATTTGACAGGAATGCCTAAACTATTTGTCGTTTAATTATGAAACCTATATGTTTTATATTAAGGTTGTAGTTAAGTATTTTAAATAGCTAGTGTATTGTGGTAGCAAAAACGGCGGGGTTTTGAAGTTCGGACTTCAGCAAGGTAAAGGACACTTCTTGATGTTGAAGGGAGTGTGTAGGGAATTAAAATGAGTACGCACTAAAACGCGAAATAGTATTCTAATTTAACAGGTGTGTGCTGAATGTAGCTTTATTATAATCGAATAAAAATTATGACTGTCCCAATGTTCTGCTTTGTTTAAAAGTGCGAGATCATTACCTTCTAGAAGCTTACTTTTAACTACCTAAAAAAATGATAGATCTCAATTCATTACGTTAAAACTGAAAAAAAATAATCAGCCTCAGTTTCAGTTTTAACGTCATGTTAACCTGTAACTAGATTTCAACTTCATCACAAAGAGATTAGTAAAGATATACAGAAAACCGTAAAAATATTTCATGACGATTTTAATATCCTGCATCTCATCTACAGAATCAACATGGCTGACACATGCAACGATTCAAACTGCCAATTAAATTTTTAACAACCAACCCATAGTTTTTAGTCGCAACATTGTAGTTCCCCGCGTAAAGTTGAAATTTCCAAATATATTTATACCACCGCGTTTAAAACTAGTAAACTCGTATATCAAAAGCGAGCTGAGGGCGACACCGTACGGCACGTTGCGTTGTCACTGCGTTGCCTCTGCGGCGCCGCTGCGGCCTGCTACCTTTAAAAAATCTGTAGCACTCCACACTATGTGTGGCACCGTAACCCTAAATACTCATATTCAATAAGGGAAAAAAAATCCCTGACATGTGTCGATGTTGCAAGACTTTTGCCCCTTAAATAATAAGTAATATTAATAGCCTATATTAAATCAACTGTCACTGAGTCATAAATATTGTAATAATCCCAATAATAATAATAATAACACCAAAATCCACGCTAAATTAAAATTAGAATAAAAAACACAATTATTTTAATTTATACTGCCTCGTTGGTCTAGTGGCAACGCGCTTCGCTTTGTGATCACGAGGTCCTGTGAGTGTCCGGAGTCTGGAATTGTGCCCGGTATATGGCAATAGGCTCGCCTATTACATGGGACCTAACATCATCAGCGAAACGTGGGGGTAATCAGTACACCTCTGCCACCCCCGCTTTGAAAATATAGGCGTGACGGTGTATATTTAATTTATATCAGCACATGAACCATACAGCCATAATTCACGTACTGAGAATCGAGGCGGTTGTACAAAGTCGCTGCAATGCTGTTGGTACAGACCCGAACTCTTCGCACCAGGAATGTACAGCGTTTGCGTATGTCGCTGAAGCTGTCAACACATACATCCCTGTGGCGCTACAGAACCGGGGTAGCCTCAACATTATTCTACACGCATTATTATATTGTACCATAGTATTCAAAAAGATAAATCCTCACAGCATCTTAACGCCTAACCTGGGGGCCATCATATTCACCCTAATAGGCAATGCCCTGCGTTCTCTTTCTATATCTTCATTATCTAAAATAATATGAGGTTTAAATAACGTGTTAGAGTGCGTTGCATCCGCGGCGCTGTTGCGGCGTCCTACCTCTATGAAAAAGCGTGGTGTGTTTAATTCAAAATTATTACTTTGCGGCACCGCAAAGCGCCGTGGGGCATCGCCCTAAAGTTTGTGTATTGTAAAATTTTATGTTTGATGCAATTCAACGAGCTGCAAAGAAATCGGTTCATATACCACTGCTATTGGGGTGTGGAACCCTGGGGTCCAGTTGACTTATAGACCCCGACATGGATGCGAAGGTGGCACTACACTGCCGTGAGTTTTGCAAGGAGACGAACACTGATGGTGTTTGAACCGAAGGCGAGCTCGCCGAATCCAGCGAGTTATTAACGAGGTACCAGTGCGTTTAGTCTGGAGGGTAAACCTCTCTATTGCTACTGCGGCGGGGTTTTGGTGTGGTAAATTTAATAAAACTTCATATGAAATGATGTTGTTTTGCTTAAGAAACACATAACAAAGTTGTTTCGGAAAAGACAAATTCTGTAATATGGAGCACACAATATTTTTAAATCTTGTGATGGCCACTTAAACGCCAAGATCAATTCACTAGAATACCCAGGCAAACTCAACCTAAGATGAACTAAAGTTATAGCCATTACTGTGTTACACAACTACGTATTTCACTTACACATTAATAAGCAGACTAAATCTTATCGCTTGCTATAGAAATGACGTGTAAGTCATCGATCGTTATCCTTCCAGATATTTTTACTTGACCTTAGTTGAGTAGATCATTAGTTTGGTCAAGATGAGTTTCCTTTGAGCACCCTTTTACGATCCAGTGAACTTTTACAAGCGTAACTGTATAACGTTACTACACCCTGAAATCTAAGTAACTATAATTTTCCCAGATGCAACATTAGAACACTAGTGAGTAGTAATTAATGCTATCGCTACTAACTTTAGTAAAGCCCCAGCGGCGCAGTTTGGACGCTCATATTGGATGTTCAAACCGAATAACTTGCCGTGATCTTTTTCCATCGACCAGCTATACTCTTCACTCTTTTAGCCATTATATCAAGTTATAAGTTTAAGTCCTGGCATATTTATGCATGTCATACGAATGGATCGAGTTTAATGCCTTTTTGTATTATTTATTGATGTATAGGAACAGTGTATAGGAAGTTAAGAAGAATACAGGTGAATTTGGAATCCGAATATATAATCCTACCAAAAACATTTTCATGTGTATATATAGGTGTAACAAGTATATAATAACGCAAGACCTCATACACCCCAATTAGATTAATGCATGAATACGAAAATCCAACTTCCAATTTTTAGGAGTTTTCTACGAATTTTTTAAGCTCTTTGATACCCAAATTAACCATAAATTTTAATAATTATTTAACTTTTGTATGCGTATTGAAGTGTGTGTAATAGAAATACATTTAAAATAGCAATAATGCCTTGCATAATTATTAAATTTTGTTTAAAGCGAACAAAAACTACTTTCAGGTCTTGCGTTAATTACCTCAGACACCCCGATTAGAGACTTGCTTCATAAAGTCAAACGAAAACCAAATGTTCAAATTGTTTAAAGGTGTTAAAAACCAAATGTTTAAAGGTTTTTACCCTTTTTTAAAGCACTTTGATACCCCAATTAACAATGAAACTTGTACGTGTATGTGTGCCTTTTGAGAAATACGTTTTAGAAATGCGTTTGGAATGTTCTTCTTGCTATGAATCAAGAATAAATTTAATTTTTTATAGCGCACTGAAGGAGCTAAAGCATTTTTTGCAAATTAAAAAAAAAACAAAAACATTAAAAATTGTTGGAATCGATTCAGTTACCCATTTAGAACAAACTACTTTCAAGTCTTGCGTTTATTATGTTACAGCTTGTATATAATAAATTTTTCACCTTACGCCCATGTGACGGTAGCGAAACGGCCAAGCCACATATTTTGACTAAGGTGTAGAGAGATGAGATCTGATAACTTTTTGGCAGCGGCCTCATGAAAATGTTTCTGGTGGTTTCATTTCTTTTTGTAAGCTGCTTATGATATTTTTTTATTTAGTTCATATTTTCTTTCTTTTTTTTTTGAGTGTATTTCCTGCACATCAGAGGTGTCTTTTTTTATAGCCCACTCCCTATCTTTGCCGTTTTTCTTCGTTGGTTTACTTTTTATAATTTATCATCATCAATCACAGCGGCTACACATAAGGCGTTTTGCGCGCGCTTAATTCCATTTCCTAATTTAAGGAGTGGGGGGTGATTTACTAAAACTCCTGAAATATGTATTTTATTATTATTTATGACATGGAGTCCCAATATTAATTTTCAGACCTCTAGCATCAAAATTTGCGGACGTCTCATACAAACTTCCATCCCCTAGTTTAATTTGTTAGGAGTATAAGTTCCAAGTTTTAAAATATTTTTGTTGTTTCTGTACTAATACTAGCTTACAAACCAAATTTCAGCTTTCTAAGACTTCAGGAAGTACCCTAAGAATTTTGATGATCATCAGTGAGTTAGTGACGAATTCGGTTTTTTTAGATATCAAGAAAATCTAGTATAAGAGCTATGCAATTGAAACTTCATAGATTTAATGAGTCTACTATTGACATTATATCTAGAGAATTTTGTTTATCTGGTATAATCCAAACCCAAGTAATGAGCGTTCAAAAAAACGAAGAAGCGCTTTGAGAAAAGGTAGTGCCTTTGCGCTTCGCTTGGCTCGTCTTGGCGGGGGTACTACCGTACCCCCCTTTATTATTAATTTTCTTAGATATCCTTACTTTGGAGTGAATCCCTTTGCGCTTCATAACCCGTTTGGTATTTTGGGTTCGTGTGATCATTTACTTTCTTTGTAAAAAACATTTATTGAGTGAAAAGTAGTGATAAAGACAAACCGCATATTATAAGGAAATTAGCTCGTCTTATGGTACATTACTTATCAACTTATACATCATCACTTATTAGTGAAGAATTTCATTTAATAACACCAAACTAAAAATAAACTAGGAATAAATAGCCCACTCTAAGAGAAAGATACTTTAGTTAACCGAATGTAGGTATCATTGAGCTGTGTCCTGCGGCCAGGGAGCTTAGCAGGCGCAATTTATCAACGACCGCGGCGCTGCGGTCGACCAATTAGTACCGTACCTGCTATACATGTATTATGTTCTGCAACATGCAAACCATAGGTCTTGTCATTTGGAGGTTAAGTTGCTTTGTAGATCATAAATGTACCCACGCCGTCGTAAGAACCGCGTTGGTGCAATAAGGAGCGGTTTTAAAGGATCTCTCTCTCTCCGAAGGAAGGGCTTCAGCTTCGGAATACGACACAGAGGGGCATTCGTGTGTTCTTAAAGGAGATACCGGAGCCCCTCTGAAATGTCGATGCCAGCCACCGTGGGATTTAGGAAGGAGTCCGATATGCCCCGCCAGCTTTCCCCGAGGCTGGCGGAGGACGATGATGGATTTTCCCACGTAAAAGTAAAAGAGGTCATAACATGCATGTATGCTAAAAAGGAGTAAGTGCGCCAACAACTTGGAGCGCTATTTACGTGATTCTGATCACGACCTAGGATAGGTATTGTCACTCCATCTTCCTTTGGCGACAGAATTTGCAACATCACGAAAAACATACTGTGTCGTTACCCTATGTCGACTGATTAAGCTTATTTTGGCGTAGTATTAAATTGAATGCCCCGAAGGTTTCAGATTATTAGATCTTTTTATGATCGTGTTGGTATTAAGTAGACTATCAAGGCATTCTAACAGCCCTGTGTAATGGTTTTAGGGTCATTTTAGCATAAAGCAAAGAGCTGGGTTGCCAAATGTCATGTCACCATGTTTTGTTTTATATTTGCGAATTAATACGTACGTTGTGGTCTATTGTATAATAAGTTCTTTATTTATCTAAATAGATGGATAGGTAAACAAAGAATATTGCACGATCAAGCAGTAAATTACGGCAAAAGTACATTCAGGCAGAAATATTAGCTTAAAAAGAAGAATTCTAAATATCTCTTAGTAAAATATAGTTCATAGTTATTAATTTCAGGCGATGTGAAAAGAGTGACTGCACTCTTTCATAACTACTGAGTTATGAAATAATATCACTATTGTTAATAGGTTATATCTGCCAGGGGACTTTTGCCAAATTACGAAACGAAATATCTTGGCGTTGTCTTAGATACCAACTTGCCAGTATTGTCAATGTATCACGCCGTAACCTAACTTTGGAGCTAGTTGAAATAGTTTATAATGCGTAACCTATAAAATTAGTTCAAATTTATTATTAAACCTTCTCTATTAATCCGGACTGGGCCCACGCCCCTAGTAGAGTATGAAAAAATTACCCCAAAACGCCAAATACAAGTTTTACTTTTAGGAGTTTTATGCTGTATAGGTAATAGATCTTAAAGAAGCATCATTGAATCAACCTTATTTGGAATCAGGCCAGTAGTAAGACCAATTTAATAAATAAAAAAATCGTCAAGAGATTGAGATAAGAGCTAACATTGAAAATACAGTAAAAAAAACGAGCCAGCAATATATCCACGCGAAGAGAAGATGAATTTTTATATAATAAACGTTATACTTTAATTCAACTTATGGTTTACCTAAAAAACAGTAATGATTTCAATTATAAAAAGAGTAAGATCTAGCAAGAACTTACGATATGTGTTGAATTAAATTAAATTTACTTAGTTGATTTGGGATTTCAATAAAACGGTATCTCATACGTGTATTATTTCTAAAATAAATTACTAATTCTTATTATCATTCGTTTTTATTTCGTCATTTTCATTCAAAATATTTACAAGTAGCAAACACGTTGGCAGTGATACACAACATATGAACTGTTATAGATCGGTTTAATTCTAGTTCTCAATTTAAATATTGCAGAATACAAAGTCTTATGAAACAACCAGTATGTGTACATTAATATCAATAGAAACTGTTCAGAAGAATTTAGAATAGAAAAAAAAACCATGTAGACAAGAAATGTATATACTAGTAAAACATTTAAAGTATAAAAATGTAGCACCTGGCATAAGATCGACCGCATTTTATATAAAATAAACTAAATTAACTAGACATTTTTGTCTGCTGAAAGTTTTGAATTATGTTTTTACATGATCTAGATCCATGTTTGAGTTGAGGTTATGAATCAAGGTCCCAAAATTATGAGATTTTTGAACACATAAAACAAAGAATATATAATTAAAATGACAATCGGTACCTTTCTGCTTAATGCAGCCGCAGAACAAAAAAAGATGCAGCCATGCAGCAAATTATTCTATTAGTTCATAATATTACTATCACTTCACCGATTTAGTTCGCAAAACAGATTTATACTCAGAGGAAAAATCACCAGTCCATAACAATAATGTTATCAATACATCCGATTACCTCATTATCATTGTTTTTTTATTTGAAAATATCTCAGAGATATTTTGCTACAGCGCCATCTATTCAATGAATAAAGAATGAGTAAAAATCGTATTTCTCTAACAATAAAACCAACTTGTACTTATTTTATTGACCTCATAATAATTATTCTATGACCTACTTTTTACAAATTGTCAGATATGATTCAAAATGACATTATTTTGGATTAACTATTGCATAAGAGTTTGTGAGTATATGGAACTGGCTATGGATTGGACTACGTAATGTTTGATTTTTTTAAATACAGTTTATTTTCTTGCAGTTTAACCTTTTTAGTATACTGAGTTTTTTTTCAAATCCAACGTAGTACAAAATAATCTACAACGTAGTACAGCATATTTACATTTTTGTCGTTTAAAATCTCTTAACTCTAAAACGGTTAATTTACCTATGTAACAATTTAATAGTATTTTGCTTGTTGCAGTCTTTATTGTCGTCGTATATACTTTTATACGTGTATTGTAAAATCTCTTCTTTCTTGCTCCTGGCGCTGTTGGTACCTGTTAAATTAAAGACTTAAATTAGCGCCACCTCTTAGAGAGGATCAGAATTTAAGAGTATATCAATTTAAAAAAAGGTACAAAACTCTATCACTAGATGATGTTAGACGTTCGTAACATGAGTTTGAACGCTGAGGCGGCCTTTTGACTCCGTGGATGGTGTTCTGAGTTTGATACTCAGGTTACAAGGGCATTACCGGGATTTCACTTACTCTATTGTATGGTACTTAAAAAGCACCATGGCAGACGGATGGCTTGGTCCAGTGATTAAGAGCTTAAGCCGCTTAAACCAACGAATCAATAGTCCCGGGTCCGACCTACAAATATTTGTTTCCGTTTGGGTGTTTGTGTACATGAATTTTATGTTTATTGTAAAAAAACGCACGACACAGGACACGCACGACTCATCCTGAATAATTATTTGAGTAGAGCTTCGTTTAAAGATAACACAGATCATGGTACGATTGATGTACTTGCGGGGTAGGTAGAGAGTTAAAAGTTTTAACAGGTTCTTACGTTACATACCTTATTGTTGTATATTTTGTATGATAATAAGCAAAACATATTCATACCTATTTTATTTTTTTTTACCTAGAAGAGGTAGGCGTGTGATGTCGGCGTGGTCTGCGACGCGACTTGTCGTGCTGTCGCTGCGACACGGAGCGCGCGTCACCCGCTGACTCAGCGCTCGAGTCTGTCACCGCGCGGAACACTTCGTCTAACACATTAAAACAAATTTTATGTTAAGAACTGAGAGACTTCGTCATTGGTCATGAACATACCTTACACCCAATGCCTTGTAAAATACATCTTATGCATAGAAGTATAGTCTGTATGTAATTCTTTTTTGTTGTGTTTGTAATTCAGGACAAAGTTTTAATGACAGAAATGTTTGAAAAATTATGCGGATAAGTGAAAATATTAGGTTGAAAAATCTCCATATATAAAAATCTTACTTAATCTCGACAGAAGACAGTAGGGAGATCTTCAAAAAAATTAACATAATTGTCTCTTTTTGTTTCATGAGTACACTCGTGTGAAGCCAGGTTGGTCGGTCGGGTAGACAAAATTGTAATGCTAATATTTAAATAATAAAAATCTTTTTTTTTTTTTAAATAGAAGACACCAAAAAGCAAAAAATAAATATTTGAAGTAGGTACCGGTTAGTGCAGTCGGTTACTTGGCACCGACTTCAAATATTTATTTATTGCTTTTTGAAGTCGGTTTTTTTTTTAAATTTTTATTTTACAATTTTAAGTGACTATTGAATTCTTTACTAATATTTATATACCTGTATTATATTATTTTGCTGAGTTGTACAGCAAGGTACCCTACAGGGTTGATATAATAACCATAATAACGGAATCTATACATTTGTGCTGTTCGCCATTAAGAAGTCCCCTGATGTATCTTCAAAGTCCAAAGTTCAAAACCGATTTCATTAAAATGGGATCACCTCGAAACTATACTAAACCCAACGCAAAATAATTCATCAAAATCAGTTCATAAATAAAGACGTTATAAAAAACACAGACGAATTGTCGACCTCCTCCTTTTTAGAAGTCAGTTAATATTCTGATTAGTTATATGGCAGGGTACCTATAGGATTGACGTAATACCCATAATATCTCAATCAACGCATTCGTATTGTTTGTCGCTTAGGAGTTCCCTGGTGTATCTTTCAAATCCAAGGTCCAATACGGATGAAAAAATTAAAATGGGACCACTGAACTGCTGAATTACTGAACTCAATGCAAAAAGAATTTTCAAAATCGATTTATAATTGGCGGAATGATCGCGTAACATACATACAAAATAAAAATCTTTTATAAAAAAAGGTAAACTGACTTCAAAAAGCAAAAAAATAAATATTTGAAGTCGGTGCTGGTTGGTGCAGTCGGTTACTTGGCACCGACTTCAAATATTTATTTTTTTGCTTTTTGAAGTCGGTTTACCTTTTTTTATAAAAGATTTTTATTTTACAATTTTAAGTGACCACTGAATTATTCTATAGTAGGGTACCTATAGGATTGACGTAATACCCATAATATCGCAATTTACACATGCCTATTGTTTGTCGTTAAGGAGTTCCCTGGTGTATCTTCTAAGTCCAAAGTCCAATGTCAATAAAATTAATATGGGACCACCTTGGAGATATACTGAACCCAATGCAAAAAAAATTATCAAAATCGGTCCACAATTGACGGAAATATCGCTGAACTTACATAAAAAAAAAAAAAAAAAAAAAAAAAAAACATACATACTACCGAACATAGAACCTCCTCCTTTTTGAAGTCGGTTAACAACATACAATCGAATTGAGATCCAGGAGGATCCAGGAGGAAAAAGGAGGACCTTTTTAGAAGTCGGTTAAAAATGTTAAGTAGTTTTTAATAGTAAAAGAATACTATTCCATTGATTAATTCATAGAGGGTAAATTGCACTATTATTTCTTGTAATACAAATAATGAAATCATTGACATAATATTAAAAAAAAAATTGACATTAAAATATTTTATAATAAATGAAAATTTTATACGCCTGATGAATCTGGTCTAGTGGTTTATTGTGCTAGTGGCGATCACGAGGTCCTGGGTTGGAAAATTCTCAGTTGATACAGTGGCAACAGGATTGTCCCCTTTTACATTGGAACCTTACATTGTCGACAATATGCAGTTGTACGCCTTTGTATATATTTTTTTGGCATTTTTAGTACTACGAATTAAGAGATGCTGTTGTGAAGCCTAAGCCAACAGCGGACACTTATGCTAGTGTTGTAAAAACTCTTGAGTCGGCGCTTCAAACGCTCTCGTCCTCTACGTGATTCAACGCTCGTGAGCGTCGACTCAGCGCTAAACGCTCGACTTCAGCGCTGATTTTTACAACACTAACTTATACACATCAACTGGTACGTGTCTTAAACTTAGGACAGGTCTTGTTCAGTGGAACTGCTAAGGCCATTTAAGTCATGTTGACCTTCCCTTAGTCATCAGCCGAAAAACGGTCACTGCAGGACAAAAGCAACCCCAAAGATTCCCCGATCACAGATTTCGCTGTACGCAATCTTTGGCACGCCTCATCATTTTCAAAATATTAACACTACTAGTTTCTGGCGCCACTTCGTCCGCGTTGACTTTAGACTGCGATCTAACATTTTACCGGATAAAAAGTATCCAGGTAATAACTACGGTTCAACTGTTTTACGTGGTTGAGTAACAAACATAGATGTTTGTTACTCAACCACGTAAAAATGTAATAAATGTATCTATAAACTTTCACATTTACAATAATATTAGAACGACTAACTTTATGCTAACCCGCAAACTTAACAGGTCATCGGTCCACAGGCGACCAGCCTAATATATCTATTTATCTTTCTATATCATCACGCTTGTTCCTTTGCGGGGTAGGCAGAGAGTACAGTTCCAACAATTCTTTTCTTACATAAAATTTCATATTTATAATAGGTACCTTTTCCAGGGGCGACTACAGGCATCCTGTAGGATACACTAGAGGTACACTCGGCGCACGGCGACCCGCTCGAGTCCGAATCTGATTCGGATCGCCGCACCATTAGCGTCATGGCACGAGATAGCGTATACTCATCTAGAGGGAAAAAAATCAGTAGATAACTAAACCGCTTTGTACTAGTCCTGTAACTTTACTAGGCCTAATACGTGCTAATCACCATCTGATCATCGGATCAGAGATGTGGTCTCTTACAATGGTCTCATAAAAAAGCTCAAGAGTTGCTCAGCGAGCTATGGAGAGAGCTATGCTCGGCGTTTCTCTACGCGATCGAATCACGAATGAGGAGATTCGTAGAAGAACCAAGGTCACCGACATAGCCCTTAAGATTAGCAAGCTGAAGTGGCAATGGGCGGGCCACATAGTGCGTAGATCAGACGGGCGTTGGGGCAGAAAGATTCTAGAGTGGCGACCACGTATTGGCAAGCGCAGCGTGGGACGACCGCCTGCCAGATGGAGCGACGATCTTGTGAAAATTGCAGGAAGTCGTTGGATGCAGGTGGCATCGGACCGGTTACGCTGGAAAGCGATTGGGGAGGCCTATATTCAACAGTGGACAAGTATAGGCTGAGATGATGACCATCTATCTGATTACTGTGTTTTAGAGTATATGTGAGAGTCTATCTAAAACTCTACTTTATACAATGAGCACGTCAGTTCAATAGCAATTATAGTGTGTACTAAGCTAATGTATCAGCGTGGTTAATCAAGTTGCAAGCATTTTTCCAGAGTGAATTTTTCACCATATGGGATTGGTGTCAATCACTTACCAGTCCTTAATAAAAAAATAGTTAAGAACAAATCGACGAAATACTCGTAGAATCTAATAATACTTCACCAAAAATATGTTTTTTTTTTTGATCTCAGTTCTATTAGGGGGTCACCATTAATATATTATTTGACTCGACAGACACCAAAGCTCTATATGTAACAGGTTATGGGCCCAGATCGCTTCCATTGCGTTTTATAAAGTAAACAGAGAAGCCATCCTCTAAATACAACAATTTTCTGTGGTTGGAACCCTGACCTGCATTCTCGTTGAGTCGGTGGTCGTGGAGACGGCGGTGCGGAGCGGCCGCCTGCAGCGGCGCAGGCTCGGCGCGCCCGAACGTGCGCAGCGTACCGCTCGCCACGCCCACGCCCGCGCCGCTTACCACCGTGTCCTCACCCGAACCCGGCCCGGTTGCCCCGCCACTCATACTAAACGTTGCGTATGGACTTATCTCGTACATTTCTGAAAAAGGATATACATCACTAGAATGATATCGTCACTAACTGTCTATAACCCACTGCAGGGTATACGTTCCCTTTTGTGCCATTCTTCGTGAAATCATATACCGACCCTAAGGGATGTCTCGTCAGCCGAAAGATATCCACCGAAGGACTAAGGCCTCCCAAAAACCGCCACAATGACCGACTTTGCACGCTATTTTAACTGACTACCTCTAGAAAATAAACAAGGATGTTCCAAGTTGTTACTTGGACACCCATCGTAGTAATAAACATCCTGTAGCCTAAAATAAATCAACTGCTACGGCAACTAAACCAAAAAAGAAATGCCATTACGCTCCTTCCTCTAAGTTCAGTATCATGATTAGCAAGATTTTACAACAGATATGATTCTAATGATTTGCCGTAGTTACTGATACACGTACCTTGTTGATCTTTTTTGCTGATAGGATGCTTGATGGGCGAAGAAGTGTACACCTGCTGGCAATTTCGACGGTTGTCCCTCTTCTCCACCGACTTTTCCTCCTCTTCGGAGATGTCTCCTTGCTCGTAACCTTTTCGGAAGCATGTTGCTGATAGACTGAAAATGTTGATGTTTTTAATTCAAAATTCTGCAAATGTGCATACAATAAGATAAACAGGCTACTTAAATATGAATCTCCTGAGTTTATTGCAAATAATAAAAGTGGATACTACACTGGGATCAACTCCTTATTTTATCCACAATTAAATGATCGCCAGGTCAATAAAAATAAAATATGTATACATATTTTCAAGGTGTTTTGTCAGTTTCCAGTTTGTTCTGCGATTGGGGTGCAATATATCAAACACATGACACCGTCGTTATGTCCAGAGTAGGAGCCAGAAACCGTTGGTACCAAGCCTGATATAAGTGTTTAACTTAATCGTTCCTATTTCAGTTCATGGTGCGCTAGCTAGCAAAGTAGGCTACATGCGGCACCAATCGCTTCCGTCTGCACTTTGGTCAAAGTTAAACGTATATACCTCCGTTTGTAGGCTAGTGCGGCTAACAGCAGCAGTGCGGTAAGAAGCCCGAAACCGGCTGCGGCTAGCACTGCGGTTGCACGTTCTTCCCCGTCTTCTTCTCCACCAGGGGGAAAATGTGCAGGCGCCGGGATACGTTCTAAAACAACGCACAATTTCACAATAGTATTGTTTTATTCTGCTCTACAAGATTATGTGCATTGGATACAAGTGGCAATGGTTGTTTATTTATAAAAATAACGATTATCTTCTACCAAGTATAACATCAAAATAACATACCTCCATCTTCAGTCAAAGTAGAAAAGTAATAATTCCCAATGGTAGTTCCAGCCGCACTTGTAGCGACCACCTTCAAGTGATACCACTTGGCCACCGATAGACCACACATTGTGGTTGGCTGAGTTATCGGAGACACAGTCTGAGTGATCCAGGATGATTCCTCGAAGCTTTTGACAGATACCACAAACTGAGTGAGAGGACACCCATTGCTGTCCCAAGTAAGCAGGTTCAATCTGACACAACTGCTGTTTGTTGTTATCAGATCCTTTTCTGGAGAAGGTTTTGATGCTGTAAACAAATTGGAAAGATCCAATCAATGTATATCAGGGATAAATAAAATATAGAACTATTTTCTGAATCGACATATTTTTCATTGGATCTGTATCGCCAGTGCAAGAAACTCTACTTCAATCCGGATTCGCATTTGGCGTCAGAGAGGAGAAAATATTCAATAATCCGGTTCGCGTGTTGGAGTATAACCTATTCTCTTATCTTGATAAGTGACAGAAAGCCTTTGCTTAGAAATAGGGCAGTATGGACTGATTTCTAAAAAACTAGGGCTTTACATACAATAACCACCTTTCACTGGCCACCAATTAAGACATACTGTTCGGTGTATTTCGGTGGTGTGACGCGATTGTCTAGTACTTACTAACATCAGTAATTGTCTTCATTGCACATTTAATTGTCGCAGGAATCGGTGCATTCATAACATTTAACCGCTCATCATATTTATTAACATTTTTGTTTTAACATTAATGTTACTAGTGTACTATATTCTAAGAACAATCTTGAAATAAACAGCGTTTTTTGTAGCTACTGGTTATTATTAACATTACCCACTGTAAACCTTCTTTAGAGTTTTATTTTATTTTATTTTATTTTATTTTTATAATGTTTGGAAAACTTACAGCTAGTATAAATGATAAATAAAGTGATTATACAGAGTAAGGCCAATTAAAAGTTTTCACATATAGTAAAAGTTGTAACAGAGTTATACACTAATAAAGCTATATATAAACCAGTTAGTCGAAAAAGTAGGAACATACATTTTTTTTTAAAGTATTAACATTTGTCACGAATAAATCTAAGTCTACTACCCGACACATTGAATTGAAAGTACGACATGCTCGTATTAAGTACGAATTTTGCCTATAATTGCTTCTGGAATAAGGAATATCTAAGAGGGGTGTTCTCCGTAAACTTGCAGACGGCACTCGTAACCCAACTGAGCCCACTAGTTCTGGCACATCTATCGAACCATTCATTATCTTCAGTAAGAACGAGAGATCGGCGATTTTTCTTCGTTCATGTAGCGGTAAAATATGGAATTTTTTACATCTAGAAATGTAATTAGGCAAAATTATACGGGAGCGATACTGTAAATGTCTTGGAAATTTCTTTTGTATACCTTCTAGGCGATCATTGTAGACGTCGTAAATAGGATTCCAAATTTGAGAAGCATATTCAAGGTGACTACGGACAAAGGTACAGTATAGAATTTTAAGTGTTTTGATGTTTTTGAAGTCATGGGATAACCTAAAAATAAAACCTAGTGCCTTGGACGCTTTATTTATAATGTCATTAATATGAGTATCAAATAGAAGTTTCGCGTCAAATGTAACACCAAGGTCTTTGATGACACTAACTCTATTGATTGGGCAATTAGAAAGCTTGTAATTATACTTAATTGGGTTTGGTTTACGAGTAAATGTACAAACACAACACTTTGATATATTAAGGTCTAATTTATTCAATGCGCAATAATTATAAAAACGATCAAGATCATTCTGGAGTGAGAGTGCATCCTCATTAGATGTTACATGTCTAAGAATTTTCATATCATCCGCATATAAAATAATTTTTGAGTTGTGAAAACATGATGCAATATCATTCACAAAGACGTTGAATAACAACGGTCCTAGCAATGATCCTTGAGGCACACCTGATGGGATTATCATAGCTCTCGTAGATCTGTAGCGATTAAGCACAACGAGCTGGGATCTGTTTTTAACGTATGAAGAAAACCACCTGAATAAATTGCCTCTTACACCCACTGACAATAGTTTCTGCAATAATAAATGATGGTCAATACGGTCAAAACACTTACTGTAGTCTGTGTATACAACATCAACTTGAGACCTCATTGACATGTGTTTGGAGAGATAGTCACTACAGAGTACAAGATTCGATGTGGTTGAACGACCTCTTAAGAAACCATGTTGATTATCAGAGAAACTCGACTTAAGCATCAAAGAAAGTGGCCTATATACAATTTTCTCTAAAATTTTAGCAAACACGCATAATTTTGAAATCGGTCTGTAATTTTCCACGATATCCTTTGGTCCTTTTTTATGAACAGGCGTTATATACACAGACTTCCAGATTGCAGGCATCGTTCCTTTTGTGAGAGATCTATTAAATAATATCGTTAGTGGAATGGCCAGAGTCTTTGCACAGTTGCGTATAAACACCGGTGGAATGTCATCTGGACCAGCACTCTTCCTTAGGTCAACTTGTTTAAGTAACCTGTACACTTCATCTTCCACTACTGTGATAGAACTAATATATAACTATATATTTGTCATAAATACTAAAACATCCACTCACGTCCTCCTTTAGTAGATACCACCAACTCATCGCTGGGTGGCGAGGGACCCACAGTGTTATAGGCTGTAAGCTTCACTTTATACAACGTGCCGCATGATAGCCTCTCCAGGATGTGGGACCTGGAGTCAGCTGGCAGTCGAGACAGCTGCCACTTGACGTCTTCACTACGGGTATGCTCCACGATGTATCCTAGATATTTAAAAAAAATCTTAAAGTGTAGATCCTAGCTGCCAAATGTTACAGTGGTAGTTGTGGCGGGCGTAGTCCTAATAATAAAAATTCTTACAATATACAAGTGAAATTGGGTTTAGGTAGGGTAACATACATGGGTATAGGAGTTATCTTTTTTACCATAGAAACCAGTCTTAAGCACCTGACAATTTTATTTAATAGCGCGTGATTAGGCCACAAAGTTTCTTTGTATTTTCTATGATTCTAGAGTAAATCGTCTGATATGCTAAAGTTGGCACCGCTTCATCTTAATGAGGTTATTGACATTGTTGCTTCAACAGACGGACGGTTTGGTCCACTAGCGAGTTGCTCCGCCCACTGGATTGAGTAGTCGCGGGTTCGATTCCCGCACAAGACTATTCTTCATGTAACCCACAAATATTTGTTTCTGTCTGGGTGTTTGTGCATGTGAATTTCATGTTTGTTAACGCACTTACAACACAGGAATAATAGTTAGAGAGGCGCTGTGTTTTATTAAAAAAAATGTTGTTAAGACAGTATCATGTACCTCTGGCCTTAGGTACTTAGGTGAGTACAGTATTGACTCTTCAAATTATCGTCAACAGCCTATAGTAGTCATAGGCATCTTTAATTGCAAGCCACTGAGCACGAGTAGACTCTTCAAATACGACAGTCACAATTGAAAGGATAGCCTGAACAAACCATGTAAGCTAGTTCCACCAGTATGCGGTTTGTCCCAAACAAGGTGTAGTCTGGCAGGTGCAGCAGCAGCTAGTCGAAGCTGGGGCTTAGCAGGTGGAGTCAGCACCCGCAATTCCCAAGTGCTTCGCTCCTCGCCCCAAGGGTTGCGTACGGTGCACGTGTAATTGTCTGCAGAACTGCGATCTACGTCTGAAATACAAAGCAGGATTACCAGGTTGTAAATAAGGAATACCTTCCGCTTCAAAAATATCTCGTGGGCGTTAAATCGCATGTAAATATGTGTTTTTAAACATAAGAACCGCTTTTATTTTATTGTTGACTCCTAAAACTAAACTTTTTGACTTTTGTTGGTACCAAGCTAGAAATAAAGTTTGAAAGAAAGATTGTCAGTGAATGGTCTGTATTGTTTCATTTCATCATCATCATCATCATCATTTCAGCCTATACTTGTCCACTGCTGAACATAGGCCTCCCCAATCGCTTTCCAGCGTAACCGGTCCGATGCCACCTGCATCCAACGATTTCCTGCGATTTTCACAAGATCGTCGGTCCATCTGGCAGGCGGTCGTCCTACGCTGCGCTTGCCAATACGTGGTCTCCACTCTAGAATCTTTCTGCCCCAACGCCCGTCCGATCTTCGCGCTATGTGGCCAGCCCATTGCCACTTCAGCATGCTAATCCTGAGGGCTATGTCGGTGACCTTGGTTCTTCTACGAATCTCCTCATTCCTGATTCGATCACGTAGAGAAACGCCGAGCATAGCTCTTTCCATAGCTCGCTGAGCAACCTTGAGCTTTTTTATAAGACCTATTGTAAGAGACCACGTCTCTGATCCATATGCCATCACTGGTAACACACATTGACTAAACACTTTAGTCTTTAGGCACTGAGGTATTTTGGATGAGAAGATGTTGCGCAGTTTCCCGAACGCTGCCCAGCCGAGTTGGATTCGTCGATTGACCTCTCTCTCAAAGTTGGACCTACCTAACCGGACTGCCTGTCCCAGGTAAATGTATTCGTCGACAACTTCAAGAGTAGAGTTCCCAACGGTGAGTGCGGTGGGTACGACATGGACGTTAGACATTATTTTTGTTTTGTCCATATTCATTTTAAGACCCACTTGTTGGGATACTCTATTGAGGTCACCGAGCATTCGTCCTAGATCTTCCAGCGACTCCGCCATGACCACAATGTCGTCGGCAAATCGAAGGTGAGTGATGTATTCGCCATTGATGTTGATGCCAAGTCCTTGCCATTCCAAGAGCTTGTTTCATTTACGGACATTTTATTATTTATTTATTGGAAAGGTTTTGTAGCTGAGCGATCACATCGCCTTATAAGATTGAATACAGTTCAATCATAGACATAACGGAGATATACTGATAACATCATCAATTTGCAATCGGGTAACATTGCTGCGGTTACGTTTCTTGCCATTTTGTCATCAGTTGGTCAAACTTCCTAGATATTCTAGAACAAAAAGAAGTTTGAATCATCTTTAAAATCAATTTCTTCCAATATTGAGTATAACCAGATAAGATCCATCCAGCGACTGGTTATGGTCGTGCACCAGCGGCGGCGCGGAGATGCGGGGCGATCACGCGCGGTGTGGCTCGGGTGCCTTCGCCTCTATCCGACGACCGAATGAATGACGAATCCTATGAAAGATTTCCTCCAACCAAAAAAAAGTTGCCTCTAGTTTGATTATGATCGGTCCAATATAATTGGACGGACTTCTTTGCTTCGTTCTCATAATTTAACACTCTTTAAATTGAACTTCTCTGATACTAACTAAGTATAACCAGGTAAGATCCGTCCAGCAAGTAGTTTTGATCGTGCGCCAGCGGCGGCGCGGGGCGGTGGCGCGACCAGGCGCGGTGCGGTGCGGGCGAGCCGGCGGCGCCGCACCGCAGCCGCGCGCGCCCGCCCGCCTTCGCCTCTATACGACGACCGAATGATGTGACCTTTGCTGGTGCTAGAAATGTTATATTAGAGATAGTATTTTTTGGAGCGATGATAGAAATGGCTGGTGGTATAAAATCTCGTGAAAATAAGAAGAGAGATATTTTTGACACCTGTACGAGTAGTGTAGGAGGGATGATAATTTATCATGAGACTTAAGGACACGCTATTAAAGTAACATCTGTAAATTTATAATTTCAGAATTTTGTGAAATCATACATACTGACTACGGCATTCCAAAATGTCAACCTAGTGGTATGAGTCTGGGTGTTAGTGTATATGAATCTCATGCTTGTATGTAAACGCATTCATGATACAGTAGTCATTCTTAAAGAATTGTAAATAAGAATAGATGCTAACACTAGATACCCTAAATCCAATTAATAGGGTGAACTTCCCAGCTCACCTCTAGGGTTTGGTTTCCTAGCCACTATAGCACTCATTTCCCCTTCACCAGAAGCAGTAGCCGCAGTTACCCAGAACTCGTATACTTGATGCTCTTGTAAGCCTCGAACTTCGACCTGATACTCCTCTTCGTCGTCTTTGTGAAGGACCATGACCTGTGAATGCTGGCCTGTCCTGGGGAGATAAATAATCTTGATAATGATTAATATATAGGTTGTGGAAACACGTGAAATCGCGTCAAATCGCCGTAACAAAGCATGTCAGTGGTTAAATATAAAGTTCTTGTTCAGAATATCTAGGTTTACGATATTACAGTCTCAGACGTGATGTTTTAATTTTTGCTAAACTCTTTATACTTTTTAATACACAATTCTGGTTTAATCTAATGAAAGAAAATGAAACTTAAGTTACACATCCAAATAATAGCAACTTTCCGAACCTTGATCAGATAATTGGAAACATTAGTTTTTTCCAAATTCTTTGACCTCGATACCCATACCATTAAATAATGTTTCGACAATTTGCCTAGATATTTCATAAAAAAATGGTAACAAACCTCTGTGGTCTATTGTAGACAGTGTAGTGTTTGATCTTGCCATTCTTTTGAAGAGGAGCCAACCAGCTTATGACTACTGTATCTTCTGAGTTCGCTGCTGCTTTTATGTCCACGGGTGCCCCAGGTACTGAAAGATAAAAGCCTAAGAAGAGATTGTTTAGGTGTTTTCACTAAACACATTAAAAACCCTCTTTGGTCTAGTAGCACGTAGTGCGGGTTACGATAACAACTTCCTGGGATCAACAAAGTCGGGACATAATTTGATTTATATATAAAAAAAACCCTCAACATCAGTCCAAAGTTTGAAACTGTGCCCGATATAATGGCAGTGCGGTCACCTCCTATTACATTGAGACCTAACATAACAACGTTAACGAAAATATGGGAATACACGGTCATTATTTCTTCTGACATTCTTTCAATATGCCCGAACCAACGGAGCATACCCTTTCTCATCTTTACACCGACACTATCTTTTATACCTACTCGCTTTCTTACTACAATGTTGCGAATACGGTCGGTCAGCTTCACTCCGCACATCTTCCGCAGAGCTCGCATTTCCACCGCATTTATCCTACTCTCCTTCTCCTTCTTACAAACCCAGCTCGCGCTACCATATAACAGCGTTGGGACAAGATCTCCGTTATGTATGGCTAGCTGCGCCTTTTGGCTTAAGTGCTGGCTCCCAAGTAGCTTTTCCATCGCACCATTTACTCTGTTCCCTGCACTTACTCTTCTCTCTATGTCAGCGGTGTATTTCCCATCCTTACTGAAGGCGCATCCAAGACCTACAAACTCATTCACTTGCTCCAGCTCATCGTTACCAACCATAATCCTTGCATTCGTTTTGGTTTTTTTCTAAAACCATAATCTTGGTTTTCTTTACCATACTTTTCATGCAGTCGTCTTTAATAACTGTGACTAGTACCTTAATACCAATTTATATCCCATACTGCTTGTTATTTAAGTTGCAATAGATACAATAATAGGCAAAGTGACTTACTATCTTCGTGAGTCGTGCAATAAACTGGTTCAGAAGTAGGACCCGTTCCCGCAGCTGTTCTTGCTCGTACCGCAATGCTGTAGTTGGCAGCTCGTTGCAGCGACTGCAGGACCGTCTCCATGCTGCCTGACCGACGGGTCTCCACTTGGCTTTCCAGCTCGTCTACTGTCTGAAAATGAAATAAAGTTGTATGGGCTGCTCATATTTAAGCTTTGAGCTAGAAAGCTGCAAATATCTTCCTAATCTATCCCGGTACTATTTTTATGCGCAAATCGTTGTTTGCGTTCTCACACACTCACCAGTTTAAAAAAGAGAATTTCAAACGTTTCTTTGTTTATTGTTTGATAGATTTCAGGAATCTTTTAAAATGGATCTTTATCCTATTTATCCCTCATTATTAGCAAACTATTACTATTTAAGTACATGCTAGCCAATCATTGTCGTTATTGTAGAAATATTACTATTTAATTTACAAGTTTTAATGATGGATACCTCGTAAAGTACTTCGTATCCAAGTAGAACTCCACCCCGCATGGCTGGTGGAGGCGGCTCCCACCACACACGTATAGATTGAGCGGATAGGGGCTCGCAGCGGACCCTCTCTGGAGATGCTTCAGGGGCTTGAAGTACACAAGTTTTATTTTATAATATGCAAAGTTATCATAATTTCACATGCTTTGAGGTAAAAGGGTAATATTTGTCGATATTTTAGTTGCTAAAACGATTCTTTGGTTTGAGACGAACGAAACTTTGGTATTGTCAGATTTTTACTGTCTTGTTGGTCTATTGGCCTGTAGCACGCATCTAGTGCCCAGCGTGGGCCTCCGAGCGGTGGATCCTGGTCGACCGGATCGGACCGGACCTCTCCTTGCCGGCAATAGTAGCGGCTATGCTGGCAGGGGATTGGACGTGGGGGGCCGAATCCTTCTTCTGCGAGACTGTAATGTCCCAGAAAGAGGAGGCCGAGTGGGATCGGGAGAGGGCCGAACCAGTTCGCAGAAAGCGGAGGTACATCCCGCCCAAGCCCCACAGTCCAATAGCCCGGGGCTTTATAATACGGGCTAACTTGTGTCCTCTGCCGCAACATCTAGCGGGGGACCTCCCCCTGCACCAACATCAGCACGGGCGGACCCTTTGGGCGGAGGCCCTAAGCGTCCTTCACGCGCGATCCTGAGGAGGATGGCGGCATGGTGTGCCACCGTGAGCACCGCGACGGTGCAGGGGGGGAAACAACCCACAAATTTCCCCTCCTGAGGCGGTCTATTCGGAGCGCGGCACAAGGGAGGCACCGGTGCATTCCACTTGGAGATCCCGGAGCCCCTTTGACACGTGCCAGTGCCGGCTATCGTGGGGTTTTAGTCGGTAAGAGTCCGACATACCCCGCCAGCTTCCCCCGAGGAAGTCCATGAGGATTTCCCCAAGTAAAAAAAGTGGCCTGTAGCGCGATTGGCAATCATGAATCTTAAATTCATGGAAAGATGGTTTTTCTATCCAAAACTACTCAGTCCCCGTTCGGAGTTTGAAATTTTGCCCGGTGTAATGGCAATAAGGTCTTTCCTGGCACATTGGGATCAAACGCCGGCAATTAAATATGCGAGTGCACAGAATACACCTCTGCCATCCTCACTAGGGAATATAGGCGTGACGGTTTTTATTTTATTCCTTAAAAAATAATAATAATATCAATGTGGAGAAAAGCGAGGAGTAAGAATACGATCTTCTGGATATTTACGTAGATGAGAACTTTTACTTATTATAAAAGATATCAGACATTCAGGAATGATTTGAAAACGTATTCAGTTTCTTACCTCCCTCCAAGGTAGTCGCAGTGAGCGGCGCACTAGGCGGGCCAGCACCCACGGCGTTGAAAGCGCGCACACGCACGACGTACTGCGCGTGCGTGCGCAACGCCACGAGCGCCACGTGCGCCGCGCCCCAGCCAGCCGCCGTCAACGCCGCCGACCGGTTGTCCGCCCCCGCCGACTCGTGCCACGTTACCACGTACCCGAGCAGTTCACCATTCCACGACTCTTGGGGGGGAGCCTGTTTCAAGGAAGTCAACGTTTGCTTTGCCATTATCGTCTCCTTAGCTTAATGTTTGTAATTTATTGTTTGATTTTATTGCATAAAATCAGTGCATATCAACATACAAATACAAAAAATTACAAATACAGAAAATATTTTATCTATCTTTTGAGAATCTACCATACACTCAGACTCACATATACTCACAATCTCTCCTCTCTCTCTCTCACACACACACACACACACACAAACACACACACACACACACACACAGACAGACACACACAAACACACACACCAGCATACTCACGCACAAACACATGCACACACATATTTTTTTTTTTAAATGTGATGATATTTTATACTATTTGCCTAAATAGCCATATGAATAATATTATTGTTAACTTGTAACCTTTATTCTAAAAGACGAATGAGACTAGATCCCACAACACAGGGTATCCTAGTGTGGGGTCTAGGGTATGTAATCGTAATGTACCTGCTTTAAGTTTTTCAATAAAGTTTTTATTATTATTATTATTATATACCTGCCATTTCACGAGTAATTCTCCCGGCGCTGTTGCTTGAACTTGCACGTTGTGAGGAGGTTCTGATGGCGCTGGTATTAAAAATAAATATGGCATTATGTAGATTGCATTCCGACACACATTTGACAAAGCTATGTTCAAAAGCTAGTACAAATTTTAGTCACCTTCTTCCAAAGTCTGAACTATAACAGGGTCAGAATAATCGCTGTCTCCAATAGCGTTGACCGCTGCAAGTCTCAAAGCATATGCGGTGGCTGGGCGTAGACCCTCCACACGATACTCCAGAGATATTTCCGAGCCGGAATCTAGGTCTTGCCTAAAATCGTAATATTCCTAAGCTTAAGTTGGATAAATATGTAAGAAATGAAATGCAAAGGTAGCTTCTAAAATTTAAGCAGTGAGGACTAAAGTTCTAATGATCCGGACTTCGCGCTTAGAATCACCAAACATTAGTGCCAATGGGCGGCGCATATTACTCGTAAAACTGGCGGCTGTTAGATCCTCGAGTGGCAACTTGGTAAAAGTTTCGGGTTAGTGTTGTGGCAATCTATGAGGGAGGTTTTTGTCCCGCGGTAGACATTTGATAGCTAATGATGATGATTTTCCTAGCAAGCAACTTAAATTAAAGTTAACGTATATAACGATGATTCTCTAAATTTTTACCTTTCGATGACTCTTTCAGCAGGAACGTCTCTGGTCGGTGCATCAGCCCAGTCGCCTGCGTCTGGCCGTCGAGTGTCACCCACTACGCGGTACTGTAGCCGGTACAGCAAAACTCTGGCATTACCATCGTACCCTCGCCGCCAGGAGATGCTCGCACCACGACCAAAGCGCCGGGATACATGGAGACCGAGTGGAGCTTCAGGAAACTCTGAAATTATACGGTAAATTATGTTGTAGGAATTTTGAAATGATGTCGATTGATGGAGATATACCATGTGCACTCTATTATAGTTACGATATTATACTTACAGGAGAGATAAGAGTTATTCGGAAACCTACAAACGACCACTTAAAACTTGAGATAGTTTATAGAATAGGATACAACAATCACCTAATTATCGTCACAAGCTCATTATTTTTAGTCATCGTTTATGAAATCCTCCACGAATGTGCACAGGGTCGTTGGCACGTGGTGAATTATGGCCTTACCTCTCTCTCTGAAACCGATACTATTATAGGTTGATTTATAACTAAGAAATCCTTATTTTTTTATTTTATTCTTTATGCACTTATGTACTTAGGCGGACTTAATGCCTGAGGCATTTTCTGCCAGTCTACCTTGGGGTGATGTAGAAACAGCTGTGGTAGGTGCCCGAATATGAAAATTTAAAAAAAAGGAGGGAAACCAAAATAATTATTCTAAATATATACCTATACATGATACAACAATATTATATACATGTAAATATATATAAATATAATTATACTATATATGAACCAGATAATGTGACATAACGATATGAACTACTAACGTTCAGAAGAATCCGCCAACATTTTATGTAGTAGATAGTCCTGCAGATTTTTTTAAAAAACTGACTCGGATGGTGGCCATCCTGAGCTCCAAAGGCAATTAATTCCATAGAAGGATAGATTGAATAAAAAAGGAAAAGTGAATGAAATCGGTCCGGTGAGAGGGACAATGAAGAAGACGATTATTTGAGGAGCGCAGATGTTTTGAGTGAGTAGAGCATAGGTACTGAAATTGGGAAGTAAGATAATCAGGTGAAACAGAAGAATAAAGGATAGAGAATAATGTTGTCAAGGCCCTCAGGACTCTGCGTTGCCGAATAGGCAACCACTTTAAAAGTGAACGGTGTTCTGACACGTGATCGTGCTTACTTATATTAAAGACGAATCGAATGCAGTTATTAAGTAGCCGGTCTAATTTATTGAGGTGGTCTGCATTCAGGTCGAAGTAACACACATCACCATAGTCGAAAATAGGAAAAATCAAGGACTGCACAAGCATTGCTTATGTATTAGAAGAGAGAATTTTTTAGACGATTCAGGTGTCGCAACGTTCCAGTGACTCTTTGACCAACAGACGTGACTTGGGTCTGCCAGCTAAGCGTAGCATCGATGTGTAACCCAAGATCTTTAACGCTCTAGCGTTCTAACTTAGGGTGATAACTTACCCATTAAACTGAAGTGCAGGTAACGTACTAATGTTTATTTTGCTATTGAGCCTCGAGCTTCCCAACTTAATAATAAGTATAAATAATAAGTATAAACTTAATAAAGAGTCACATAAAACCACTTAATAGTTTTAGCTCACACACAGAAATGATACAACTATTACTGTACGGTAGGATTTTGTAAAGCGTTTCAGATACAAGTAAGTAATCGTGTGTTTGGATGTACAAAAAAATATCTTAAAATCTTACCCTGTACAGCAAGGTATATAAGCAGTTCGTCCCTTCCATACGCGTTCTCGGCCCGACACCGGTACACCCCTGAATCATGTCGCTCAGCGTGTGCAATGCTCAACTGCGAACTCACGCCGCTCTCTGAACGCTTCTCAGATACTGAAACCCTTTGAACAAGCCGTATTTATTGCAGAAGTATACATTTAGACGTAAGATATCGAAATCAAGTAGAGATAACATTTTAATCTTTCTTTCATTTAGTTTTATTAATAATCATGCATTTAAAATTAATGCCTTTGATGGTTTTTATTTAGTGACGACATCAGGAAGCAACATCATCCTTTCAGAACCCCATGATCCTACCCTCTGATAAAAATTGAACCTTCAGTTGCTCCTGCTGACAACTGCTGGTTTTACGTTTCTTAGCTGCTTATCAATATTTAGTGGTCGGTTATTAACTACAATAGATTATGAACACTTTTTGATAGTAAGGGCCGTGGTTATACAAGTTACACATTATGATGTTAGTACTTCATAACTTACTCGTAAAACATTAAATATCCTGGAAATTTACCTGTAAGTAGTTAAGTCGAGTCTCTTCATATTGTGTGTCCATTGTAACTGTATCGGCGGGTCTCCACGAGCATCACACTGCAATGTCGCTTGCGCAGATCTCTTCACCGTCATGTTTCGCGATGAAAATTCAAAGTGTGCAGGCTCTGTTAAACAAAACGTATATTATGCCGAAACCAATCTAATATAACATGTTTAGTAGTTAGAAGTTTTTCAAGACTTATTTTTTTCGGTGGGTTATTATTGTTAATGGAAGCCGCTTAGCTTTCTTAACTTAACTTAAAGATTGTATTTTTAGTTAGGAAATAAACGTAAATCAAAATGAGGTCTTAATAGTGGATGGTGAGTGAATTGCATGTACGTATTTCTCGTATGTATTTTCTAGTAGTATATTTCATTATTTTGTTTTCTTTCAATCCTGCACGTTTGGGTTACACTCACCATTAACAGACACAGCTATGATTTTGGACAGCCCTCTTCCAATGCCATTCTCTGCTCGACACATGTACTGACCCTCGTGATGGTGCGCTGCAGGTGCTATGCTCAGGGAACCGTTCGACAGCACGGAGAACTGAAGGTCCATGTTCGATACCGGTCTGAAGTCGCTTACACCTAAACCTTGATAAGACAAATCCATTCAATTTGTTATATTGAAAAAGTTGTTGATGAATTTAAGGAACGCTCTAAACATATTGAATTTGTGTAAGTAGAACAGGTCTTATGTTAAAAATGTAATCTCAAATGACGAGAAGTAATTTGAAGGCCAGTGGGTATTACTGTGTCTAGTAAAATTTTTCTCATAGTGCTGGGTTAAATATAGAGCGCTCTAACTTAAGCAAAATTTTATATTGATTGATGTAACTATGAGGAGTGCTTAAGCCAATTTACATACCATGTCCTTTAAGCCACGATACTCTTGGTTCCGGGTATCCCTTCGTAACGCAATGCACCAGGATCTGAGTACCAAGAAGAGCTGACACATCTTGAGGCTCGTACAGCCATGACGGTGCAACTGAAATTAACATAACACTGTTCTATATAACATCCTCTTAAGAGACTTTATTGCTACGATCAATTAAACACAATGCAAACCTCTAATATGGTCGAAGGAGGTGATGGCTGCTCAAGTACTAATACTCGTGAACGAATGCTGCTTGTGGAGACTCATCCACCCAGAATCCTTTAGCTTATGATTATTACATAAATTTTAAAAGAATATTATTAATCTTATATCTCAGTCGTAAAGCATCACACAAGAGCTGGATCGCAGAAATGATTTTGTATAATATAAAAGTGTATGTGTGTGTGAATAATCTACGCTGTTGGCCGCGGGGCCTTTACAGCTTCAGCGGACAAGTTAAAAATGTATGAACCTATACAAAAACACAAAATCAATTGTTTGAGTTTAAAACACAATGAAATGATCATTTAATGCTACTTCAGTGACCTATAGAATACCATTACGCAATCATTTCAGGAAGTTATCGTAACGCGCTACGTTTGATCACAGCGATTAAGGGCCAATGTATTAAAATGATGAATCATAAAATTTGGTTCTTTATGGTAGATATATGGCAAGATTCGTAAATTTATTACAGGACTCTAAAATTTAACTTTAAATCCTTGATCGCAGAAAAATTATACTAAAATTTGCCATCCAGAAACCCACGTCAAAGAAATCACCCTAAAATTTTAAGGTTTATATATACGAGAAACAAAAATAAGTATACCTTTCACAGCTAGACGTGCAGTGTGGTTTACTTCTGCTGCAGAGTTGCTAGCGACGCATGTGTACTCTCCGCTATGTTTCGACGTAACGTGTGAGAATATCAGGAAACTAAATTCGTCCAAGGACTTCTCTTGTACCTAACGAAGAAAATACAGGTGATAAGCTTTCATTGTCTACCAAAAGACAGCTACAGTTCAACACTCTTGTTCGAAACGCAGGAATATGGCAGTACAGTATGGCGTCCACACTTTGCCACTGCCACTCCCAAAGACTAGAGTGCATCCAAAAACGGTTCCTTTACCACCTAACGTTTGCCAAAGAAAAACCAAGTAATGAAATCATACACGCATAGACTAGAATACATTAAGATCAGCCCGTTATATAAACGTAGATACTGTCTAGATCTAAAGTTTCTATACAAGTTTATGCACAATAAAATTGACGCACCACTACTACTTAGTCTCGTAAACTTTAGAATCCCAGCTAGGTACCCGCGAGGCGTAATCACTCCGCTTGTTCCGCGCTTTCAACGTACCGTCCTAGGGAGCAACTTACCAATTCCCAGAATCAGCCGACTATATAATAGCGTCAGCTCATCATGCGACATACATCACCAGTCCTTGGCTCAATTTTGTGAGTGTATCAATTATATTTTTGAACCTGAAACTGAACTGTCTATGCGACAACACTCTTGGTAGCTCCGTGTAGTCATAAGTTAGGTGTTTGATTTATTGTTATATCCTTTAATTACTTGGTTATGTAATTGGAAGTTTAGTTTGAAGTTTAGTTTTAAGTATTTTTTTTCTGTTTTATTGTAATTTACACTTCTATTAATACATGCGGTGTTCGCCTTTGAAAGATTGCACATCATGATATAATTTTAACAAATTTATACCAAAAAAGGTACTGTTGTAGTTACCAACGGCGAAATATTAGGACTCTCTAAAAATTAGGTTAATACCTGTAAGCTCGTCGGAATATGTTGCCCATCTTTTAGCCATGAAAAGTAAACGGGCTTGTCGCCAGAAGTGATACCACATAGCACTTGTATTGAGCTGCCTTCCACCAAATCCGTTGGGAAGGTAAAGCCAGCTATTTTTGGTGGATCTGAAATATTTTTTAATTATCTCATTACCACAAGTTTTAAAATCGTCAAAACAGATACTAAAGATATTGACGCTTTAATGGTGAAAAGGGGTAAACAACTGGACGCGATCATTGAAAGGATTAAGATACATGCAGTTGTACATACAATCACTCTTTTATATTTTATCTAGAAATTTTGAAAAACCTAAATACTATACTCACTTCTAACAAATATCTGCACATCTTTCTGCGCATACTGGCCCGAAGGTGCCGTCACTTGGCATGAGTAGACACCTGCGTCGGCAGGCTCTGCTGGCCACAGCAGCAGTTCCCCTCCAACTCCAGCCAAGGCTCTACCACCAGCCGAACCGAGATCGATACCACCTCGCTGCCACCGGATTTCACTAAACATGACGCAGGGTGACTTAATATAAGAAGTTCCAAACTGTTCCTTGAAGTCATTGTTCGGTTTTGTCCAATATACATACAGTGGCAAAGTTTAAAACGGTCCCATTTTGATATTTTTACATAAACTTAGTGTTTACCACATTTAACTACCCTCCAGGAGATCAAATCTTATTCAAATAACTGAGAAATCGCATTCAGATCATATCTCAAAAATACATAACATAGTATTGAAGTTAGGAAGGTCTTTAATGTTTTCATTGTTATCTAAAGTTGTAAAAGTCACATATCAGGAGACCAAATCTTTTTGAAAATTCTGAGCTAATCCAAAATTTAAAATCCTTAACTTTATTTTGATAGATGCGGAAATTCCGTCTACGTTTTATTTTTGACCTAAATTCTACTGAGTCATTAATGCTTAAAAGGAATACGAATACAAGGGAAGGGAACTCGACAAACAGCGCTAACACCAAACTACTAAAATAAAATAAAAAATGAAACTTATAATTTTACTAAGCAAATGCACCTCCATCAACCTGATTGGAAATCCGGAGTACGGGCAGTAGATGGTCGTGTTGACGCCGGCGACTACTCGCACTGGACCTATGCTCCTTATTGATGCTGAACCTTCAACAAATCATCAATTTACAAACTTATACGGCTAAAGAAATGTATTGTGCAACTTTTAAGTATCTTAGGATTCATTAATTGTAATTGATTCGCATGATGGATTCAAGTGGTGGGAAATCTGCACTAGGATCCATCAACGGAGGCATCATATAGATCCACGTGGATGTCGCGGCTATGAGTTTCATCTATTGCACTCTATTTGTTGGGGATTTGGTCAGCAAACAAATAAGGATTCATGTTTTAGCAAAGCATCATTAACCAAAGAATTATTTACAAGACCAAAACATTAGGGTACTTAATTTGATTTTTTGATTTAACCTAATCGCTGATTTTAAATGATACCTGATTTGACTTAAGTACAAAACATTTTTAAGTTAGTTCGATTCGAGCGCTCGAACGGAGCAGAAGGAGGAATCGGGTGACCCCACGGAATTAATGATCGAGATTAAAGGTATGATAACCATATATTGAAGGTGTTTTATTTGCTTCTTTACACTACTTAAAAAACGGTTTAAGAAATAAACGTTGCTAGTTGTGATAAAGCTAAGCCAATGAAATACACTGGCGATTGGTGACACTAATCTTTCTAAGAAGCTTCCTCAGTTTTGTATGCCCAGATATTTTAATACCAAATGTAAAGATTTCCACCAATTCCTTAAAACTTTAAGTGGTACCGACCATAAACGTTAAGTCTTGTGGAATGCTCCACGGCTCCTCGGGAGTTGTGCGCCCTGCAGGTATACCGGCCTCCATCTTCAGGCCGCACTGAAGTCAGGTTCAAGTAGCTCACCACGTCTCCACTTGGATTCATGTACTGGGTTATACTTCTGTGAAATAGTTACTAGGTTAAGAACTTTAGACAATTTCTATTACAAAAGTTTCAGGGCATGCTGTTTTTCTGCATTTTGAATGAACAGTTGCAAATTTATCCTCTACTTTTTTCTAGCTATGATGGTTATTATTATCATGATCACCATGTTGTGTTAGGTGAGAATTTTAAAGCATATTTACCTTTGCGGGGTATTATGTTCTTCAACTGGCTGACCGTCTAACAGCCATGTGAACCTCGGCGGTGGGGAGCCAGATGCGGCACAATGCAGCGCAAGTGCAGGACCCGGGTGCAAGGCCTGCTCTATGAACGTGTAGTGTAGTTCTGGAGCCGTGTCTGTAACGAAACAAAAATTATATCAGACCGATATTCCCTAAGTTAAATTTTCGGAGGTAAGCCATGTAAATCTACATTTTCCTAGAAATATTAGATCTCAATGTAAAAGCGAGGTTATTGCTATTTTAACAGACACAATTCCAGAATTCGTATTACTACTAAGATTTTTTTACAAAAAAATCATTTCAACCCATTGTTCAACCTAGGATTCGAATTCAGGACCTATTGATGGCCATTAGAACCATGCGCTACTAATGACTGCTAGTGCCGAAAGGTGTGACTATGACCATGGTTTGTCAAAACAGTATGATAAAAGACGGAGTACCAAACAGGATAAAAATTACTGAATGTAATGTTCCTTCATAATTCAAATATTACACCGCTTCTAATGAAGAGTTGCGAATTTATTACCACCAATAAAACACAATACATCACAGTCCATTTACGCAACAAATATAAGAATGTCTCCAAACCAACGGTAACATTTTGAGCTTATATCAGTATAAGCTATATTGCGTCAGCGCAAACAAACGGTGTCGATACATCACCGCTGCCATAACAGAATCCAATCAACATCGGGCACTGTTATAAACATCTTACTGACCCGACGTATGGACGTCGTTTATCACGGGTCATAACGCGGTGGACGCCCTTAGCGGCGCGATTTATCGCCCTCGTGACACCGACAGATCATTTTGCTGGATACTCGGTAAGCATCCTGGATTATGTTAGTAGTTTCTCCTTTATACATATTTCTCCAACTTGTAAATGAAATTGCATTTTTTTAAATACATTGTCCCACTTTAAAAATTTATTCTTTTATATAGGAAGAGTTTATGGACACAAATTCCATATGGACACCTCTCAACCTAAACAAATGTTTGTGGTTCACACATAAATATCATATGTTCCTAGAATTAAGACGCGATTCCTATATCTTAAAACGTTTAGACAAAGCCGTCGCTCTTAAATCGAGTTCACTAGTATGATGAAGAAGAAATTGAGAGGTTCATCATCATCAGCCTATAGCAGTCCACTGCTGGACATATGCCTCTCCAAGTGCACGCCACTGGGTACGATCCTCGGCTACTCGCATCCAGTTTCTGCCAGCCGCCCTACGAAGGTCATCGCTCCACCTAGCCTGAGGGCGTCCTGCATTACGTTTGCCAGTCCGCGGTCTCCACTCAAGAATTCGTTTGTCCCAGCGGTTATCGGTTGTTCGGCTAATGTGACCGGCCCATTGCCACTTCAGCTTACTAATCCGGTGGGCTATGTCGATAACTTTGGTTCTCTGTCGAATGACTTCGTTCCGGATTCTATCCTTCAGAGAAACTCCGAGCATAGCCCTTTCCATAGCCACCACCAGAAAAAATATGAAAATTTCATTTCAGAGTTTCCTACACACTTACATAAACATAGTTTTTATCTATACTTTCACACATGAGACTGCAAGCATTGCAGTATTTATTTTTACTTTAGAATAAGTGATCGGTGATATCGTATGTGAGTACATTTCGGATTGTTAAAGATTCTTTATCTTCCTCCCTTAAAAAGAGATTACCTGAGCGTGCAAGAATTATGCTAGCCACTATACGTAGGACAGGGAAGTTCACTATTAATATTTGACCAAGCGGACTCAGTGCCAGCTGGTGGAGGCAGGCTTATGACTATTTGTTGTTAAAAATTATCCACCCATCCATAAGGATTCAACTTGGCTGTACCACTACCACATAAAGCGGCAACCGAGACCTACGGCTTAAACGCCTTCTTAAGCAGGTTCACCTATATAATACGTTACTAGGTTCAGCTTAGCGTGGCTAAACACCCTTAATTAAAGTCTAAGTACCAAAACCATCGCAGGTATAATAAACTAAATTACCAATAATCCAAGCCGTGAATCCGCGAATTAATTCAATAACCAACCCTAACACAACAGCGGTGGCGGTACAATAGACGGAATTATGAGCGGTCCAAATTGTGAGCGGGCAGCGTTTGTGAGAGCTTTATTACGAGCTCGAGGCACTGGACGCCATGACAAACGATATGTTAGGGCGGGACGCAAGAATTAGTAAATAGCGGATTCGATTAATATTTTTAGATTTAATTTTTTTAAGATTTAAAGTATATTTGTTAGTAAAATGCTCGCGTAATGTAATTATTTAACGATCGATATTTATTTTTCTTCTATTCAATTTTCAACTCAACATGTAACATTAAATTTAAATTGTTAAGTTTTGCATGAATTTTTGCGGTAATTCTATAGTATGGTATGATTGTGGGTATATCTAGCGCGTGGGTGTATCTAGAAACACAAACATGAATTCAAACCTAAAACATTTTAAAGCTGACATGACATGACATTTGTTCCGCATGGAGATTAAACCCATGAGTTCTTCATTCAGGGAAATTTTGAGGTCGATCGCTAAACAGTAATAAGCTTAAAAACAGAAAACCGAATGATGCATAATCAGGCGACCTGAACAAGGTATATATAATTTTAATGAAATGGATCAAAGTCATGTCCTATAAATCTTTGATTTAAAAACGTACAAACGTATTAAAAGACATACGTGGTACAGACTACACTTATCCCTGAGCTCAAGATTGAATGGCATTTATAACTCTGCGTTGCCTGATATTCATTATTCTTTACTCTAAATACTCAAAAATGACTCCATTCTGCTTACTTCCGCTTTTGACTTGTATCAAAACTGCAATAGTTGGCATCGCGCCCGCTCACATCGCTAGCTCTTGTAAACGTTGCATCGTTTCGAACAATTTATATTGCCCGCCTAACGCTGATAGCCGGCTAATTGTATAATTGTGTTGGAATATGCCTGCCTGCCACAATCCTGCCACTAATCTTTTATTCCGAGTTCAGGTGGTGCGGTGTGCACGGCTAATGTAATCTTCTTTGAGCGATTATGAGGAATATAAGCTCACTTTACTTTGTGTTGACTGCCTTGTTGGTCTAGTGGCAAATAATGTACTTTGCGATTACGAGGTCTTGGGTTCAAATCCTAGATCGGACAAGTGTAGTTTTCCTATCGAAAAATTTCCAGTATCAGTCCGGAGTCTGGAATTGTGCCCGGTATATGGCATAGGCTCGCTCCCTATTATATGGAACCTAACGTTGTCGGCGAAAAGTGAGTGTACACGTTTGCCAACAGTGCCACTTCCACTTGTGGAATATAGGCGTGATGGTGTATCTATCATGTGTGTCATGTTTCATTGAAAACCATTAATAGCATAGCTTTAAGGTAAGGTTCGCAACATAAGTAGCTTAACATTTTCAGGTTTTCAAATCAATAATACTCTTAATTTTACAGACATTGGTAAGCATTGTCCATCACTAGCAACATATTCAAATATATTAAGATCAAGAAAAATAATGAATTTGATGCCAAACAAAAATGAGCAAGTGATTTGAAAAGTTGACGATGTTAAGCTACTTATGTAGCTGACTGCACGCTCTCCTTCTTATAACATCGTTCAAATTTAGCGTTCGAATTTTGACTCACGAATCTGGTTACAAAGAAAATTGTGTCTGTTTTTTCTTGATTTTTAACCGACTTCAAAAAGGTTTTATGTTCGGTTGTAAGTAGTCTTTTTTTATGTATGTTCACCGATATTTTCGCCAGTTGTAGACCGATTTCGATGATTCTTTTGGCATTAGGTTAAGTATAGCTTCAAGGTGGTCCCATTTTTATTTCATCAGTATTGGACCTTGGACTTTGAAGATACACCAGGGAACTCCTTAACGACAAACAATACGAATGCGTAGATCGAGATATTGTGGGTATTAAGTCAATCCTATAGGTACCCTACTATAGAACTAAACACAATGTTAACCGACTTCAAAATAGGAGGAGGTTCATAATTCGTCTGTATTCTTTTGTAATTTCTTTGCTTATAAACTGATTTTGATGATTCTTTTTGCATTAGGTTCAGCAAAGCTCCGTGATGGTTGAATTTAAATTTTATTGGTATTGGACAATGGGCTTTGAAGATACACCAGGGGTTTCCTATACGGTAAACAGCATGAATGTGAAAATTCAGTTATTATGAGCACCTGCACCAGGTAAACGTACTCAGAAACAACTTCGAGGGGGGCTCCGTTTACGGCGATCGGTCCCGGGTCAACATGCTTGTTGATCATAACTTTAGTTTTATCTAAGTTCATCCGGAGACCGATTCGCTGAGACGAATTAGCAAGGCTGTCCAGCATCTGTTGTAGGTCTTGCAACGTTTCAGCCATGATGACGATATCGTCTGCAAATCGCAGGTGAGAGATGTATGCGCCATTTATATTGATGCCGCGACCTTTCCAGTCCAGCGTCTTGAACATATCCTCCAGTGCATTGGTGAACAGTTTTGGTGATATTACATCACCTTGGCGCACTCCGCGGCGCAGGTGGATATGTTCAGTCCGCTGGTTCTGTACTTGGACGGTCATCGTTGCAGCTTCAAAAAGGCATCTCATCACCTCGATGTATCGCCAATCAACTTGGCATCGTTGCAAGGAGTCCAGAACTGACCAGGTCTCGACAGTGTCAAAGGCCTTCTCATAGTCCACGAAGGCTAGACATAGGGGCAGATTATACTCTGCAGTCTTCTGTATAATCTGCCGCACTGTGTGGATGTGGTCTATGGTGCCGTAACCACTTCGAAACCCGGCCTGCTCCGGGGGTTAAAACTCGTCGAGCCTTCGCGCAAGACGGTTCGTGATGACCCTTGAAAACAGCTTGTATACATGGCTCAGAAGCGATATGGGTCGATAGTTTTTCAAAAGCGTTTTGTCACCCTTTTTGAAAAACAGGACGACCACGCTTCTGTTCCATGCCTGCGGAGTTCTCCCAGTGTAGAGGACAGTGTTAAATAACTTTCGAAGCTCCTTAAGTACTGGGGTACCTCCTGCCCTCAGAAGCTCAGTCGTGACGCCATCCTCACCCGGGGCTTTTCCATTTTTAAGCTGTTTAAGGGCCAACTCGATCTCATCCAGGTTGATCTCGGGCAAGTCTTCTGTGAAGTGACGTGTAAGGGTGGCTCTGGGATCTCCTCTAAGAGATTCGGGTCGAGGTGTGTGTGAGGCGTAGAGCTGGCTATAGAAATTCCTGACTTCCGAGAGGATTTTCGGCCTAGAAGCGATCACAGTACCCGCTTGTGTAGTCAACCTTGTCAAGTGGTTTCTCCCAAGTGACTGGACGAACACTTTCGACCCCCGGTTCTGCTCGATGGCTTTCTCAATCTCAAGCTTGTTGAAAGCTCGGAGGTCGCGTCGGACCAGCTTTGTGATCTTTTTATTTAAGGCCCCGTGTTCTGACAAGGTTGAGGCTGCATTTCGGCGTCGTTCGCTCATAAGCTCTAGAGTCCCCCCCGAAAGCTTAGATTTCCTGCCTGTACGCCTCGTTTCGCATAATTTAGTACCCTCTTCTCTAAGAGTCTTTACCACCTGCTCGAATTTCTGATCAACGCTGTCAGTGGTTTCCAAGGCAGCGAAACGGTTTTCCAACTTTAACTGAAAAGCTTGGGAATCTATAGCGGCTTGGAGTAAATTCGGTCGGAGACTGGATTTCATCAAGCGGACTCTTTCGCGCTTCCATTGTATATTCAGAGTGCCCCGTACGAGCCGGTGGTCGCTTCCGGTTTTAAACCTTGCGATCACTGAGACATCTCTGAATATGCGCCTCTTGTCCGCCATGATGAAGTCGATCTCATTTTTTATTTTACCATCGGGGCTTTGCCACGTCCACTTTCTTTGGGGCTGTTTTTTAAAGAAAGAGTTCATCATAAACAGCCCTTCTCTTTCGAGAAAGTTGACGAGCGTTTACCCCCTGTCATTTCTGCTGCCATAGCCGTATGGTCCTACTGAGGATTCGCTGTCAGTTTTTACTCCCACTTTGGCGTTGAAATCTCCCATGACAACGTTGTAGTGTGCCCTAGGGGTATTATGAAGGGCCTTAGAGATGTCCTCGTAGAGTACCTGTATGTCCTCGTCTGAGTGTGCCGAAGTCGGTGCATAAACCTGCACGATCTTGAGGGTGTACCTCTCGGTCAGCTTAATTATGAGGTATGCTACCCTTGTCGACACACTGGACATTTCTAAAACGTTGTCAGCGAAGACTCTATGGACCAGAAACCCGACGCCACCCTGGGAAAGTTGGTCTCCCTCTCTAAAGTACAAAAGATGGCCAGATTCTAGGGTTATGGTGTCTTCTCCCTCTCTTCGAACTTCACGTAAACCCAGAACGTGCCATCTTATGCACTTCAGTTCTTCTTCCAACTGCAGAAGATGCTCATCCAGTCGCAGCGTGCGTCCGTTATACGTAGCCAGGGTCAGTTTATGTTGGCGGCCTACCGTAGCCCGTAGATTCTTCGCACCCCCTGCCCCGCCGGAACCGTGACCGCCGCCGTGGTCAGGAATAGCGGAGCGACCGGGAACTGGGGGCCGTGGTATATTCCGACTTGCCATGGAAGGTTTTGCCCATAATCGCCACGCTGGGCATGCGGGTTGGCGATCGCAGGGCGTAACTTCTCGCACTAGTGACGCTGCTGCCCGTCACCGGTCTGGTTAAAAATTTAGTTAGTTATAATTAAAGAAATGTGAAATGATATTTTGCCCAAAAAGTAGAGCTTCAAGCTTGCTTTTATTTACAGTGGGATCAAAAAATATCTCGACAAAATATAAGTACAATATGAGCGCAATAGGTATTTATGTATTCTGTTTCACCCCTTTGGGAAAAATTGTTATGACCGTTACGCCTATATTCCCAAGCGGAGTGGCAGAGGTGTACTGAGTAGAGTTTTTTACGCCCACTATGTTATGTCCCATAAAAATAGGGGCCAGCCTTTTGCTATATACCGGGCACAATTCCAGACCCTGGACTCATACTGGGCGTTTTTCGTAAAAGAAACTACATTCGTCCGACCTAGGATTTGAACCCAGCACCTCGTGTTCACAAAGCGATGCAATTTGCCACGAGAACAACGAGGCAGTCATAAGACTAAAATTGTTATGAGATACACATATTTTGCAGGAAGTACCAATAGAATCCATTTTTCACGGCGCCACGACTCTGGCGGTGGGTAGGATATATGCTGCCATAGATCTTGGCTATTATTCCATTAGTCCGATCCGGATTACCCTGAGTTCGACGTACGAGCTGTCCGCGACATTATTGCCAGAGTTATAGCCATAGTGATCGAGTGTGCAGTAGATACCTACTTGTAGTATGCGTAAACAAGTGTAATAGCTTACCGAGTTCTTAGATTTACGCGAATATTACACATGAAATAAAACTATTTTTCGGACTTTATCGCAGTTTGCTTTTTATGTTTGGTTCCCGACGTTTCGAGTGCTTTGCAGCACTCATGGTCACGGGAAGGACTGAGTTGTTAGGCGTCCAAAAGTCATAGTTGTTCCGGGTGTGTGTGTGTGAATGATGTACGCTGTTGGCCGCGAGGCCTTTACAGCTTCACCGGGCTAAAAGGCGAGCGTGCAACCACTACGCTCTAGCCAGCCAGAAGGGCAAGAGGCGACATACTCGAGGGCGCCTCGAAGAGGCGCCCTCGGTTGGGACAGTCGCTGTAGGGGGACGGGTGCACTACTAAGTGCACCGGTCAACCGCCGGCTATGGGAGGGGATTTACTACTACGTCGTCGTCGTCGCCCGTATTCTGAGCGGAAAGAAGGGATGACAAAGCATCGGGGGGGTCGGTGAGAACATGTCGCGGCCGGCGGTGGCGGCAGGGGTCGGGGGGGAGATCGTAGTCGGCGGTGGCTACGATTAACGGATTCGCATGGGTAGATGCGTTCGCGAAGTGACGTGTTGACGCCTTTTTAATAAAGGCGCGAATAGGTTCGAGACCTAGATCGGAGTGGAGGTCGACGTTCCGTACGAACCAGGGGGCTCCTACAGCTTTACGGAGGAAGCGGTTTTGAACCACTTGGAGTTTATCGATGTGAGAGGGGGCCGAATGCCCGAACACAACACACGCATAAGTCATGATGGGTCGAACGCAAGTTTTGTAAAGTGTCACCTTATTTCTAAGGGACATTTTACTCCGCTTGCAGATTAACGAATGGAGACGACCGAGCACAAATGATGCTCGGTGACGGACCCGCTTGATGTGCGGGCCGAAGGACATGGTACTGTTTAGGGTGACCCCTAGATATTTGACCTCTTTGACCCAGGGAATGGGTCGGTCGAACATGGTCACTTGGCCGAGATTACTTCTAGGGCGGCGCAGGGAGCGGCGCGGGGTGGCACCCCTGGAGAAGAACACCGCAGCGCTCTTGTCCGGGTTCACCTCAATACGCCACTTCCTGAACCAATTCCCTAGGGAATTGGCGGATGCCTGAAGGTGTCTGGTAATGAAACCCTTATTCCTATGCGAGACGTAGAGTGCGGTATCATCCGCGAATAGGGCTAGATGCGCCTTACTCGAACGAGGAATGTCGTTCGTGTAAAGGCTAAACAGGAGCGGAGAGAGAACTGAGCCCTGTGGGACTCCAGCACTGATGGAGTGGGTAGTGGAGCGCGTCATTTCGACGCGATAACGGAAGGCGCGATTCGACAAGAAGTCTCGTAAGATGAGCACGAGTCTGTCCGGCACACCCAATTGGTAGAGCTTGTAGATCAAGCCGTTGTGCCAGACTTTGTCGAATGCCTTCGCGACATCTAGGAAGAGGGCGCCCGTGTAGATTGGTTTGGGTCTATTGAGACCGGAGAGGATGTGCTCCGTGATGCGGTGCACTTGGTGGACGCAAGAGTGTTTGGCTCGAAAGCCAAACTGCTCGTCGATAAGGATACCCCTGGACGTTACGAAGTCTTTGAGCCTCGCCAGAAGTAGGCGCTCGTATATCTTGGCCAGGGAGTTGAGGAGACTGATAGGGCGGTAGCTCGCGGGGAGATTGCGAGGTTTGCCGGGCTTGGGAATGCCTATGACGTCCGCCTCCTTCCACTTAGCGGGGAAGGTGCAGTTCGCAATGGCGGCGTTCAATATGGCCACTAAGAGGCAGATGAGTTGGGCGGGCAGGCATTTCAGAACGCGATTCGAAATGCCGTCAGAGCCGGGGGCTTTTTTAGTTTTGAGACCCATAATTAGATCTTCGACCTCCGTTTGGGTGAAAGGAGGTAAGGAATCGACGGGGGGGAGGGATGCCCTGCGCTCGACTTCCCTGTCGACCGCGTCGACGTGGGACTGGTCGACGGACTGAGAGCTGGGGGCGCACTGGCTCTCGAGGGAGTCGGCGAGAAGCTCGGCCTTTTCGTCGTCGTCGAAGGCTGGGGGTGCGCCTGAAGGGCGGGACAGCGGGGGCATGTCAGTCGTGGAGTCGGACTTGAGGCTACGCGCCAGCTGCCAGTAGGCCAGATGCGATGGCGCGATGCCCTCTAGGAAGTCACCCCACCGTTCCTCCCGGACCTCCGCGACACGACGCTTTACCTCTCGTTGTAAAGCGCGCATCCGGGCCCGATTGGCTTCGGTGGGAGTCGTACGCTCGGATAGAAGCATTCTTGGAACGAATGAGATCCCTAACATCGTCCGGCAGTCGAAAGCGGTTGAGGTAGAGATCTTCCGCCTCGACTTGCTTGGACGATCGACTGACAGCCGATCGGATGTGCTCGGTGAAGGCATCTACGGCCTGATCGGTGTCCTGAGGGGACGGGATGGAGTCCGAGCTGAGAGGCAGGGGGGGAGGGTCGGCATCCGCCAAGGCCGTGCTTAGCGCATGCCAATCCACCACCGTCTTTTTGGGTCGCTGAGGGGCGGAAGGGGGGGAACCGAGTCTCATGACTACAGGTCGATGGTCAGAGTCTAGTTCCTGGACTACTTCCAAGGAGTGCAGCCGTAGGGTGACACCCTTCAGAAGCGCCATGTCCAAGACGTCGGGTCGGTGATTGGGATTGTTAGGATAGTGGGTAGGGTGCATAGGTGCGATGACGTCAAAGTCGAGAACGTTGACCGGCGCGCGCTTCGGGGGGCGGGCGGGGCCCACTGACGCAGGGTGGGAGGCCGCGGTGTAAGGCAGCGGCTTTACCCACGCGTTGGCGCCGAGGGACGGCCTGAGCGGCGGGGGAGGGGGGGTCAGCTTCAGAGGCGCGGGAGCGCGGGGAGCCGCGGTCGCTGGCGCAGAAGGCACCGGACGAGGGTGCGCTGAGGGTGCGGGGGGGTGTTGCGCTGAGGGCGCAGAGGGGGGGGCAACCGCGCGGGGCCGCCGCGCCTCGCCCGGCCGCGCTTCCCCTTCGGGGCCTTGGGGCAACCGCGATAGTTCGCGGTGTGCCCCTTGGTGCCGCAGAGGACGCAGCTGGGGGGCTCGGCCGCCGTCTCCTTCGAGCGGGCGCACTGGGACGTCGCGTGGTCCCCGATGCACTTAACGCATCGAGGGCGCGCGTGACAGTTTCGGGCAGAGTGCCCGTACAGTTGGCAATTGTGGCACTGCCCGGGCGTGCCACGTTTGTGGGGGGCCTCCACGGAGAGGCCAGATATATGGCACACGGCCTTCAGGTCGAAGACCCTACGGCCGGACTCGGTGCGGTCGAGGACGACCAGCACCATGTCGTACGCCTCCTTGGAGCGCCCATTGACCATTCTGTGCACCTGGCGCACAGGGAGGTCCTGGGACTGGAGGTCGGCCTTGATGACGGCGGTGTCCAGCTCCCTCGGGACACCGCGGATTACCACCCTGAGCTCCCTTTCCTCCTCCAGGGTGTATGTGTGATAAGCGATCTTGTTGGATCGCAGGAACGCGGATAGCCGTCGGTGGTCGTCCGAAGACGCCACCTTGACGGCTATGCCTTGCGCGGTGGAACGCGCGTGCGTGTAGTTTATCTGGCGATTATATATCGCCTTGGAGATGCGCTCCCAGGCGCTCTTGTCCTGAATGACAAGCGGCGGGGGAGTGATGTTCGGACGTGCGGGGCGCGCGAGGGGGGAGGCCCTCGCGGCCGCGTCGGGAGACGGAGACGGCCGGGGGCCGGAGGGGCCGGGAGAAACGGAAACGTTTCCGGCCTTCTGGATTTTGGGTGGCGGCGAGTCGCGCGGTTTGCGCGCCCGCTTCCCATTCGCGATGGGAACGAAGTCGTCCTCCGACGAGAGCGACGGGGACGGGGACCGGGCGGGGGCGGCGCGTCGCGCGGACGCGCGCTCGACCTCCATATCCGAGTCCGAGAGAGGCTCGGACCCGCATGGTGAGACGGGGCGGTTGGCGGGGGTCTGGGGCGGCGCGACTAAGTCAGTTCGCGGCGCGGCGAACGGAGTCGCGGGGCGCGCAGAAGGCGCGGGGTGCGCGGGGCCGGGGGCCGACGCGCGCGCGGGCGACGCGTCGGGCGAGGCAGGCGAGTACGTCGCCCTGAATTCCCGGACTATGTCCGGGCAGCGTAGGACGATGTACTTCGCGAGCTCCCGGACGAACTCCGGAGGGAAGTCTTCCGCCATTTCCAGAGGGGAAATGGCAGGGCGAGTGAACTAAAAAAAATAAAAAAGGGCCCTAAGACCCGGGCGTGAACGTTGCCCTGATCCCCCCACCGGGCAGCGGCGGGGGGGTGGCACTACCGGGGAGACGCGGTGTGCCCCTTCGTCTTAAGGGCGAACGGGCGGCACCAAACCCTAGCTGCTCCGGGGTGAAGAGAACCGCCGCACGGAGAACACTAATATCGAAAACAGTTATGAAACTCACCGTTGAGAAAACAAAGACCGCGGGAGGGCCGGCCGCGCCGTTAGCCGACGCGGCTGCCTAGCAACCCACGTGATTGGTCACGCTGGGCGATACGCGAACCGTACCTACACGGGACGCAAAAGCATACGCACAGCGAATGCAAACACGTAAACACGCAAGCACAACACACGTAAGCACAGCCGCGACAAACCACGTAGGTCACGGAAAACGACCGTTACTAAAAACGCGGGAAGGCCGACCGCCGTCAGAACGGCGAGTCTACCTAACGGCTCGCCTTGTTGCTACGCGCGAGCCAGACGCGGAGAAGTAACGTCGCAAGCCCGTATATGCGTACGTATACACGTATATGAGCCAACCAGATCACCACTCCACGCAAGCGCATGCGTTTCCAACAAAGCAAGTCGAAATCGAATACTACGTAACACGAAAATAGCGAGCGGGCGAGCAGCGCAGTGACACGACCGAACGCGCGCGAGGCACAGCCAGAACTCAGTTGTTCCGGGGTACCCTCAAACTTCTTACTTATTTTTGTTGGTCCGATCTACGCAGAATGAGCTCACGGTGTCTTGAGGCCTTGCAGTATTATGCTTGGTTTTGGATTTGATTATATTAACTACCGGATCCCAAGTCGATGGAAGCACCCAGCCATCATCTCTATTGAAATTAGGATGTTTTTTAATTTCAATAGCCTCGCGAACCATCCTAGGTAGGAGTCGGTGTTCTTGCACGAGGTTTTGAGGTCTATCAAATAAAAAGTGTAATAACTACATTATGTACAAATGTCTACATTTTATTGCAAACTAGCGACCTGCCCCGGCTTTGCATGTGTAAATTAAACACATAAACCTTTCTTTTGAATCACTCCGTCTATTGGTAAAAAACCTTATGAAAATCCGTTTGGTAGTTATTGGGTTTATCGCGTTCAGACAAACAGACAAACGCAACGGGGGACTTTGTTTTATTATAAGTATGCAGTGATTATTTATTTATTTTATTTATTTAAAGCCACACCATCGACAATTCACGAATTTTACATAAATACATTATATCAATTTTTCATGCTGTGTGAAGTATCTTTTTAGGCGTGTACAACATTCTCTAATGCGGGTACTCAAATTATAAAAATTATATAAAATTACAGCATAACTATAAAATTACTAGGATAATAAAATATTACATATTATAACATGGAATAACTAAAAACAAAATAAAATGATAAAATTAAATAACACAAAATTAAATAACACAAAATTAAATAACACAAAAAAAAATACATCGGAGTTACAGAGACATTAAAGAAAAAGTAGTAGATATTATTAATTATTTTACGAACTTAGTTTTTGAAGAACTCTCTTTCGAAAGGCTGCGAGCGGACGGCTAAAGATGTCTACATCATTAACATCAACATATGCTTTTTTAATGCGATTTAAAGGACAGTTAATCTTTGTTCGATAATAGGTTGGAGCAAAGTTGATTTTTAGCGCAAATCTGGGTATTCTTCTCGGAACCGATAAGTTTATTTGACCGACTAGGTGTGGATTATCAATGTAACCATTTACCAGTTTATATAAAAACATTAAGTCTGCAAGTTTGCGACGGTTTTGTAGTGTTACGAGTCCAAAGTGTTTTAATCGAGTACTGTAATCTGCGCGGTAAGGACAATTGGGATCCTTATATGCTATAAACCTGGTAAAAGCTCTCTGTACGCGTTCCAGACGGTTTATATGGATTTGATAATGTGGGTCCCAGACGCAACTAGCATATTCCAAAACACTGCGGATCAAGGTGTTGTATAAACATATTATCGCATGAACATTAGAGAAGTCTTTGCACATGCGTTTCAAGAAGCCCAATATCTTCCATGCCTTAGATATAATGGAGTTCATGTGCTCAACAAACCCCAACCCAGTGTCGACTATTACGCCCAGATCCCGAATCCTGTCAACTTCTGTCAGCTGCTCCGACCCTACGCAGTAACTAGCAGAAATTGGATTCTTATTTTTTGTGAGCCTTATGTGTACGCATTTACTGGCATTTAAGAGCATATTATTTTCTTGACACCATTCGTGGACCGCGTTAAGATCATCCTGAAGTTTGGACGCATCTTTCATATCACTTATGGTTTTATACAATTTAAGGTCATCTGCAAAAAGTAAATATTCAGAGTTGCGTAATTTATCACATATATCATTGACAAAGACCAAAAACAGGATTGGGCCTAAATGAGAGCCCTGCGGAACACCAGAACATGCTATATAGTCACACGATTTATAACCGTGGGCTACAACCCTCATGACCCGATTCTCCAAATATGATTGGAACCATGATAAAAGTGGTCCATGAATGCCAAAACGTCTGAGTTTTATAATTAAGAGATTATGATCTACTTTGTCAAACGCGCTGCTAAAATCGGTGTAAATAGCGTCCACTTGAGACCGATTATCGATAGATTTTGAAACATCTGTAATGTATTTGACGAGATTAGTAATAGTTGATCTATGCTGACAAAAGCCATGTTGACTATAAGATATCATATTTCTTGTGTGTGCTGTTAAAGAGGGGCAGATGAGGGATTCAAATATCTTAGAGAATATGTTCAGAATGGACACTGGCCTGTAGTTCGTAACACACTTGCCATCGCCCTTTTTATAAATAGGGACTACGTTAGCTTCCTTCCATATTGCTGGGAATACGGATGTCTTTAAAGATTTCTGGAAAATTATTTTGAGAGGCAATGCAAGGTATTTACGTGTCCTTTTAACAAAATAAGGCAATATTCCGTCCGGGCCAGCCCCTTTACTGTCGTCTATGTTTTTTAATATTCTTAAAATGTTAAGCTCACTTACATGAATACTACTTAGGCAGCTCTGAGTAAATGACTTCTCACCATCCAAGAGTCCAGAGTGGTTATGTGGGGAGTAAATAGATGAGAAATAAGAAGCAAAAAGATCACAAATCGCATCGCCTGATTTCGCACAGGCATTTCCTAGATGCATTTCTCCAGGTACCTTCGATGTTCCACCACGTTTCTCTTTAACAAATCTCCAAAAGCTTTTAGGATTTAATTTAATTGAGTTTTCAACATTAGAGATATAGCCCTTATAGCATTTTTTGATAATACGATCCACTCGTTTGTTGGCCATTTTAAGTTCAATAAAGTCACGAGGATTATTATAGCGTTTAAATCTTCGCCTAATATTATCTCTTTCTGAGATAAGAGACTGTAAAGACCGCGTAAACCAGATAGGCAATTTACTTTTGCGTAACTTGGTTTTTGGAACAGTTGACTCTATTATTTCGAACAAGATACTGTAGAATTTCTGTGTCATAATATCGACATCGCCGCAGCCCAGCTCTGACACCCAGTCAACCTGACTTAACTTTCTGTTAATCAGTTCATAGTCTGCTTTTTTAAAATTATGTGAGGCAAAAATTTTACATTTAAGTGGTGGAGAAGCTATAAACTTAACATTAATTTCTATAGCAGGGTGGTAATTGTCAAGTTTACTGAGTGTATCGTGGGCTTCTTCAATCGTCAACCCTTCAAAATTACTCAAAACTAAGTCCAATGTTCGCTGATGTGAGTTCTTTACATAGTTCAATTGTTTTAAGTTATTCTGAGACAAAAAGTCAACAAAACTATAACCCACAGCATTGTCATAATTAGTAGGCATTAAATTATTACAGTTATCAATATTCATCCATTCTATAAAGTTTAAATTAAAATCACCAAATATAAGCATTTCAGCGGCATTATTATTCATATTAGTAGTCACATTATCCAAAAACGAATTCAATGAGCTCAATGTAATCGGCGGTGGTAGGTATACAACACAGAGTAAAATTTCCCTCAACACATTGTCCTCTTTGATCTCTAATGTAATCCAAAGGTCTTCATTGGAGCTCTCTAATTGATGAACTCTCCTAGATTGTATGTTTCTGGATACAGCAAAAAGAACTCCGCCTCCATCTTTCCCAGCTGCCGAAGTAGTTTGACGATCGCGACGATAGACGTGATAATTTTTGTTAAATAGTTCATTGTCTTCAATAGTATCGTTTAGCCAAGTCTCAGTTCCGACTATTATATCATAATTGTGATTAAGGCTAGCAAGATGTATATCATTTAGTTTAGTTCGCATACCGCGGAAGTTTTGATAATATACCTTGAATTTTGAAGATTAAGTACGGCCTCAGATCGTGAAAAATCATCTAAAGTTTCTTTAAGCAATCATAAGATTTAATTAGTTTCGCTGGGGATTCATCGTTCAGGCGAGTGAATATACGACCATTACGTATCCATACGTATCTAACACCTTTTTCACGGGCAACTTTTCTTGTCTGCGCATGAAGAGCCTTATAATGTGGTGAAAGATGTTCAGAGATAAAAACAGCCGACCTTTTCCCACCATATCCCAAGTGACCCGAATGTAACCTTTCGGTCGAGTTATTTTTGTTGAACTTCGATACGGCAGCCAATACAGTATCTCTAACTCGAGTACTCGGAAGCTTCACTATTATTGAACGCGGTCTATTATGTGTATCGTCAAGTTTTCTGACTCTGACACAATTCAGTATGTCACTCTGTTGTAATGGACAAGAAATTATGGTTCCAATCTGATGAACTAATGTTACCAGGTTTTCAGATTTGTTCTCCGGGATACCATTTATTTCGATGTTATTTTCACGTGAATACTGTTCCATCATAGTCAACCTAGAGGACAGATCTGCTACAGTTTTAAGAAGATTTTCATTTTCTTTCCTTAATATAGATATATTTTCCAATGATACTTTAGTTTCAGCATTTAATGAGTCGTATTCATCACTTAAAAATTGGAAGGAAGTCTTGAGTGTTTTTAGTTCTGTAAGTTCGCTTTTAATGCATTCAAATTCTTTTTGTAAAAGCTTTGCCACCGTATTTTCTATAGCCTCGTTTACAGCTAAACGTATTTCTTTTTTAATTGTTTCCAATAATGATGGCTCTAGAATTGAAACGGGTGGCATAACCAAGTCACCAGATTTTGATGTTGATGTCTTTTTACGATGTGTTATGTTGTCCATGATGGCATATTCCGGAGAATCCGCTCCAATAGGCGGCTGGACTGGGCGTATTGGGGTATTGGAGTTGTCTCCTTTCGGTAGCTTACTGCGACAACACTGACAAGTCCACGACCCTTGTTTTACGGAATTAAAACGCTTATCAGGAACATTCGCACACATAAGATCGAAGCATTTACTACACGACGAGCATTTTAAGTAGTCTTTGTTCTTAATAACGTCAAGACAGCCGGCGCATTTTGGTGTCGTATTCGATGCCATCAATTTCAACAGAACGAAGATATTATAACGTCCAAAGTTCGAAAAAACACTCCGTAATGCAACCGCCAAAGAAACCTGCAATAACTCGCGAGAAAACAGGCGTAAGCGCCGTGCATATCGCGGCGCTTACGCGTTTATTTAGTTCACATTCACTGCTGCACTATTTTTTAATGAAATTTTTGTTCATAACTTAATTATTCCAAATCAGTGTCTTATTATTGACGATATCTTTTAATACTGTAATATTGACTTGTTGGTAAACACATAGAATACATTTATTATAGTTTAAGGTCACTAAATACTCCGAATATAATTAAATTCACAGAGCAAAACGACTAAGTGTATGTATGTACCCACACCCACATTTCTCACATTATTGTAGAGAAGGATTGATTAAAGTTGATTTCAATAAAGCCTCACAGGAATTATTCCTGTGTCGTTACAAACATATATTCACATACACAAACACTCAGACAAAAACAAATATTTGTGGGTCACATAAAGATTTGTCTCGTGCGGGGGGGATCGAATCCACGATTACTCGATCGATGGGCGGGGCGGCTTAAGCTCTTAACCACTGGACTAAGTGTCCATAAATAAAAAACTAATAAACACCGTCAAGCCTATAGTCCTTAAGCGAGGTTAGAGGTGTACTGTGTTCACCCACTTTTCGCCGACGATGTTCAGTCACATGTAATAGGGGGCAAGCCTATTGCCATATACAGACCACAATTCCAGATTCCGGACTTATACTGGGATTTTTTTCTATAGAAAATCTAAATTTGTTCGACCTAAGATTTGAACCCAGGATCTCGTGATCGCAAATTGTTTGCCACTAGACCAATGAGGCAGTAAATATAGTTGCAGTTTTTCTTTTTTTTACGTTGCCACATATTAGAAATTATGTATTTAAAAGAAAGAAATCGAATAGACCGTATTTTAGCTGTTAGGCAGACTAAGAATGTACGACTGGCGTGTACGACTTACGACAGTGAAGGAAGCGAGAGGAATTTATAAGGAAAGGACATGTTACAACAACTTAAGTAGGTATAGGTAAAACAAAAAGAAACATTCATAGAAATTGAAGAGAAAAGTGCTAGCTCAACCTATAACTATGTTATGATTGAGCAATATGCTGAGCTGGTAGCCCTAGTGTCAGCATACTTATGTCGGGTACGTTAATAGATACACATATTTGTTAATCACACAAATATTTATTCCGTGCGGAGTTCGATCCCGCGACAATTTATTCCGGCAAATAGCACACGTTTGGACTACCAGACCAAATGCATGGTTAAAAGTTTTATGAATTAGGATTTTACTAAATTTATCTGAGATTAGTTAACGCGAGTGTTATCTTCATGGGCTAGAACTGTAAAAGTTGTCAAATTTTTGGTAGACATTATAGTCTAAAAATAGAATAAATACCGTCCCGCCTATATACCCTAAGTGGGGGTGACAGCGGTGGATTGTGTACACTCACTTTTTACCGACGATATTAGGTCCCATGTAATAGAGGACGAGCCTATTGCCATTGTTCCGAGCACTATACCATGCGTCGGGCGGGTACTGCGTTTTATTCTGTCGTAACATTATGGTGTGCAATAAAAATTGAGTATTAAGTATTAAGCTAAGTCGGTATATCAAGAAACAAAAGGATACAGAACTTAATACACAGAACACCGTATTTCATTAGAGCAACACAAAACGCAGCCAGCGAGCGTAAACACAGAAGGGGCGTAAGACGCAAAGGGGATTATAGGGGAATCTAGGTCAGACTGATGCAACCACACCAGGGGAACTAAATACGTGCGGAACGCAGTGAGCTGAAGAATGTAAGTGAAAAGAATAATTAGTGTGGAAGCGACAAATCGTGTTAGTTTTGGGATAGGGAAAGAAAATATTAATTTAGTCATAAGTGGTTCTTAAGTCTGAGTATTGGTATAATAATAAACCATGAGAGTGGAAGAACCCAGAGAGGTCTGTAAGGAAAGAACCTATTGAAACTGTGTACTCTCTGCCTACCCCGCCAGGGCTCTGGCGTGGTAAAATTAAACAGTTTAAATAATATAGTCGTGAATATTCCTCAAGCCGCGGTTTCTTCGCACTGCTGTCTATTTCCTATTTTCAATTAAAACTCCAGTAATCGTCCGCGTCCTTTCGAAACTAGTCTTGTGATTGCCATTCGCAACATATTTACCTAAATAGACCAACAAAGCAGACTAAATGTTATTTACTTCATACGTAAAGACATACAATGCAGTATTTACACAGTGTACCCGATAGTGAAGACTGTTATTTTTGCAAACCAAATATTTAAGATAGAGTACAAATCAGTAGCTGAAAAAGACACCCAATCATCAAGATTTCTACTTCTAAACCCTTAATAATATAATACGAGTTTAAGCTGTGAATTTAGTTGCATAATATCTAAATTTGGGTCATCCGGTCAGTCTCCGGCCCCAGTGCTGGTCCAGTTTGACAACCGCAATTGATCGCTCGCCGCCATATATCAGTGCGTCGAGACGCACTGATAAATGGCCGGTGAGCAAACTATTGGCGAAAGTACACAGCAAAGAGAGGGTATGCGGAAGGTATATTAGCTTTGAACACACTTGATATTTTTTAGATGCCTATTTGTAGGGGCCTAGCATCATCGGCAAAAGTAGGTTGGAAATATAGGCGTGTGTTGACTGTGCTTTGAGTGTAGTTATTGGTTTAAGAATGGTTCAACAGCGGATTGTTTTTAGAATAATATGATCATAGTCGGTCTTAAAATGAGTTCGCTCCGTCAACTAATCGTAAATATCTGTAGTTGAGCAAATATAAAAAGAATTCCGGAAAAAAGCGACAATACTGATACACAATGTGAAAGTAGAAACATGCGATAAACATCTGATCAGCAAGACAAGCGTCTTTATAACCGACGAGCATGTATGAAGCAAACTGTGCGAGAGAAGGAATCGGGAGAAATCTGTATGGAAAAATCTTGTTGAAATTTTGCACTCTTTAAAGGTAAGTCTAGGATAGGTCCTATAAGGAATTTGCCATGATCATGAGGTCGTTATCCTACGCTATTATTTCTCTGTCATACAAACAGACCGAAAAAAGGGGGGATCCAATTAGCTGCAAAATTCAGTGAGTGGAGTAGTTTGTTTTAACCACTAGACTAAGCTGTCGTCAAAATCGGTTCTTTGTTTAGTGATTAAAGTACTAGAATTTGAACTAATGTCAGCGACTCAAATCAATACAGCAAGCAAGCATCGGGCCTTCCTTTGTCCCTAAAATGATGTTCTATGTGCATTATCCTCGATACATCACAGCAGAGACTGACGCATGGCCCGGTCAGACATTATCGATGTCGTTAATCAATACACGACGATGATACTACCAGGGCTGTTCACAATTTCGTGCAATACCCGATTATGCAGGAATATACTTTACAAAGGAATAATTAGTTAAGCGATGCGTCTTAAAAATGATGTTCGTATAATACGGCAAATATAAGGGCGTTGTTTGTTTTGTAAATGTATAAATATACTAAGTCATCTCATATATACAAAGATAGTCAACCAGTTTTAGAATATGGTGCCATAGTTTTAATTTCCTCGGAAGTCCATGAGACTATCAACGGACGACCACCATTATACATTTACCTTCCCTCTTCAATTTTAATTCTTTGTTTCCAACATCATCATCTCAGCCTATACTTGTCCACTGCTGAACATAGGCCTCCCCAATCGCTTTCCAGCGTAACCGGTCCGATGCCACCTGCATCCAACGACTTCCTGCGATTTTCACAAGATCGTCGGTCCATCTGGCAGGCGGTCGTCCCACGCTGCGCTTGCCAATACGTGGTCTCCACTCTAGAATCTTTCTGCCCCAACGCCCGTCCGATCTACGCGCTATGTGGCCCGCCCATTGCCACTTCAGCTTGCTAATCTTAACGGCTATGTCGGTGACCTTGGTTCTTCTACGAATCTCCTCATTCCTGATTCGATCGCGTAGAGAAACGCCGAGCATAGCTCTCTCCATAGCTCGCTGAGCAACTCTGAGCTTTTTTATGAGACCTATTGTAAGAGACCACGTCTCTGATCCATATATCATCACTGGTAACACACATTGACTAAAAACTTTAGTCTTTAGGCACTGAGGTATTTTGGATGAGAAGATGTTGCGCAGTTTCCCGAACGCTGCCCAGCCGAGTTGGATTCGTCGATTGACCTCTCTCTCAAAGTTGGACCTACCTAACCGGACTACCTGTCCCAGGTAAATGTATTCGTCGACAACTTCAAGAGTAGAGTTCCCAACGGTGAGTGCGGTGGGTACGACATGGACGTTAGACATTATTTTCGTTTTGTCCATGTTCATTTTAAGACCCACTTGTTGAGATACTCTGTTGAGGTCACCGAGCATTCGTCCTAGATCTTTCAGCGACTCTGCCACGACTACAATGTCGTCGGCAAATCGAAGGTGAGTGATGTATTCGCCATTGATGTTGATGCCAAGTCCTTGCCATTCCAAGAGCTTGAAGGCGTCCTCTAAGGTGGCCGTAAACAGTTTCGGAGAAATGACGTCTCCCTGCCTTACTCCTCTTTTTATGGGGATCGCCTTCGTGCAATGCCCCTGTACTCGGACTGACATGGTGGCGTTATTATACAAGCACTTCAACACTTCAATGTACCGATAGTCAATGCGGCATCGCTGGAGAGATCTAAGAACCGCCCAAGTCTCGATCGAATCGAAGGCTTTCTCATAGTCCACAAACGCCAAGCATAGTGGCCGATTATACTCCTCGGTCTTCTGTATAATCTGCCGCAGCGTATGTATGTGGTCTATGGTACTAAAGCCTTTCCGGAAACCGGCTTGTTCGGGAGGCTGGAAGTCATCAAGCCTGCGTTCGAGACGATTCGTGATGACTCTCGAAAACAACTTATAAACATGGCTCAGCAGTGTGATGGGCCTATAATTCTTCAGTAAAGTGTTATCACCTTTCTTGAAAAACAGTACCACCACACCCCTATTCCATGCTTTCGGCGTTTTCTCTTCGAGCAAGACGGAATTAAACAGCCTCTGAAGGACTTTAAGTACCGGCGTTCCGCCCGCTTTCAGAAGCTCTGCGGTAATTCCGTCTTCGCCTGGCGCTTTGTTATTTCTGAGTTGTTTGAGAGCCATCCTAATCTCGTACAGGCTGATGTCCGGGATATCTTCAGTGTAGTGTCGGGTTAGCTTGGCTCTTGGGTCTTTTACCAAGTCAACAACATGTTCAGCTACTGAGGTGTACAACTGCCCATAGAACCTCTCTATCTCCCTGAGCACCTCTGACCTATTCGACGTTACGTTTCCGTCCTCCGTCTTCAGCTTCGTCAACTGGCTTTGCCCAATAGACGCGTCTCTTGCGAACACTTTGGAGCCCTTGTTCTGTGCTATGGTCTCCTCAATACGCCTTGTATTGAAGGACCGTAAATCGTGTCGCAAGGACTTCAGTATCTGTCCATTGAGCTGCCTATAGGACTTAGCATCATCGGAGGTTTGGAGCGTCATGGAACGTCGCTCAGCCATGAGGTTTCGGGTGTAGTTGGATAGTTTTTGAGGTCTATTTTTACGGTGGGGCTTAAAATACTTGGACCCGACCGTATGGACAGTCTCTACCAGCCTGTTGTTGATTTCGTCCACTGATGCGCTGCTGTCTAGCAATTCGAAGCGGTTTGCCAATTCGAGTTGAAAGTTCTCGGGGTTTTGGATATGTGCATAAGAAGGTCGGAGCGTAGACTTCATCAGACGCGATCTTTCCATTTTGACATTAATATTTAATGTGCCTCTGACCATTCGGTGATCACTGCCGGTTTTTACCCTGTGAATCACGGAGACATCATTAAATATTTGTCGCTTGGTGCTCATGATGAAGTCTATCTCATTTTTTGTGGAACCATCAGGGCTCATCCAGGTCCATTTCCTATGAGGCGGCTTCCGGAAGAAAGAGTTCATCATAAAGAGTCCCTCCTTCTCCAGATATTCGGCCAGCCTCTGACCCCTGGGGTTGCGCTGCCCATATCCAAATTGCCCCACTCTCAATTCATCATCGCCCCGTTTGCCCAGCCGCGCATTGAAGTCACCCATAACCACTGTAAAGTGTGCTTTGGAAGTATGTATGGCTCTACTAATGTCCTCATACATTACTTCGACGTCATCATCTGAGTATGCCGAGGTCGGTGCGTAGACCTGTATGACCTTCAGCGAATATCTTTTGGATATTCTGAGTATCAGGTACGCTACCCTGCTCGACACACTAGTGATGGACACAACGTTGTCTATGAGTGACTTGTGGACGATAAATCCGACACCACCTTGGGACTGCTGTTCGCCCTCCCGGTAGTAAAACAAGTTTCCGGATTTTAAGGTTATCGTGTCCTCGCCCTTTCTTCGGACCTCCGATAAACCAACAATATTCCACCGCAACTTGTTTATCTCTTCTTCCAGCTCAAGAAGCTTCTCATCTGTCCTTAACGTGCGTGCGTTGTATGTCACCAGGGCCAATTTTCGTAGTTTGTGGTAGCCGAATCTCTGCCGGAGATTCTTAGCACCCCTTGTCCTGTCGTTACCATAGCTGCTACCGTGGCCAGGACGAACAGGACCGCCGGGGACTAGGGGCCTGGTTTTATCTTTTTCTTCCATTTTAATAAATTGGGGGGGTTTGCCATACTCGCCACGCTTGGCAGGCGGGTTGGCGAGCGCAGTTTTTGATGGTAGAAGTGTTAAGGGAACGCTGCTGCCCATTCCCTAGTTTTCCCTTAGTCGCCTTGTACGACACCCGATGGGATGAGATGGGTTGGTCCTATTCTAAGCCGGGAACCACGCGGCGAACCGAAGCGGTGTTTCCAACAACTATGCTGAAAAGTTAATTCAGATGAACCATAGTTATTTTGATTAAGATGGCTATTTCTGCATTAAAATTCGTGAATTTTGGCCTATAATATGTTGTTGCTAAAGGTATAATGGCTTACATAATGAGCTAAAAATAGCACTCCTGAAACTCCGAAAGTTGCGCACTGCTGCGCTCCGCGAAATTACACCGTTTGTAATTACACACCGAAGTGGTCGCTGATTGGCCAATCAACTCTCAAAGGATGGTAATCGACCAATCAGGAAGCAATTTGCGATCCCAGATACGAATTTTTGGGTTGATTCGGATTTCGCCATTCAATTTCTGATCGGCGAAATTTATAGTAATTCGGATATTCGGGACCCACTTAACAAATTTAAGATCCGATAAGTTTGCAGACACTAAAAATATTTCTTCTATCGACATTATCACGCCAAATCCCATGCACAATAGTGTGCAGTATTTTCTAAATAATAAAAAATAAACACCGTCACGCCTGTATTCCTCAAGCGGGGGTGGCAGAGGTGTACTGTATACACCCACTTTTGGCCGATGATGTTAGGTTCCATGTAATAGGGGGCGAGCCTATTGCCATATATCGGACACAATTCCAGACTCCGAACTGATACTGGGAGTTTTTCGATATAAACACTACATTTGTCCGACCTAGGATTCGAACCCAGGACCTCGTGATCGCAAAGAACATTATTCGCCACTAGACCAACAAGGCAGTCAGTATTTTCTATTTTTATGAATGTATGTGGGTACATGTAGTACTTTACGCGAGATTTTATTGAACTAGTACCTAATATGCCATTTGGTTGATGTTCTGTTTCCTCGTATAAAGCTCAAAAACCATAAGATAACTTTGTTATGATTCAATCGAAGAAATGATGACAAATAATAAAGGAGCTAAGCATGAAGTCATTAAAGCTAGCGTGTCACTAGCAAGCTAGCGTGCTGTCACGTTTATTTTAATGTAATAAATTTGTAGTTTGACAAGGATGGCATATTAACTTGCGTCACTGCTAGCTAAGCTCTCAGAACACAAACTTTTAGCTAAATTATCCCGAATAACTTTCGTTATGAGAAATGCGTTTATTAAAATAGTCTATATAGCACTCAGCTGTATGAAACAAACCTCATAATTATAAGTAACAACAAGACACAGTCATTACACAAGAGAATAAAATTTTAATGAGCCACACTATTTTATTAGGACATAAAAAGAAGCGAAAACAGCAATGAGATGAAAGCAACGTGGTAATCCCAAACACACAATTAGGAGAGTGCCAAGTCCTAAGTAAATACACCTAAATAGCCCTGTACGGCCTATTAATCCCGGGCTTTTGGGGGCTAAACATTTCGTTGAAGAGGAATTAATTCTGGGCGAGGGTTATTGATTTTGTTCTCTGTTTGTAACCAAATGTGTGATAGTATTGTACAAGAACCTCCTTGTGTTTTAATGTAAATCTATTGGTGTAAAATAAATAGAGTATATCTACGTAGAAGATTATTTATTTAATTTCATTAAGGTTCATACATATTTAAAATTGGCTTTGCTTTTGATTAAGTTGTTTTAGGAAATAGTACCTAACTTCGTTCTCACTATTTTATTCAGAAGGTGCTATATTAAATTTTACTCATTAAGGAGATTTTATTGTTTTGTAAAGTTCGCTTGATAAATGCATTTTTACAGGCGAACCTGTATTATATTATATAATTTATTCAGAACCATTTCAAATAGGTAAAAAGACTAAAATGCTTATAGCTATTGCAATGTTTTTTTTAAAAGGCTTAAAAAATTTCTTTTTCAGACGAAACATTCTTAACTAGTCTATGTGTCCAATTGTCGACAAATACTTACTTTTCTTATTAAGTACTCCAAACCTCCTCTTTTTTGAGAAATGCTCTACCTCCTATTAATATGATGATGGTATAATTTGGAGTAATGGTAATTCGAAAAGTTACCTCCAAGCCTCAATTCAGCGGCAGCTTGCGCGCTGTCCAAGTCGCGCTCGGCGAAGCACTGGTACATGCCCCTATGTGCTCGCACCACTCCGTGGACCCTCAGCACTCGCTCCCCACCACCCACTGGTACTCCGTCGTGGAGCCACCGCACTCTCGCGTCCCCACTCTCCACTGAGCAGTTGAAACTCACAGAGCTGCCTGAGTTAGCCACCTGTAAACAAATTATACTATTTTTCTACCTAGGTAGGCAGAGATTACAGGGTTTCAATAGGTTCTTTCCTTACAGACCTCTCTGGCTTCCTTCACTCTCATAGTTTGTCGCATGCATGCTCGCCGGTTACAGAATCTTGACTTGCGCTTCGGATAAGACACGGTCTATTTGGTCATGATAAGATAGTCTAGGGTTTTTCCGGTACCTAAATCATTCCACTTTCGCATTGTATACTATTAAGGTACAAATGATATTGTTAAGATCAAAAATGATAAACACCGTCACGCCTGTATTCCCAAGCGAGGGTGGCAGAAGTATACTGTGTACACCCAGTTTTCGCCGACAATGTTAGGTACCATGAAATAGGGGGCGAGCCTATTGTCATATGCGAATGGAAATAGGCTTGCCCCTATTACATGGGAACTATTATAGTCTGCGAAAAGTGTATACAAGGTGTAACATAATTAACGCAAGAACTGAACGTAGTTTTTTTCTAAATCGCTAACTGAATCGATTCCAACTATTTTTAAAGTATGTTACATTTCTTTTAATTATCAAAGATTGCTGTTATTTGTTCAGTTCGCCGTATTAAACAAATTTAATAATTATTCAAAGCAATACGGCTATTTTAAATGCATTCCTATTACACACACATCAATATGCATACAAAAGGTAATTATTTATTTAATTTCGTGGTTATTTTTGGTACCAAAAACCTAAAAAAATGGTAGAAAACTTCTAAAAATTGGAAGTAAGATTTTCGTATTGAATTGGTAAAGCAATAATCTAGTTGGGTTGTCTGAGGTCTTGCGTTATATGTGTTACACCTTGTATATACAGTACACCGCAGCCATAAACGCTTGGGGAATATAAGCGTCACGGTGTTCACTTATTTTTAAATTTTCAGTGCAGGTTTTGCTAGTCTACAGCAAATTGTATGCTATGAAATTTGATTTTAGCTAGGTTTTTATTTGTTCTGTATAACATTTTTAAAAACATTATATACACCGTAACGTTAGTGAATTTTTTTCAGGACCAAATACCGTATCTTATCTGAAGGGCAAGTGAAGTTTCTGTAATCGGCGAGCGTGTATGAGATGAACTACGAGAGTGAAGTCAGAGAGGTCTGTAAGGAAAGAACCTTTTGAAACTCTGTACTCTCCGCCTACCCCGCAAGGGGTCTAGCATTATGATAAAATAGATTTTTTACGTTAGTTACTTTAACAAGAGCTCGAATTCCATACACGTGACGGAAATGAATACCGAAAAATATTCGCCTCATAAAATATCACATTATACGAAGGAAACCGAGTTTACCCCAATTACCCCAACTGTCAGAACTCGATAAACAAACGGCAACTACCGACAGCCGGCGAGACAATACAGGCGAGTTCTGCTCATGAATAATTCACAAGGACTTTACGTAGCGACTGCGTCACGCTCCTCAGATCAAACTGGATTACCAGTACCGGAGGCAAGCAGTAGGGGCCAAGATTAAACTTGACTATAGTGTGTTAAGGTTTTCAATCAGATGATAACACTACTACTACTATATTTCCCAAGCGGGAGTGGTAGAAGTATACTGTGTAAACCACTTTTCGCCAACGATGTTAGAGCTCATGGAACAGGGAGACGAGCCTATTGCCATATACCGGGCTCAATCCCAGGCTCAGAACTAATGCTGACAATTTTTCAATGGAAAAACTAAATTTGTCCAACCTAGGATTTAAGCCCAGGACCCCATCGTAAAGTGCGACTAGACCAATGATGCCAAACTCTTTACGGGGTAGACAGAGAGTACAAAGTTTCAACAGATACTTTCCTTACAGACTTCTTTGACTTCCTTCAGTCTAATAGTTATAGTCCAGTGTATATGAAATGAACTATGAGAGTGGAGGAAGCCATAAGTAAAGAATCTGTTGCAACTATGTACACTCAGTCTACCTCGCAAGAGATCTGGCATGATGATATAGCGAAATTTCCTAAATTATTCAAATTATCGTATGTATATGTTCAAGGGTTATACTCCCCTTTACACCTAGTGTACTCGACAACATTAATTGATCGATTCAACTCGAACAAAATTTCTCATATACAAACCTAATCAAGGTTAGATTACGTCACGGCAAATAATTTAAATTCAACTCCAACAGGTATATTACATTAGCATTCAATAACACTCTTAATGGGTAAAGCTGTAGAATCGATTTTCTATTGTTTAGAAGTCAGTCAATAAACAATTCAAATAAATTAAAGTGTGGCGCCTTTGATAGCGGGTTACCCTTAAGTGGCTTCTCACAAATAATATAGTATTGAATTTGACGTATCATGCTCATAACACAGTGTTGTAAAAATGAGCGCTGAAGTCGAGCGTTCAGCGCTGAGTCGACGCGCACGAGCGTTAAAACACGTAGAAGGTGCGAGCGTTTTAAGCGCCGACTGGAGCGTTGTTACAACACTATCATAACATCATATTTTATTTTATTTGTGATCTTTGTATCTCCTAATGAAGAGCAGAATGAAATAGTCCTTACTTTTAACTTATCAACACATGGACGGTCCCATGGAAAAATCACTTATAAGTTATAACTTTAATGTTAAATAATAGAGTAGATTAAAATAGTCGTTTAAGCTAGCAAGTGTAATAAAATAACTAAATTTTATATTCCTAATAAGAAGATATTCTTCCAAATTCCAATTCAGTCGAAAGTAATAAAAAGTACTTGTTTTCTCATAAAACGTTCTGCGGTTGCTTCCGCTCCACATACTATTTCTACTTTTATTCTTCTATTTCAACTGGATTGAATTTTAAATATTCGTAGAGGATCGTAGGTGGTTATTTTATTTTAAAAAAATCTTGGAGTTTTGTTAAGTAAATAATGGAATTCTATATTTTGACGTTAAATAGTAGTAGTAATTTTTGCCATCAGAATTAAACCTAAATTTAAAGAAAACCAAAAATTAAATAAACAATAACTAAAATTTTAAAAAACCAGGTGATTCGGGACTCTTTTCTATTTTCAAAATTTCAATTTAATTCGGTCGCAGGTAAGAGATAAATGGATGGAATAAATGGATGGATGGAATGGATGGATGGATGGTAAAGCAAAAAAACCCGCCCTCACAGTTATCTTCACGGCACGGCACACACTTCGGAGACTTTCCCCTTCAGTGGACTTCTTTTAGCTGATGATGATAATTAGCTACAATCTAAGGATACGTTAACCAGCCTTATAGCACTAAACCTTGAAGAATTTTTAACAGCATTGCATTCCAAACAAATATGATACAGACAGTATTAAAAGAATTATCACTCATCCAACAGTGACACAACTCGCTGACAAAGCGCCCTCTCCCAAATATTGTCTATATTCAATGAGTGAGCCAGCGAGATCACATCAGCGACGTGTCTCGTCTCGTCTCGCGACTGTGCCTTGAATATTTATTTTTCAATTTTAGCCGCTCCAGCAGCGACAGTGACGGAATTTAACACCGTGTTGGTTTTGACGCCATGAGACAGTCGTGGTTGTATTTTCCGATTCAATGACTTTTCAATAAGCAAAATGAATGTTAAAGTTCACTTTTAATATATTTCTTCTTAAAAATTGTAGAAGCCCGAAAGAAATAATGGTCTCAGTTTCTTGCCACTGCTTGTATTGTAACCTGTTAGAGAAAATGATGTTCCAAACTTTGATGAAACCAACTCGTATATTATGTTCTTATACAAATATACTTATGTATAGAGCATAGGGCGTGTTGGAAGTTAGTTGTTTACGACATACCCCGATAGATGGCGCTACACCGAAACTAAATAATTAATAAAGAAAGTTAGCCCGCGCTTTCGAGATTTTCAACCGATTCATGACTACTGGTCAGTTTCAGTGCAGCGTTAACCTCGGCACAGTGGAACAGTTGAGTATACTCCTTAGTGCACACGGAGGTTCTTTGGACCTTCGTTCAGGGCGAATATTTTTCAAATTTCTAACAATTTAGACAGCTGCTTATTATGTAACTACAATTCACATACAACTCTTTATTCTGCAATACAATCAATTGGAATTGGGTCACATAAAATTCTGCGTAAATATTATATTAAATGCCAAAATTTTTGGCTCACACATTTAAAACATTATTTTGTTTCACCGATTGTTGAACGCAGTTAAGCTTTATAATGGAACTCTTCTATTTTTACAAGCTTTTATTTAACTTGCACTGTTCGTTTGTCTGTATGTCTGTGTTTCCGGTTCAAATCTTATGATTCAAGCACTTGTGAGTATTCGATTGAGCTGAAATTTGGCATACGTATGTAAATTCGGTGACAATGCAATAATTTGGTGCCATGGAGCTGATCTGATGATGGAATCAGAAGGTGGCCGTTGGAACATGTAAACTATACACCGTAACCGCCTCGTATAGGCCTACTACTACTACTACTACGGTACTATAGGCCTATCTCAATTTTAAATGTTTTGAGCAAATTAACGGAGAAAGTGGCTCATAGGTTTATATATCCCATAATACATCGTTCAATACCTCCAGAGCAGCATGGTTTTATAAAAGGAAGGTCAACCAATACTAATCTAGCCTTGTTTTTGGAAAACACTCTTCGTTGTATGGATGGTGGAGGTCAAGTAGACGTTATTTATACCGACTTTGAAAAGGCGTTTGACCGTGTAAATCATGACATTCTCCTTCGGAAGCTCCAAGAAATTGGAATACGCGGCAATCTCCTCAGGTGGACCGAGTCTTATTTAAGAAATAGATCCTAAGCTGTTGTTGTTGGTGGTGCTAAATCAGATATCATCAAAGTCTCTTCTGGCGTGCCACAAGGCTTCGTGCTGGTCCCACTGTTGTACGCAGCGTATGTATACGATATTGGTTGTCATATTAAAAATGCAAAGTTTCTTATGTATGCGGATGGCACAAAAACATATATGAATATCAAAAACGAAGATGATTGCACAAAAATGCAAGAAGATCTTAATAGACTCGCAATTTATTATGCAGATAACCACATCAGTCTAAATATCAGTAAATGCACAACGATAACCTTTACCCGCAAAAAGAAACCTGTTCTTTTCAACTATAGCTTTAGCAGTATTACCATCAGCCGTGACTGTATTGTTAAAGATCTTGGAGTTGTATTAGACCCGAAACTCTTGTTTTCTGAACATGTCTCTTTTATTGTTAATAAGGCATATAAAAATTTAGGCTTCATTATACATACCTGCCAACACTTTACTTATATGTTGTGCCTCAAAATTCTTTACTATTCTTAAGTTAGTAGTGTCTTAGTATATTGCAGCTGTGTTTGGAATCCACATTACGTTATTGTAAATAACGTAATGTGGATTCCAAACACACACAGTGAACAGGAAATTGAAAACATCCAATCTAAATTTATTAAACACTTAAACTATCGTACTCAAAAAAGCTTTCCTGATTATTCCGAAGCCTGTAAGTCTCATTGCATCCTAACCTTGGAAGAGAGACGCACTATTTCTGATATGCTATTTCTTCACAATATATGTAACAATGCAATAGGTTGCCTTTCTTTAAATAATCTTGTAATGCAGTTTAGGGCACCTTCCTACCGGACCAGACACAACACTTTATTTGATGTTCCGGCCAGCACAACCAACTATGCACATAATTCTGTCGCTTGCCGCATTCGTAGAACATATAACAATAAATTTTCTTCGGTAGATATATTTAACACTTCAAAAGCAATCTTTAAAAAACAAGTGACGCCACTGCTTTAGTATTTATTAACATTGATAGTAATTTAAATAATATGTTTATAGTAATTATAATGCAATTTGTTTTTCTTTTATTGGGTACACATGTATATTTATGTACACAAATACTTGGACGCATACACACACATGCACACACCCACATACACATTCATACACTCACACACACACACACGCACGGCATATAATTTATAGGTACGGCAATTAGTTTTCAATCATTAATTATTATTAAAATAGACTGTGTCTTAATATAGTGTAAATTGTAAAACCATAATTGGCTGTAAGATATTATACTTATGTTCACATCTACAATTATGTTCAAGAGCTGTGGTTTTTGTAATAAAGATAAAATAAAAATAAAATAAAAAAGTATTTAGGCTTGCTAGATTGGTATTGACGAGTACTTAACAACTAGATAGTGTTCAGGGTCTGATGATAAAGTCGAAAGGTGGCCAATGGAGCCACCCGACTACTCAGTATAATCTCACCGTGTTTGGGCTCGTTGGATTTGCCTTTTAGACCTTTTTTACTTTAGACCCGTATGGTCTCCAAGGTCTGATGATGGAGCCGGAAGAAAGCCGTAGGAACTCTTTAACTAAGCAATCTTTTCACTGTGTGTAGGCTATAAAACCTTGTTTTGAAAAAGGCTTTTTAGATTAAAATTATTATATCATCCTATACTATCAGTATATTCCAGTGCTGAGCAAAAGCATTCTCTCACAAAATGAAATGAAAGAAAAAACAAGATTTAATATAAAAAAATGACATAACTCACCTGTAACTGAGGATGAACACTAACAACCAGTCTAGACCGAACCCTCAGCCTGGCATCCCGCCTCTGCTCCCCGAACTGGTTGTGAGCCCTGCAGGTCCAGATCCCAGCGTCTGAAAGCTGCGCACGGCGGATGATCAGCACCTGGTCTGACACTGATATCCTGATGCTGTTGGAGACTGGACTAAGGCGGCCGTTGGAATGGCGAAACCAGCTGTAATAAGAAAACTTGCTTACAAAAGAGAAAGATGTGTTCTTTTATGTACTTCTCAACGTTGAACTGGTAGACGTAATAATTATTTATCCAAAAGTGATATCTAACTATCCATAACCACAGATCATAATAAATCAGCCTGCCCAACACTAACACAGTTCTCTCATAAATCAAGGTTAGAGGAAATGATTCTCTATCATGCAGACCTAGTGCGGTATGCTGGAGATACATTATAATTAGTGAAGCTGCGATACCGGCATGATAAAAAGCTACAATAATGTGTCATGCCCGTTTTATGTACTGCTACTGCTGCCGTTTCCCACCAAAAGTGATAAGCAGTACCACGGCAGCTTCGACTGTTCACATACTCCCTTCGCACTTGAAACATCCTTCTGTGTTTCTCTTATGTTTGCAAAAAAATCCCGACATCAGATTTTCTTTTCCCCGAATCAATATTGTTTCCATAAAAATATCCCCGAGGCAATTTTTATACTAGCATTCCCACCCTCACATTCTTTTTATTATATATTTGGTTTTTATATATATTTCTTTAGTTTTTTCAACGGAGGACATCACTATGGAAGAAGTTGAATGGGCGATAGGAAGTATGAAAAACGGTAAAGCTGCGGGAGTAGACATGATATCTGCCGAGATGATCAAATATGGTGGAACTTGCGTCCGGGACGCTTTCCGGGCCCTTGCAAACCTTTGCTGGAGGACCGGTAGAGTCCCTACAGATTGGCGCCGCGCAGTCATAGTACCCTTGTATAAAGGCAAGGGTTCACAATATGACTGCGCCAATTACAGAGCCATCAGTTTGATCAGCTTGGCAGCCAAGGTGTACGGTAAAATTATTGAACGGAGAATGCGCGTGAAGTCCGATGGAATGTTGTGCGAGGCACAAGGGGGTTTCAGGTCTGGAAGAGGATGTTCGGATCAAGTCTTCTCACTCCGCAACATCGTAGAGAAGCATCTGGCAGTGGGCCGGAAGGTTTTCTGCGGTTTTGTAGATCTGGAGAAGGCATTTGACAGAGTTGTGCGAAAGAGACTTTGGGACATTTTGCCAGAGTATGGTATAGATGGCACTCTGTTGCGAGCCGTCCAGTCCACTTATGTGGACTGCAAGGCATGCGTACGGGTGGGTGGTAACAGGTCACCCTGGTTTGACGTTAAAATCGGCGTCAAGCAGGGTTGCGTGTTGTCCGCTAGACTGTTTATAATATATCTGGACAAAAGTCTTCAAAGACTGAAAGCGATGAATGAAGGTGTACAAATGGGTGACTTAGTGGTAAACCATCTACTTTATGCAGATGACGCGGTTTTAATAGCGCCAACAGCCACTGATCTGCAAACACTAGTCACAGTTATGAAAGACGACTGCATGATCAATGGCTTACACTTGAATGTGAAGAAAACCAAGATTATGGTTTTTGAAAGGGAAGAAACCAGAACGAATGTAAGGATTGTGGTTGGTAACGATGTGCTGGAGCAAGTGAATGAGTTTGTATATCTTGGATGCGCCTTCAGTAAGGATGGGAAATACACCGCTGACATAGAGAGAAGAGTGAGTGCAGGGAACAGAGTGAATGGTGCGATGGGAAAGCTACTCGGGAGCCGGCACTTAAGCCATAAGGCGCAGCTGGCCATACATAACGGAGTTCTTGTCCCAACGCTGTTATATGGTAGCGAGAGCTGGGTATGTAAGAAAGAGAATGAAAGTATGATAAATGCGGTAGAAATGCGAGCTCTGCGGAAGATGTGCGGAGTGAAGCTGACTGACCGCATTAGCAACAGCATAGTAAGACAGCGAGTAGGTATGAAAGATAGTATCGGTGTAAAGATGAGAAAGGGCATGCTCCGTTGGTTCGGGCATATAGAAAGAATGCCAGAGGAAAGAATGACAAAACAGATATACAATGTGAAAGTGGAAGGATGCAGGTACCGGGGAAGACCTAGACTATCTTACCACGACCAAATAAACCGAGTCTTATCTGATGGAAAAGTCAAGAGTCTCCGTAACCGGCGAGCGTGTATGAGACGAACTATGAGAGTCGAGGAAGCCAGAGAGGTATGTAAGGAAAGAACCTGTTGGAACTCTGTACTCTCTGCCTACCCCGCAAGGGATCTGGCGTGAGGTTATAGATAGATAGATAGATAGATAGATAGATAGATTCTTTAGTTTTTAATCCTTAAGTTATTTTTCCAAATTTATTTTTTGCTCATCATTCCAAAAAGATTTCTAAACCGACCGCCCACGAAGGGAGTGCCGGGCAGTAATACGAGTAGTGTGGGAAGGAAAGTAGAGCGTAAGTGGCGTGTTTATATGATTAATCTCACTTCACGCGGAAGTAAGCAGTGTGTAAATTGGGTATTATACCTGTATGTTGGTGGTGGACTGCCAATTGCGCAACAAACTAGGCGGATATCTCCTCCTTGAACAACCATCTCATCTTCAGAAACGGTCAGCATTCTAGGCGCCATGCTCGACATAGCGTCTGTGGAAAAAAACATTTCATAGCTGCAATGTTCCACCTAGTGGAGGGTCTACGCGAGTGGGACTGAATGTTTATAACTTCATAATATTATACATTACACACAACAAACAACCCAGTTATGCGCATATTTACTTAGCTGTCGTAGTTATCAAGTCGCAAGCCTTCGAATTTGAACAAGGCTAAATTCAGATTTGAAAAGGATAAAAAAAAATTAGGTCAACTAGGTCTAATGGTTTTAGCGCAGGTCACGTGACTCATTGGTTAAATTCCTGCTCTACATGAAATATTTGAGCCCGGCAAAGATTTTTTTAAATTTTAATTTGGATATTTGTGCACATCATGTTTTTAATAGTAGATACTTACGAACCCTAAAGAATAGTTTTTATTTGTCGTATGAAGAAACGTTTTTTTAAGTATGAAGCAACTGTTTCTTTTTTCCCTAGATTACAAAAGATCCTAAGAGGCAACTGAATCTAGCAATATATAGCTATGGATTGGGTGAGTCTCTGGAATTCATAGAGTTCGTTTGGGATGTATGCTATTAGAAGCTGTATAATAGCCTATAAATAACTTCATTTATGACATCCGCAACTTTAGCCGGTTGGGCTAAAGTTGCGGATGTTGATGCGGCAAAATTCCGAGTAGGATTGACATTTAGTACATTTAGCCAGCCCGGCATAAAAACATTGCGAAATCACCAATATGTCTTACGATTACATCCTTTGATAATGGAAAATTGTTAGTGCTAAAGCAGGGTTCTAACTCAAAGAAAAAAGGAACCAATTATACTAACGTGTAACAGCAACCATAGCGGGCAGGCTACGCCTCTTCTCCCCGGTCAAGGCATGCTGAGCCTCACAGGAGTAGGTGTTGGTATCATCAGTTCTCGCGTCTCGAACAACCAAGATGTCATTGCGGCTACCACCAACTATGTAGCGGCCGCCTGAAACAAAAAAATATTAAAGTTCAATAGTTCTACTAACATCAGGGCCTGTAACTAAGTTGACGCTAATAGAAAATAAACAAATGTACTGTAATGACTTTTTACAGCGAAAAGCCACGTGGTTATTATAACAATGCGCTATTCAAACTATAGTATTTTTTACATAGGATGGGTAGTGACAGTTGTAATTGCCAAACGAAATTAACATTTAATTCAATGGTGTTAAGGCATAAAACCATAAGTATAGAAACGGGACATGCGTTTTATTGTCATTGAATAAAGTATAATTTTGTTTGGCAATTAGAACTGTCACTACCCATCCTATGTGAAAAATACTATAGTAGGAAAGAAAAGTTTAGCTGGTCCGATAAATTGGACTAAGTAGTCGGATCACGTTATCACATAGTTTGTGGCAAGAGAATAGAAATGAAACGCTTGCACGCTTGAAGACCCTGGACATCCTCCGAATCCACAGAACTCGTCAAGTCAAATCCAACGAGCCAAAACACGGTGAGGTTATATTAAATAGTCGGGTGGTTCCATCGGCCACCTTTTGCCCTCATCATCAGACCCTGAACACTATTTGGTTATGTAGTACCAGTCAATATCAATCTAACAAGCCTAAATACAAGGGGGTTACGTTGTATAGTCAACATGTTTCCATGGCCACCTACTGACTCTATGGTACCATATTATTGCATTGTCATCGACTTTACATACGTATGTCAAATTTCAGCTCAATCGGATACCCACAAGTTCTTGGAAAATAAATCACAAGATTTGAACCGGAAAGATAGACAGATATACGAAAATTCCATGTTGCAAAAGAGCTTGGGTAATTTTCATAGCAAACGCCAACTCTGCGACTGGCAAGAAGTGACATTTCACTCGATGACAGCGTTAGTTTCGATTTTGGATGCGGGCTAAAAGATCCATGTACGACCGTGCTAACGCTTATCTATCTATCTATCTATCTATATCATCACGCCAGCTCCCTCGCGGGGTAGGCAGAGAGTACAGAGTTCCAACAGGTTCTTTCCTTACATACCTCTCTGGCCTCCTCCACTCTCATAGTTCGTCTCATACACACTCGCCGGTTACGGAGACTCTTGACTTGCCCTTCAGCTAAGACACGGTCTATTTGGTCATGGTAAGATAGTCTAGGTCTTCCCCGGCACCTACATCCTTCCACTTTCGCATTGTATATCTGTTTTGTCATTCTTTCTTCTGGCATTCTTTCTATATGCCCGAACCAACGGAGCATACCCTTTCTCATCTTTACACCGATCTTTGCTAACGCTTATGTGTTATATATTCTGATTTGACAAATCTATATAGAATTTATAAATATTTGGTTTCAACTATGAAGTTTGCATTAGTAAACGTGCTTAGGGCGGAACTCTATATTCGTTATGCTGGATAAATAAAGCGGCTTATGTTGGTGGAATACTGAAATATAAGTTCGCTGGATAAACGATTTTTGATAAGCAATCCATGATTATTATTGTTAAAGTCCTGTAATGCTGTCCTGTCGCCGAAGACAGTGTTGCAGTTACGACAGAAGACTGTTAAAGCTGAATATAGAGTTATTAGGTTTGTATTAACTAATTTTGTTGTATAAGATTTTTATTACGAGCGTATTTGAGACACCAAGCCCATGGAACCGTACCCAAAAATTACTACCATGGTTAATGATTAACGAAAACGCTTTCCGTAAATAACTTTAAAAAAAGATAAATCGGCTTCAAAAAGCAATATATAGGCAATATATATCAACTTCAAATATAAAGCAATATATATATATATATATATATATATACAAGCTGTAACATAATATACGCAAGACCTGAAAGCAGTTTGTACTAAATCGATAACTGAATTGATTCCAAGTATTTTTAATGTATCTTACTTTTTTTTTAAATTTGCAAAAAGTTCTTTTACTCCTTCAGTGCGCTATAAAAAAAAGAATTTATTCTTGATTCATAGCAATAAGAAGATTTTAAATGCATTCCTAAAACATATTTCTCAAAACGCACACATACACGTACAAGTTTCATTGTTAATTGGGGTATAAAAGTGCTTTAAAAAGGGGTCAAAACGGTAAAGTGAATACTTTGGAGAAATTTATTTATTTATTTATTTATTTGGACAACAAAACAGATTACAATCAGTATATAATTTACAAATTACACATAAATATAGTTGTAGTCTAGAATGTAATCCTTATATGTTGACACATCTTGGCAAAACAGTACTAATTATTACAAGAGCTACAAGTGGTATGTTTAACAAATAAGTAATAAATTATAATAAATCAATAGATGACTTTAAATATGTTATATTATAATACGTTTGACAGAAGATCTAAAGGTGCATTGTCTTGTAGTGTTTATATCAAGATCAGGATGGTTTAATGATGATTCATTATAAAGACGACACATTCTCGTTATTGGGTTGTAGTAAGATGTGTTGTTTTTACATATTTGTAAGTTAAACGTCCTCATATGTTTCCGTGGATTGCGCCTGGTGTTAAAATTTACTAGACTCAATAAATAGGGTGAATCGAATTGGTTATGGAGAAGTTTGTATAAGTGTAAAAGGTCATGTTGCTTGCGTCGTATATAAAGTGGGGTTACTTTAAATTTTATTAATCTTTCTTTATAACTACTCAGTGCCCGTCCATATCCACATTTGTAGCTGAGTATTTTTAGACATTTTCTTTGTACACGTTCAAGATCTTTAGAATGGACAGCATAGCACGGTGACCATATAACACAAGCGTATTCTAGGACGCTTCGCACGAGACTACAATAGAGAATAAGGAAACTATTTGGTGTTTTGAAGTCTCTCGTACTTCTACTTATAAATCCAAGTAATTGGTATCCTTTTTTTGCTATGTGGGCATAGTGATTTCGAAATGTAAGCTTTTGGTCAAACAGTACACCGAGATCTTTCGCCATACATTTTGACTGAAGTAATTGACCCTCTAGCTTGTAAATGTGATTTGTTTTAAATCTTTTATTCGTAAAAGTTATAGTAAAACATTTATTTACATTAAGAAACATGTAATTTTCGCAACACCAAGCAGAAATAGTGTCAATGTCACGTTGAAGGTCGGAGCAATCTGATAAACTAGTAATAGACCTAAAGACTTTTAAATCATCGGCATATAGAAGGCATGGACATCTGAGTTTAGTAACTAAATCATTTATAAAAGCAATGAAGAATAGGGGCCCCAAGTGTGTCCCCTGGGATACTCCGGACCCGATAGTTACAGGGGATGATGTAAAACCCTTAAGTGTAACGAGTTGGCTCCTACTATTAAGGTATGACTCGACCCAGCGTAACAAACTTCCATGAATTCCATAATTAGCAAGTTTCTTGCAGAGTAAAGTGTGATTAACTTTGTCGAAAGCCTTCTTAAAATCTGTATACACAGCATCGACCTGGCCACCCTTAGCAAAAGCTTCGCATAGAAAATGTTTATATTCTAATAAATTCGTAACGGTAGATCGGTTTTTTACGAACCCATATTGTTGATTAGAAATATACGGTTTTATTTGACTATATAGTTGCTCATACGCCGACAACTCAAATAATTTCGCTACAGTTGAGAGGATACTGATTGGCCGATAGTTTTCACAACTGGATTTATCGCCTGATTTATGAATAGGTACAATATGTGCTACCTTCCAGAGTGATGGAAACAAGCCCATTTTAAGTGACTTATTAAATAAGATAGTCAATGGAAAGCATAGTTCATGTGCACAGTTTAAAAGAAATTTTGCTGGTATACCATCGTGGCCAGGGCCTTTTCGTGGATCAAGTTGCTTTAACAGATGAAGAACTCTATCTCTGTCAATGTTAATGCTTGAAAGAACACTGTTAGTATTCGAGCTTAGATTGAATTCAGTGGCTTCCTCTATCAAAGCAGGGTCCTCAAAGACTGAGCTGAAATACCGTGAGAAAAGCTCGCCTATGTCCTTTGAATTCGAAGCGGATTCTCCCCCAAAGGTCATCGTTTGAGGCATGGTATTATTATTGCCCCTTTTATTATTAATGAAACTCCAGAAGGTTTTAATATTGTTAGGTATAGTGCTCTCAACTTGAGACAAATAAGACGAATAAGCAGTATCGGTGAGTTTTTTACATCTCTTGCGTAATAATGAGAAAGTATCGTAGTCACGAGGGTTGTTAAACTTTTTAAAACGTCGGTGATATTTATTTTTTTCCTTAAGAGCTTTTATCAGCGGTGGAGTATACCATATTGGATATTTATTACCATTATTTTTGACAACTGGAGTGTATTTAGATATGAGATCGTTTATAGTACTATAGAAATTTGCAACAGCTTTATCTACATCTGGGGCTGATATTAAAGATGACCAATCAATATTTTTTAATTGCGGTTTCAAATTAGTATAATCACATTTATCAAAATTATAGCGTTTTACTGCGGCTCGTTTAATATTCTTATAAGTGGCGCAGTCCGTAAGAGCTATTTTTAAGGAGGGATGGTGTGAATCGGAACGTGTGATGCCATCTGTAGCAGCGACCTGAACCATATTATCAGCGTTACATAAAACAAGATCAAGCAGCCGATCATTAGCATTCCTTATGTTATTAAATTGATTAAGGTTACATAAGGTAAGTGATTCTATGAGAAGGCCTGCTTTTAGGTCTGATGATATACCTGGTGTCATAATACAATTATTAGGGTTGGCTAACCAAGGCAAGTGGGGCGTATTAAAATCACCAACAATCAAAAAAATATCGTCACATTTGCAGCGAAGTATATTTTGTTGAGTGCTAGTGTAGAATTTCTGTAAGTTTTCGCGTGAAATATCAGGAGGTAGATAGCATAAACAGATATGAAGCCTTGGGATAAGTGAATGTTTAGGTAAAATAGTAATCCAGAGGTCTTCTATCGTACTCTCCCAACTCGTCTGTCTTATCACATTATACGAATTTTTAATTGCAATTAATACTCCGCCACCATCCCGCTTTGGGATACAGGTAGTACAGCGATCTCTTCTGAAGACGTTAAACTTAGGATCGAATAATTCAGAGTCAAAAACACCTGGGTGTAAATTAGTTTCTGTCAAACATATTACGTCAACATTACAATTCACAGTATTTTAATATATATCTGTAACTTTAGTTCTAATTCCATTAACGTTTTGGTAGTAAATATCCATAATTAAAAAATATAAGTTTAAATCAGCATATTTCTATATATAGTTTTATACAGAAAATAAAATAAAAAGAATGAGACAAAAAGAAAATAAAATATAAAAAAAAAAAAAAAAATTAAACATTAGAATTTATAATTATATTTAGCCGCTACTTTTGCACAAGTTTGTCCAATACACTAAGGTTTTTGACATGAGTAGCTTGAGAATTGTCATTCTTCCTCATGTGGACTCGTCCGTATTTCACCCAAACATATTTGTAGGATAGTTGTTTAGCGGTGGTTCTAGCTGCAAGCATGAAGCTGTTTGACGTCAGGGGGCAGATGCTCGCCTATGTAAACATTTCGTTTGTCGCTGGTCAAGCCTAGATGTTGCGTGTTCAGGTGATTCACTTTGTTGAACCTTGTGTAGGCCGATTTGATATTGTCCCGAATACGCTCAGATGATAATGAAACTATAATTCCTCGGGGACGATCACTTGCTTTGTTTATTTTTGCAACTCTTTTTATCGATCGGATATCTGTGTCATTTAAGGGGACTTTAATTTCAGTAAGTATGTTTCTAACCATTTGTAGCAGATCTTCGTTAGGTTTTTCGGGCACTGCTTGTATTTCAATATTGCAATTTCTAGATATTTTTTCTAGTGTAGATAATCGGCGTTCCAATTGCAATATATTTGATTCCATCTTATTTTTTTCGGATTCTAGTGAATAAATTCTTTGAGTAGCTTGCTCTAGATTCTTTTTTATATCAGACTGCTCACTGGCCAAAAAATCAGTCGTTTCAGTGAATTCTGATTTGAGTTTATTTATGGCAGAGTTGATGTCTTCCTTAATGGCAGAATGTATGAGAATGCCCCGGATGCTGGTGCCACAGACGAGCCCAGAGGCGAGTTTGCGGCACCAGAATCCACAGAGGACATCACTATGGAAGAAGTTGAATGGGCGATACGAAGTATGAAAAATGGTAAAGCTGCGGGAATAGACATGATATCTGCCGAGATGATTAAATATGGTGGAACTTGCGTCCGGGACGCTTTTTGGGTCCTCGCAAATGTTTGCTGGAAGACCGGTAGAGTCCCTACAGATTGGCGCCGCGCAGTCATAGTACCCTGGTATAAAGGCAAGGGCTCACAATATGACTGCGCCAATTACAGAGCCATCAGTTTGATCAGCTTGGCAGCTAAGGTGTATGGTAAAATTATTGAACGGAGAATGCGCGAGAAGTCCGATGGAGTGTTGTGTGAGGCACAGGGAGGTTTCAGGTCTGGAAGAGGATGTTCGGATCAAGTTTTCTCCCTCCGCAACATCGTAGAAAAGCATCTGGCAGTAGGCCGGAAGGTTTTCTGCGGTTTTGTGGACCTGGAGAAGGCGTTTGATAGAGTAGTGCGAAAGAGACTTTGGGACATTTTGCCAGAGTATGGTATAAATGGCACCCTGTTGCGAGCCGTCCAGTCCACCTACGTGGACAGCAAGGCATGCGTACGGGTGGGTGGTAACATGTCACCTTGGTTTGACGTTAAAATCGGTGTCAAGCAGGGTTGCGTGTTGTCCGCTAGACTGTTTATAGTGTATCTGGATAAAAGTCTTCAAAGACTGTGTGCGATGACTGAAGGGGTAAAAATGGGTGATCTAGTGATAAACCACCTATTGTATGCAGATGACGCGGTTTTGATAGCGCCAACAGCCACTGATCTGCAAACACTAGTCACAGTTATGAGAGACGACTGCATGAATAATGGCTTACATTTGAATGTGAAGAAAACCAAAATTATGGTTTTTGAACGGGAAGAAACCAGAACGAATGCAAGGATTGTGGTTGGTAACGATGTGCTGGAGCAAGTGAATGAGTTTGTATATCTTGGATGCGCCTTCAGTAAGGATGGGAAATACACCGCTGATATAGAGAGAAGAGTGAATGCAGGTAATAGAGTGAATGGTGCGATGGGAAGGCTACTTGGGAGCCGGCACTTAAGCCAAAAGGCGCAGCTGGCCATGCATAACGGAGTGCTTGTCCCAACGCTGTTATATGGCAGTGAGAGTTGGGTATGTAAGAAGGAGAACGAAAGCAGGATAAATGCGGTCGAAATGCGATCTCTGCGGAAGATGTGCGGAGTCACGCTGACCGACCGTATTCGCAACAGCGTAGTAAGAAAGCGAGTAGGTATGAAAGATAGTATCGGTGTAAAGATGAGAAAGGGTATGCTCCGTTGGTTCGGGCATATAGAAAGAATGCCAGAAGAAAGAATGACAAAACAGATATACAATGCGAAAGTGGAAGGATGTAGGTGCCGGGGAAGACCTAGACTATCTTACCATGACCAAATAGACCGTGTCTTATCTGAAGGGCAAGTCAAGAGTCTCCGTAACCGGCGAGTGTGTATGAGACGAACTATGAGAGTGGAGGAAGCCAGAGAGGTATGTAAGGAAAGAACCTGTTGGAACTCTGTACTCTCTGCCTACCCCGCGAGGGAGCTGGCGTGATGATATAGATAGATAGATAGATAGATAGTCAAAACCTTTAAATTTGGAAATTTGGTTTTCGTTTTGAATTTATGAAGCAATTCTCTAATCGGGGTGTCTGAGGTCTTACGTTTATTATGTTACACCTTATATATATATATATATATATATATATATATATATATATATATATATATTCATTTAGAATTCAGTTTTTTATTTCAAATCATTAATTTACAATTTTAAGTGATGATTGAATTAATTATAAATTAACGGGCGATAAGAGCTTAACCCGCTCCACCCACTGTGTCTATTAGTCGCGGGTTCGGTTCCCGCACGGAACAAACCTTTATGTGACCCACAATTATATTATAGTTTCGGTCTGGATATTTGTGTATGTGAATTTTCATGTATGTAAACGCACCCACAACACAGAAATCAATACTGGTAGGGCTACATTTTTAAAGAAAAAAAAAGTATTTTATACCTGTACTATAGTATTCTACTTAGTTCTACAGTAAGGTACCCACAGGATTGAAATAATACTCATAATAACTGAATTTACATATTTCTGCTGTTTGCCGTCAAGAAATCCCCTGGTGTATCTTGAAAGTCCAAAGGCCAATATAGATAAAATTCAAATGGGACGACCTTGGAGCAATACTGAACCCAACGCAAAAATAATTATCAAAATCGGTTTATAAGCAAAGACGCTGTAAAAGAACACAGACAAATTATAAACCTCGTCCTTTTTGAAGTCGGTTAACATTCTGCTTAATTCTGTAGTAGGATACCTATAAAATCGATGTAATATCCTTGATATTTTAATCTACGCATTCGTCTTGTTTGTCGTTAAGGAGTTCTCTGATTTATCTTCAAAGCCCAAGGCCCAATACCAGTAAAATTAAAATGGGACCACTTTAGAGCTATATCAAAATCGGCCTACAATTGATGGAAATATCGATGAACATACATACGAGTAAAAAAAGAACCACCTCCTTTTTGAAGTCGGTTAAAAATAGGATTGATAGCTCAGCTTGATCAAAACAGATCTTAATACAACAAAAGCTGGAACAAATTCTGATGTAAATGTTACGACAGCAACACGATCGGTACATAGCCTCAATTGGATTAACCACGCCGGCACAGAATCGTCGAACATGTCGTAAGCAACCTCTCTATTTGATTAAACATTCCCTCTTTCGTCCATCATCGCGGGCATACTTCTAACGAGTACTGGGAAGTCTTCCAGACAATAAATGAAGGCTGTCAAAGTAGGGGATGTGAGGAAAGCCTCATGACTTTGAAATTAGGAAACAACTTCGATCGAGTGCACTTAGCCATTTATGGGGGTGACACCGTTTGACCGACGGGAACTGATGACGGACTGTCGCGTGGAAAATATTTATAGTCTAAGTTTTCTGGTAGTCATTAAATGAAGTGATATTGTTTAGTATACCATCTGTGAGTGATACATCGTTCTACTAAGCTGACGGGCTGGCTTAAAGCTTTCTCTCATAAATCAAAGTGGATGAGATTAAGTTAAACTCTACCACGTGGATTCAGCGTGAATTGGTGGATGCACGTTAGTGGCCTTTGGCACTTATCTAGCCCACTAAGGCATCCAAATTCGCTCGATAACTACCACATTTAGTGGCAGTGGATCCCGAATCCAAATACATAACGTACCTTTCAATGCTCGAAAATTAAAGTTCGACCAAGCTGAACCTCGTTTAAGGTTTCGCTACATAGCCGACGCAGCGCGACGGGAGCGCGACGGTGGCGTGGCGTTGTAATGTACTGAAATGTACGGGAGTCGCCACACAGCTTAGCTCCGCTCGGCGGATCGGCAAACGTCACAACCCGACGTAGCCGTGCGCTTTCGTCGCGCTCGCGTCGCACTCCGTCGGCTATTTGACCAAATCTTTAGCCTTAGCAATCACTAAGAACTCAGTTCTTCCTTAACGCCACAAGCAATTCTCACTACTTACACCGAACAAGCCGGTTTCCGGAAAGGCTTTAGTACCATAGACCACATACATACGCTGCGGCAGATTATACAGAAGACCGAGAAGTATAATCGGCCACTATGCTTGGCGTTTGTGGACTATGAGAAAGCCTTCGATTCGATCGAGACTTGGGCGGTTCTTAGATCTCTCCAGCGATGCCGCATTGACTATCGGTACATTGAGGTGTTGAGGTGCTTGTATAATAACGCCACCATGTCAGTCCGAGTACAGGGGCAGTGCACGAAAGCGATCCCCATAAAAAGAGGAGTAAGGCAGGGAGATGTCATTTCTCCGAAACTGTTTACGGCCACCTTAGAGGACGCCTTCAAGCTCTTGGAATGGCAAGGACTTGGCATCAACATCAATGGCGAATACATCACTCACCTTCGATTTGCCGACGACATTGTGGTCGTGGCGGAGTCGCTGGAAGATCTAGGACGAATGCTCGGTGACCTCAACAGAGTATCTCAACAAGTGGGTCTTAAAATGAACATGGACAAAACGAAAATAATGTCTAAAGTCCATGTCGTACCCACCGCACTCACCGTTGGGAACTCTACTCTTGAAGTTGTCGACGAATACATTTACCTGGGGCAGGTAGTCCGGTTAGGTAGGTCCAACTTTGAGAGAGAGGTCAATCGACGAATCCAACTCGGCTGGGCAGCGTTCGGGAAACTGCGCAACATCTTCTCATCCAAAATACCTCAGTGCCTTAAGACTAAACTTTTTAGTCAATGTGTGTTACCAGTGATGATATATGGATCAGAGACGTGGTCTCTTACAATAAGTCTCATAAAAAAGCTCAGAGTTGCTCAGCGAGCTATGGAGAGAGCTATGCTCGGCGTTTCTCTACGCGATCGAATCAGGAATGAGGAGATTCGTAGAAGAACCAAGGTCACCGACATAGCCGTTAAGATTAGCAAGCTGAAGTGGCAATGGGCGGGCCACATAGCGCGTAGATCGGATGGGCGTTGGGGCAGAAAGATTCTAGAGTGGAGACCACGTATTGGCAAGCGCAGCGTGGGACGACCGCCTGCCAGATGGACTGACGATCTTGTGAAAATCGCAGGAAGTCGTTGGATGCAGGTGGCATCGGACCGGTTACGCTGGAAAGCGATTGGGGAGGCCTATGTTCAGCAGTGGACAAGTATAGGCTGAGAGATGACATAGTATTTTAATATTAATATGTGACTTGTGTCTGGTTTTATTACATACTCTTTGAGCACTATTTTTGTCAAGGTTTAGTATAATAAAGAAAACAATATGACTGAAATAATGCTATATCTGTGTAATGACTCAATATTTTAACAAAATAATGTTGTGTATAATAACAAAACAAAACAATATTAGATGGAATAAATCCATCTAATATTTTTGTACACCGCTGACTTTTTGAAAAAGGCTGAAGGCCGGGAAGCCTGGAGCGCTTGTGCAAAACCTTAACTGTGGTGGTCACGACCCTCAGTCACGAGAAACCGATAAAGAAGAGAAGACTTTTACAGTTTATTATAACATGCTCGCAGATTATTAATGTAGAAAAAAGTCTTTTTCACATCTATAGTTACGCCTTCAAAAGTTTAGACAATACATTATTGTAGAAGTAACCAATATTCAGAAAAAAACAACCTAAAAACTCCTCTGTTGCTATAAATTGATAGGCATAAAAAATCAAATCACCATTAATAAACTTCAATTCTCACACCAACATACTTCAGCGTCCAAAAAAAGTTCATTTCCATTAACCGCTTCTGTTCGCAAGTGTCCCGCCGTGTCCCGGCGGCGTCGGTTACGATCAGATAACTTTCAGCTGGAGTTTTTCAATGAATTCTAAATGTGCAGTCGCTGCCGTCGCGCCGGCGAACGTTTTGTCTTATGGATCGTGGAGTGTTAACTGATCTAGCCGATACTATTGTTTTTTTGTCCGGGGTCTGGTTCATCAATGATAGCAAACTTTGGAATATTATTTTTCTATTGTACTTACAGTCTTCTATGCTTATAAGATTTTTGATTTGTTATGGTGACTGGTAACTTCCTCGTTGGTCTAGTAGTGGACAGTACGGAGATTTCGAAGTTCTGCATCCGAATCTTAGGTCGAGCAAAGTGGTATTGGAGATTTTCAATCGAGAAGTTTCCAGGACATCATTATTGAGATATTATAGGCTGATATAATAATATTCCTTATTATGAATTTACGTATTTTACAAACTATTCCTACTTCAACTAAGATAGTTGTCAGATGTGATCAATAAGGAAGCAACAAATTATTTCTGATTAGTATGATTAAAAACAAGAGCCCATCTCACAATTACTCTTCACATTTACATAACGAAAGTCTAACAAAACTACGAACTACTCCGTGAAACAATACTATGTGTATTTCAACCTTCGCTTCTTTAGCGCATCGTAGCGTTGCATCAACCAAGTACATACTCGGTGGTAGCGTATCGTATGCTATGCGTAGCACCACAACAAAAGCGCTTTTATTGCGCTGCGGTGCAGAACAATATAATGAACTTTATTATTACGTGCTTTCGACTCTTTTGTGTGACCCCAGAGGTTCATGTCACCCACAAAACAAAGAACACTACTATGTTGCATATTATAATTGGGTGTACTTCAAAATTAACTTTGAATATTGTATATGAGACTAAAAGATATGTTATGTTTGAGGACGGTTCACTAAGTTAACCGAGTACTAGGGTTAGAACGTAGTCTGCTCCATTCAAGAGGGTGAGTACTGGCGGGTTTGATACCCCCGTAGACGATTTTTTCTGTGATCGAATGGTTGTTTCCGTCTGCGTAATTGGGTGTGAAAAAATCATGTTCATAAACCTAGTTACAATACATGCCTAACTCCATTCGCTTGTGCCTAGGGAATGATTTTAAAGCTTCAGTTTTTTCCTAAAACCTAAAATAGGTAATACTTGAATAAGCAAAGAACAGCTTATAAATATACTACGTAGCACCAGCAAATAACAGAAAAATCAGTTTCTCTTAAAGAAATTTAATTTAGTAGAGACAAAAGCAAAGCACGAATAAGAAAACTGACTCTTGACTAACACAAGAAAGATTTAATTTCCTTTTAATTTCAACTAAAGAGATTCTGTATTACTGTCTTGGGAAAAGCAACTTTGAGTTATAATAACAGTTAACTTCTACGCCTTTAAACTAGAGACAACTGATATTATTATGAATACGAATATAGTGTTTTTTTATATTTAGGTATTCATGGAAAAAATACGTAATTTTCATATTGTACAGAAGATTGCGATCTCTAATAAACTGTAATACTGTTTAATGGTTTCATAATTAAGATTACATCGTCAATAGTTTGTATACATCGAAAACGTCTTTTGAGGTTACGAAACTTCAAAGGCATAATGTAACCCATTCTAAAATATTTTTTGCATCATGAATCTATCTACTTTTCTCTGTGCGTTACTATGTAAGGCCAGTCTTTTAAAGAAGAGAGAATAGAGAGGAGTGAAAAAAGTAGAGAGTAGCCGTCGCCCAGCTGGCCTTGCCCTGCCAGGGTCTGTTATCTGTTTGTTTCTTTATTTTAAGCAATTGATCTTAGCAAGTAACTTACATAACATTAGCTTCTTGCAAAGGGCCTCTACGTTTTAGACCTTTGTCTCAATGCAAGCCTTTCAAAGGCCCGGGTAAGACCCATGAATCTCAAAGAGATACAAAAATAATAATAATCTATCTAACTAATGCAGCTATTACAATTTTCTAGAACAGTAGAAGACTGAAATCTTGTAATTCCACACAGCAAAACTGTTACCGCATTTTTAACCACATTTCAGGAACCCATTTTTTGGTGGTACTCTTCAATTTATTGCTGTAAAGGTTAACAGTGAATGTAACTTATATAAGGATATCAAGACTGACTTAATTTCTGTTTCTACCATCTTTACCGGCAAATGCTCGTTTCTTTAAGAAGTAAATGATAAGATCATCCACAAAAATGAAATGATCTTTTATCTACGGTCTTAACTTGTTTTATATCGCTTTTATAAGCGGTGCGTCATTGAAATAACCATAAAAGTAAATGTCGAAGCCGTTAAATGAATGTATATAGTTGGCAGTTAAGCCGCGACGGGATGAGGGGCGTAAGATAACTTGACGTGAACGTCTGTTTCAGGTCGATAAGAGTTCGTGAAGACACGATCTTAATTTTTTCAAGCTTGACTCGCCTCTCAGAGATTATGAAAATCACAGCTTTATCTATAACTACCTATAGGCCTTAAGGACTTTTCATAATTATTAACTAATTCTATATTTTAACCTTACAATTTTAAGTACCTAATTTAATAAAATGTTTTACGTTTTTGTAGCCCCTATTATAAGGTTTTAGGAGATAGATGGGTCACTTCTGTGAAATTTCTAAATCCACCAACTTAAGCTGCACATTATATGTTAATTACGATGATATTCATAAAATTTATAAATCAGTGTACTTTATAAAATGGTTTTTAAATGTTGTTAAAGTCTACAAACGATATTGGAAATATTTCAGAAATGGGATCAAATGTTTCTAAATTCCTATGTACTAAGTAATTTAAATTAAAGTTAAGAAAACTCGGTACGCTGTCTTTATTTACCTCTCATATAGAATGCAGCAAATTTAATAAAGGTATCACAATCCGCAGGATTCTGCTTTACTAAAACAAAAACTAACTGTAGCGGTAATATCCTTGACGCATTTCCTCACTTCCAAGATTAACGAGTAACTTTACTACGGGAACTGAGCAAACTTTAATTGGTAAATGTTATAATACAATGAGATCTAGCTGCAAGTCTCAGGGCCCAGGACGAGCGGGCGCTTGGCAAGTATTAAATCAAGCGAAGCGGGTAATCTGCATAAACGTCGGCGAAACTGGCAACTTGCGACGTGAGTCCGTCTTCTGCGGTGTGTTTCACTGGATGGTGCTAAACTTTAAGTTTACAACATGTATCCAAAAGACTAATTATATGTTTGTTTTACTTATGCTATAGTTCTCTATATCATCACGCCAGATCCCTTACGGGCTATAGTTGATTTCGATATTTGTGAGTATCTTTTGGAAGTGAATTTCTTTGTAAGAGTAATTAAAAGATAAGCCAAGCGAGTGTGTATTTATCAATCGTAGCGGGAATATCCAGGGATTCGGCGATCCATATGCCAAATTTTCACTATATTTTTAGGCCAGTTACTTTGGTGGTAAATAACAACTATAGTTCCTTCACGAACTGACTTTTTGAGACCCACAAATATTTGTTTCGGTCTGGGTGTTTGTGTATGTGAATTTTATATTTGTAACCGCACCCACGACACGGGAATAATTCCTAGTGTGGGGCTACGTTTTATAATAAAAAATATACATAATTATTTATATAGGTTTCATACTAGCTAGTTGAGGCAAAATAAATGTGTCAGAATCGTAGCATGTGGCGAACCGCAATCTTTACCTACCCCAATAAGATATAAGGGTGGAAGTGAAACATAACTTTCTAAAGCCATACAGTTACTAATTTAAAAAAGAAATTGGGTAAATTTCATAGCAAACGGCAACTGTCACAAGGTGACATTTCATTTGATGACAGCGTTAGTTCCGATTTTGGCCGCGGGCCAAACGATCCTTGTGTAAAAATGTTGTCGCGGGCTAAAAAGAAGTTGTCGCTTCCAGCGTCTTCATTTTTATCTACCGCTCCCTAGTGGTAATTCTTCGCAACTGCATCAAAGACTGACATTAAACTTGCATTAGCGTCGCTTAACTTTTACGGCGAGTTCCAATGCCGACAATTGAGCCAACTTCTGTATTCAATCTGTTTCGTTCTTCTTTATTAGAGAACTGCTTTGTAAATTATGATTATGAAGATCGTTTAATGACCATGACCAAATAGACCGTGTCTTAGCTGAAGGGCAACTCAAGAGTCTCCGTAACCGGCGAGTGTGTATGAGACGAACTATGAGAGTGGAGGAAGCCAGAGAGGAATGTAAGGAAAGAACCTGTTGGAACTCTGTACTCTCTGCCTAATCCGCGAGGGAGCTGGCGTGATGATATAGATAGATAGATAGAAGATCCTTTAATTGGAAAGAACTTCCCTGGTTGTACATTAGGCTACGTTTGTAATGTGTGCCTGTAAGCACCCTATCTTGAAAAAAAAATCGGATATCTTCAGGTTATTTTAAATTCATAGATATTAGTTTTGATGATATGGCTGCCATTTTTATTTTATTGAAAAAACCATAAGTATAAAACCTATATGCTCAAGTGCGTCAAATCCGTTTTCAAAAGTTTTAATATTTACCACTAAGAACTAAACCAGTAATAACTTAAAGATACCTTCTTATTGTCACAGTGATGATATCGATCATGTCAAAGTTATGGCTCATCGACTCTTTTTCGTAGTTTTTGATATTTAAATATCATTTAAATATCATTTAAATAAGCTCTAAGGCTCATTTCATCATCTGAATTACCTGACTGACAGCTAGGTCCAGTGGTTAAGAGCTTGAGTCATTCCACCTACTGGATTGTGTAGTCGCGGGTTCGATTCCCGCCCGGGACAAAACTTTGTGTGACCCATAAAAATTAAATGAGAAATTTAATGAACAAATGACAGAATGAAAAGTCTGCCTATGGCGAACACTAAAATTTATAAAATTGCCGCAACCAAGTGTTATAACACTTGGTTGCGGCAGGACTTCAACAGGCACTTCAAGAATATACATAGGTACATGGTATCTTAGACGCTGTCTTACATTAACAAGATAGCTTCTCAGACCCTTCATACCTTAAGGGATCTTGAAATTGAGTCGGCCCAGTGAGTCGCGCTGATAAACCGCTCCGCGCCGCTGATCCGCCGTTATCTTTATCTCTTAATTATCAATTCAGCATTCAGCACAATTGTACCATTGTTGAGTAATCTCACGATACAGGGACGATGACAATAGGACGCTGGGGGCTTAAAATGTACTGTCAAAAAATAAACGCAATGCGCAATTTTTTTACCAAAATTTTAATTTACTATGTGATTAAACACTGAGAAATTTGATATTAGAATTATATTTTTATTGTTTGATAAGTTTTGCACGATTGTGTCAAATTTAGGTAAAACAGTGTCAATCCATAATTAATAACCAAAAGGTTGTTCTCCGCCAGTGAAAACGATTACTCAAAGTAATATTTAAGTATAATAAATATATTTTCTTTCTTTTTATACAACATTGTAGCCTGAAAATTTAGGTTTGGTTACAGTTGCAGCAGCTTATAATAAGTCAGTATACCTTTTCGCATGATATAATCCCATGTGATCTATGAAATCAACATCATTTACTCCTTTCCGATTATAATTGTACGTACTTGTACCTACCTACCTATTTGTACCTACTCTATAATTTTACTGTAATTCTTTCTCTTCTACTTAGCTATTTAAGACTAAGATGTCTAGGAGTAAACTGGCAAAAAGAAAACTAGTTACTCTAGTCTTAGTTTGACAGCATTTACTCAATCTGGTAGTAGTAAAATAGAGCGCAATTTTAGGCGCCTCGTGCGATAGCCCACCAATTCGACGGAAACTCGCTCTAATTAAGACGTTTGTAGCTATTTGGTTAGGAGCTGGATCATTGTCGATAATTGTGTTATGTATCCCTCATTTGGCGCTTCCTCATCTTAAATTAAGCATTAGCTAGTTAGGTATTGAGATATTCAGGTTTGTACTGTGTATTGATTATCTATTTACCTATAGCGGGGTAGGCAGAGAGGACAGAGTTCCAACAGGTTCTTTCCTTACATACCTCTCTGGCTTGACTTGTCCTTCAGATAAGACCCGTTCTATTTGGTGTATTGATTATGCTTCCTTATAGTATTATGACAACCAAATCGTTTATTACTTCGTATACACCTAAGTCGATTAAGCTATTGGCTTCTGCGCTACTGGTCAGTTTCTTCATAGGAAAAATATTTTCGTGAAGAAAAAATCTTTGTAAGGCTGATACACTGGAAAAATATAATCATGTTCCTATTCCATAAGTTACACAACTTATACATACATATGTTTGTATCCACTCTAAAACCCAATGGTCGAGTTATATACTAACGCTAGTTTTCTAGACGTAAAGTTAAAATTAAGTTAGTTTGTTTGTTAGGCTTATAACACAATCACTAACAACTAATTCCGAACAACGGATTAGTTTTGAAACCAAATAAAATGTTTAACCCTGGCTGTATTTGTTCTCTGTGTTTACAATTTATTCATGACGGATGTCGATAGGTACATAATGTATGAATTATGCTCCATGTCACATGGTAGCTAGAAATGTACTCCAAACTGGCATTCTTGCTTACATCTAATATTTTGCACTCTGTTGAAAATGTATTCCCAATAGGAGCAAAAGTGTGTATGTACACTTTCACACAATTCTTAACTGATCCATATGTATGTAGAAGTGTGTGTTTTACTTAAAGTTGCCATTGCACATGAAGTTTTTTATTTTGTACTATATATGAGTATACAATCCGATCTGTTATCAGCCATCTCCGGCTAAAGTATGGGGAGACCTTTGTCCATCAGTAGGACAACTTAAGAAAAAAAAAATATCCATACTTAGATGAACGCTTTGCCTACGCCGCAATGGATCTGGCGTAATGATATAGACAGATAGTAACTTTTCCGCCAGTTGTTTTATGAAATTTTATTTAAGTCCTGTCATATTATTCACTGTCTTGGACATAATATCGATCGAATGCATCTTAAAATTTTAAAATTTAATTCCTCAATCCAGTACTAATGTAAAACAAATCTTAGAAAGTAAACAAAGCCTTTTAGACAAAAAAGAATGAAAGCAGTTTAACGCAAAAAATAAACAAACATTTTTAAAGAACTTCCAAAATTATTTTAATGACTTATTAATTAAATACACGCCTTAGTAATCGTGAACGATCCCAACCGTCCAGAGACGAAAATATTAATCGAAATTTCCACTCCTAATCGAGATCTTGGAACTCATAAAGCACGCCCCTTGTTCCTGTCGTCGACAGCTTTGTACACTCGGAAAAAATCTCAATTTTCGCCTTTCGAAACCAATAATCGACAATTTGGCTTGTTTAAGAAATTAATTTCGATTTTATAGTTGTTGGGAAGTTTCCAGACGACAGGATCTGTGGGGAGCAGTTATGGACACATTTCTTGTGGCAGTTATCGATAGCGTAGTATTACTTTAAAGTGTTAATTTGACACTATACTTGTGTGAATTTCAGCGTTATGGCATCTACTTAAAGCACAAATTATCCTATTTAATTTTTCAGATTGGAATATTTTAAAAAAGTGATATTTGTAACTGTATAAATTTCAGCTTTGTAGCATGTACTTAGAGCACAAATAGTCTTGTCACATTTGTGACTTTGAAATATTTTTGATTACTCTTTTGTGATATTGTGCTCTCCAGTGGAAAGTAAATAAGTAATAACTTTATAAGTTCATAGTTAATTTGTATATTAATGTGTTATTTGGTAAGGTCTAATATTCAATGAATATATTATTCAGCTCGGCGTTATGTGACTTTCTCTCCATGTTATTATCGTTCAGATATTTATGGCATTACTTTCTCTGCAGTATAAAAGTATGTAAGTACTGTTATATACTAATAATATTTTTACGTCTTCAGTTTACGATAGTAGTAAAATTTTGAGTATTTTTAGCAAAATTCGAGAAGAAACAACAGTTAAAACATTATACCCCTTCAGGGCCAATCGGGTAAAAACAGTAAATATGACATGAACTTAAATCATGACATAAATAGTAATAATAATTTCTTGCAAAGTTCTCGCGCATGGCTTCCAAAGGTTCCGATAAACAAGTGAATCTCAGCGATAAACTGCTAATAAAATAGGTTTATTTTAATAGCATTTTCATATCATGCCAGAAAACTGAGTTTTACACCTATTCCAGAGGTATAAACCAGTTTTCTCGCATGGATTTCTTTTTTCCGCACCTAGATTTATCAGATTGTACAATATCCTCATGAGCTGGATGCGTATAGAAAAAAGCTGAACGTCGTGACGATCTATGGGAGAAACCTTTGCCCTGCATTGGATGTCTATCTGCATATGATGGTATCTCATTATCTTATCTCATATCATGGAGGCTCATTACTTACCAGCGTCAGCCGAGAGGGGTGCCAGTACAACTCCGTCCTTAAACCACCTGGTAACAGTGACGTGGTTCTTCACAGGAGAAGGGACTGTGCACGTGAGGAGTGCGGCTCCCCCGGCCACGCCGTGCGAGGACTGAACCCTGACTTCCCAGGGGGCGTCCATCACTGGAACAATATAAACGATATGTAAGAAAAGTGAAGTAAAGTGAGTAATTCCTCCTTACAGGTTTTTAAGGGGCTGAGAATAATTCCGTCAATCTATCGATATGATGTTCATGATATAAATAGCAATAAGTATATAGATAGAAGAAAAGTAACTCTTTCTAAGAAGAAAGATAGAAGAAAAATGATTATTCGCAAGAAAATATTTTTTGTAGACCAAAAATATACTTGCAAAAGTCATATTTCTTGCCTTCCAAAAATAAATACTGTTACTTTTATATTCCTCTAGGAGGAGTGGTAGAGGTTTGCTGTGTACACCTACACATTGCCGACGATGTTAGGTTTCAATTTAATAGAATGTTAATGCCATTATACTAGGTATGATTTGAGATGAATCTACACATTTAAAAATAATAACAAGTACCATGATCCTTAAAAAAAGATTTTTTGGAAAATCAAAAGTTTTTTATTAATGTAGACCAAAAAGAACTTATGAATAGTCAAAAGGAGAAAATATTGATTACTTAAGACTCTACCACCCGTTCGGAAAGTCATTCCTGTGGAGAAGAGCAAGAAATTCCACGGTTACTCCTTTTAACTCAGACTCAAACTCAAACTATGTAAATGTATATAATAAAAACTATAATAATAAAATATGTAAAGAGTGCGTACCAAATTATTGGTTATAGCTCTAATGTGATGCCGAACGAGAGAAAATTCAATAGTACTACGATACATGTTTAATCAGTCAAAGGATAGATGACGGACCAGTCTCCACCAGCAGCACCCGTTCATAAGTATGACTTTTAGCATTCTAGACTATTAGGTACAGAGAAGTTTTTGTGGAAAAACCAAAATTTATTCGAGCTAAGATTCAAACTGGTCTAGCGATTGCCTTTTTGGTCTAGTTGCGAATAATGCGCTTTGCGATCATGAGGTCCTGGGCTCAAACCCTAGGTCGGACAAATGTAGTTTTTCTATAGGATAATTTCCAGTATCAGTCCGGCGTCTGGAGTTGTGCCCGGTATATGACAATAAGCTCGCCCCCTATTACCTTATGGGACCTGACATGGTCGGCGAAAAGAGCGTAGACACCGTACACCTCTGCCACCGCCGCTTGGGGAATAGAGGCGTGACGGTCATAACAATAACACCATGCGCTATTAGACAAACGAAGCAGGCCCCAACAGTCTCGAGTTTAGTAAGAACGCATAAAACTTAGCAATTATTTGTTCTTCTACAGCCAAGAGACATCCACTGTACGACAAAGGCCTCTCCCTAAGATCGTCACGATACAGCTGCGTGCTGTACGCATTTTATTTTATCTGTGACCTTCAGCTGATCATTATTTGCTTAAAAATAAATATAACTTGTAACATAATTAACTTAAGACCCTAAAGTAATTGTTCTAAAATTTTTATTGCAATTTTAATAGTCATGCCTCAATATGCACCCAAAAGTACAGATTTCGTGATTAATTTGGATACCAAAGTGATTTAAAATATGGTGGATAATTCTCTATAATTGGTAGTTTGATTTTCGTATTTAATTTGTAACTCAGTTTTCTAAATAAGGAGTCTGAAGGCTTGCGTCATATATGTTACACCTAGTATAAGAAGATATACACTATATACTTCCAACCCCCGAATTCACTGATATAAACGTCTACAAAAACATGACCCTTAATTCACCGTCCCGTTTTCTTTCATTAATACCAATAACGGCCGGTCTGTCTCCGCAAAAGTCCCAAATACCGCAGATAAGCGCTCATACATCACGTTGTCACTCATTATGACACATCCCCCCTCCCCAAGCCTCCCCCTGTCCAGTAATGACGACATGACATCCAGTTACGTCATTAATTAAACGAGCCCCGGACGCCAGAATTGGGTTAGTGGTTGCTGTGTGCATCGATCAAGTGGAATTTGTATCTATTGCATCCGTATCACCTATTGAATAATTTCGTTACCCTATTATAGTTCTATGAACTTAGTTGTTAATTCATACTTACTGCTCCTTAGCAGTAAACAACTTAGCGAACCTATTTGGTGTTGTGGGTAACTTAACGGCCCCGTAGCTCTTGTGACGAACATAATAGTTATGGCTGGTGTTCACGAGGCCCTCGTATATTCATATTATACCAATGTAATAGGTTCGTCCACTATAACATTGGGAGGTTACACCTTCAGCGATATGCGAGTGTAATTTGCACACTTTTGCCACCTCTGCTCAGGAAATATAGATTGACTGTGTTTGTATTTCAATATTTTGGGTGATATCAAGATAAGAAATAAATTCAACTAAAAACCAGAAATTACATATTACCGTATTAGATCGTGTATTATCTGATGGACAAGTCAAGAGTCTCCGTAACCAGCGAACGTGTATGAGACGAATTATGAGGTTGGAGGAAGCCAGAGAGCTATGTAAGGAAAGAACCTCTTGGAACTTTGTACTCTCTGCCTACCCCGAAAGGGATCTGGCGTGATCATATAGATAGAGAGATAGGGAGAAAGCTAAATTAGTATATAAAGATCCATACGCAGACGAACTCGCGGGCGGCCGCTAGTATAAAATATTATACAAATAGGCATAGGTTCAAATTGGTTTTTACCTCGGCGGGGTGCCGGCACGCAGCGGCCGGCAATAAGGCACATCTGTTGCCACGTTATAGCCGAGTTTCCGACTAATTAGCTTCCACAGGGCGAACATTGCAAAAACTCCGCTTAGTAGTCTAATCACACTTTTTCACTTGAGTTCCTTAGTATATTTGATTGTAGCCGGGGAACTTGGGTCAAGTTGTCGAACCATATTTACTTGATGGACTTGGGAAAGTAATGTTTTTAATACTATGAATTTTGCAAGAGATAGAATCACTTGGATATTTTATATTTACTTTTGGGACTTTAATACTATGAATTTTATTTAGATTTTCTTTTGCGACAGTTTTTTATTTGGAATTCATCTTATGAAAGTTTGATTTTTTTATGTGACTAATATAACATCGATACCTCTGGCCCAGGATCGATTTTTGTGGAGAAGTAAAGGGGAGGCCTTTGCCCAGCTGTGGGATACAGAATAAGCTATTACAAAAAAAAACACGATTATTACTATCACATTCTAATAATCATTTGATATGAACGTTTTAACTCTCCTGATGATTCCTGTATTAAAGGTGCGACAATGTTCGTATAAACATGATTTTGTACGAACATCTTGAATGAGACAAACATTTGTAGGTGATACAATATTATGCGCCGTGTAAGGATCGAACACTCCACTACTCGCTCTAGTAAGCAGAGCGGCCTACATTCAAACCACTAGGCTGAGTCGTCGTCATCAATTCATTAATCAACCTTAACAACTGAAACTGAAAAATAACATTCAATAACCAATGTAAACCAAGAAAAAATGGACCATCAATTTCACGCCCACTCAAGATCCAATTCCCTTCCCCACAATTGTTTTACTTTCTACTAAGGGACCAATAAATATTTTGAATAATTAAAATTAAGATATATTTGTTTCGTTTACAAATTTAATCGAGTCTGTTTATAAAGGGAATCCCCCGGGCTGGAATTGTAACACGTTTTTAATTTACCAAGACACAAACAACTACAGGGCTTTGAGGTACCACAAAAAGAAATTAATAATAAAATTTCCACCGTCTGTTTTTAGTTTTTTTTTTCCTCTTAAACAACATAATATTAGAATAGAATGCACTGATATCCATGTTAATATAGACTTATTACAGACCACAAACACGTATTAACTGCATCTTTCCAAATATAGTCATACGCTATTTATAACCGACTTCTAAAAAGGAGCAGGTTCTTAATTCGACTGTGTTTTTTTTTGTATGTATGTTACGCGATCATTTCGCCAATTATGAATCGATTTTGATGATTCTTTTTGCATTGGATTCAGTATAGCTCCAAAGTGGTCCTATTTTAATTTCATCGAAATTGAACCTTGGACTTGTAAGATACACTGGGGAACTCCTTAACGACAAACAATACGAATGCGTAGATTGAGATATTATGGGTATTACGTCAATTAATTATTAGGTATGGACCATAGAACTAATCAGAATATTAACTGACTTCAAAAAAGGAGGAGGTCTACAATTCGTCTGTGTTTGTTTATAACGTCTTTATTTATGAACTGATTTTGTTGATTCTTTTTGCGTTGGGTTTAGTATAGTTTCGAGGTGGTCCCATTTTAATGAAATCGGTATTAAACTTTGGACTTGGAAGATACACCAGGGGACTCCTTATAGATTCCGTTATTATGGTTATTATATCAATCCTGTAGGTACCTTGCTATACAACTCAGCAAAATAATATAATATAGGTATATAAATATTAGTAAGTAATTTACTAGTCACTTAAAATTGTAAAACAAAAATCCCTTTTAAAAAAAATAATACCGACTCAAAAAGCAAAAAATAAATATTTAAAGTCGGTGCCAAGTAACCGACTGCACTAACCGGTACCTACTTCAAAAAAATATTTTTTTGCTTTTTGGTGTCTTCTATATTTTTTAAAGATTTTTTTCTTCATTGTATACAGTGGGAAGAAAAATAAAAGTATAAAATTAAAAAATATACAAAAACGCGAGCTTTACTCAAATATGAGTTATCTTCCAGTGAACCTTTGAGTGTTGAGAGATGAAGATATGAATAAGGGGGCTGTTATACAATAGAATGTCCAGAGTATTTTCAAATAAATACATACATTTAGTAATTACGATACAAATATTAACACATGTAATTATAATATATAACGTGTAACATAATTCCGCAAGCACGGCCACGAAAATTCCAACTATTTTTAAAGTTCAAAACCATTAATTTTTTTAATTTAAAAAAAATGCTTCTATTTCCGGTTCTGTTCGCTGTATTAAACAAAATTTAATAATTATTTAAAGCATTACGGCTATTTTAAATGTATTTCTATTACACACAGACGCACAGCACGCAATGCCCACCTATTTAGTACACGATAAACGTCGTGAAGATCAACGAAGACATTTTTTATTAAATATAACCCCATTTTAAGAAAACGCAATTGTAAAAGTGGGATGGGTGCCGTGGAAGATGAACACATTTACAAGCTTTTCTTTAAATTGCTCAATTCGTACGTCTATCAGTCTGTCTTTTTTTCCAGTTTAAATTTTATGATCCATTTTCTTCTAAGCACTTCTTAAAATCTCTCTGTCAATATATACTGTAATCCAGAGTTAGAGGTAATTGTTTGTGACAGGTTAGATTGACATTTTATCCAAACATTTGTATCTCCTCTTCCTCAAACCGAATTAATAATTCAAACAAATTCAATACGTATAACCGCGTAAGCCTTTCTCATTCAATGGCTGAAGCGATGAATTCTTTATCGCCTTAGAATCGTCAGGAGATGATTAAAGAAATTTCCATTTGGATTTTGTACGTTTTCTATTCGTTGGCGGTTCAATGTTTATTTAAAATGGCCGCGCGAAGAAGGGTTAACACTTTTATTTCGCAATTGGAGCAATATTTGATAACACTGTTTAATGGAGGTTAAGGAAAACTCTTCAAATATGAAAGTTATACAGACTGTTGTTTTTGTCCTCGCAGAAAATACAGGAGCAGCTGCGCGGTATAAAAATCAAGTAACTACAATTAGTCTTTTGTAAATTATTAATTAATTAAAACAAAGTTTTTTATATGTGCAGTAGCATGCCTTTGTTGTAGAGCCGAAGATAACATGCTATATTATCTAAATAGCTACCTTTAGATTAATACTTGTCTAGATTGAGCATACCACGCGCGAAAACGGCAACAAATTTAGAAACCCAAATTGGTCCATAGATTCTCCCCTTACGTCAGTGTCACTTTGGCAGCTACACATGAAAGGGAGACGGTAAAAAAAAAATGCCGGTTTGTGCCGGTGCCGTAAAACCGTGCCAAAATCGCAAAGGAAAACATAATTATAACAAGAAGATTACTTTCCTTCGGTGACTTTTAGGATTTTCTTCTGATTTTTTTACTAAAACACCAATTTTAATTTCAAAATGTACATAACATTAGTAAAATTGGCCGGTGTTGCTGACTAAGAAATGGGGTAACTTATCAAAATTATGGGGAATTTGAAATTTGTTTAAGTATGAATTAAATATTATTCAATGTTATTTTTACCATTGTAAATCACGTGAGTTGATGTGAGAGTACTAGCTTAGTATAAATATAAACGCTGAAACATCTTAGTGCTTAGGGTCTGAATAAAAAAGATAAAGTACACTTTATTTGAAAAATTAATATTATTTCGAAGAATTCTTAACAGACTGCCTCGTTGGTCTAGTGGCAAATCGCATCGCTTTGTAATCACGAGGTCCTGGGTTCACATCCTAGGTCGGACAAATGTAGTTTTTCTATCGAAAGATTCCTAGTATTAGTCCGGAGTCTGGAATTGTGCCCGGTATATGGCAATAGGCTCGCCCCCTAATACATGGGACCTAACATTGTCAGCGAAAAGTGGGTGTACTCAGTACACCTCTGCCACCTAAAGTGTAGTAGTTTAAGGACCAACATAAATACTATTGCAACGCATTCTATAAATTAGAATAAACTTATGCACTAAACAGTTAAAATCTTTTATTGCATACACCGAACCTTACATGGCGACCACGCCAGGCACGCGCCGCCGACGCGGGCGTTTTAAAGTGTCGGGTAGCGACCGCGGAGTGCAAATTCTTTTGCCTTAAAAGGACTAATTGATTAATTTGTACCGTTGCACTGAAGTGTGGTGAAACTTAAAAAATAAAGAAAAATGAATATGGATAGGACGAAACGTAAGTAGAATGTTCAAGATTTTTCGAAGAAGACAAGCAAACAGAAGTTTATAAGCTGATTGGTCATGCGAAATGGAACAACCCTCCCTCCCTCCTGCTTAAAATCAGCAGAAGATATGTGGCTAGCAGAAGAAATTCTGTTTAAAAGACAAAGGCGATATTGATAGCGGTGATGAATGGGAATTGCAAGCTATGTGGTGCCAGCATAAGGCAGTTTGTTTCGGTGCTGGGAGCGAAAGTCCCGGACGATCTCGGTGATGAGTGCTAAGTGTTGTGTAGAATAAATAGTGATTATAGGAAATATAGTAGCACGCTGTGCACACCTGTAATAGATTGATACACTTTGAATGTATTGGCCTAAGTTTTGTATGTTTGTATATTGTGTAATCGATTGTTGGTGAGCCTATAAACTAAAAATAAAAAAATAAAAATAGTAGAGGTAAAACTACTCAGTGTGAAAGAAAAATTGCATGCATTTTTTTGCATTTCATTTATTCAAATTTCAGAAAGTCCAGGATGTTGATGCCCTTTTTTTAGTGTTATTTTGCAAATAATCTACACATGTTTTCTGCGTTGCAACAAAAAGGTATTCTTTTATGCCTAAGGGTGATAGTGTGATATTTTTTGACGTATTTTTTTGTAAAGAAATCATGAAAATAATTACTTTTGATTGCAGGAATATTATATCTATGTTACTTATTTGCAATCAACACAATGTTAACATGATAGGTATGCACAATTATCTTTCATTTTACTATTACATAATTTATTTTACTTTAATAAAAAAAGAATAAAATAATAATATCAGCCTATACTGCCCACTGCTGGGCAAAGGCCTTCTCTCACAAATCGAGGTGAGAGAGATTAGGTCATACTCCACCACGCGGACCCAGTGCGGATTGGTGGAGGCAGGTTTGTGGCCACCTGCTGTTGGAACTTATGAAGCCGCCTTTAAGGCTTCCAACTCGGCTTAACGACTACCACATTAAGTGGTAACCGGGACCAACGGCTTAACGTGCCTTCCGAAGCACGGAGACGCTCGAATATGAAAATGCCACAAACGGTCACCCATCTCAGGCCGACCGACCGACCGACCGAAAAAAAGAATAATCGTAACGAATTAGATCATGTTTATCAAGTTTTGTCATAATAATACTATAAAAATCTCAGCATAAATTCGAAATGCTTTAATAAACAAAACCTGATATCTCAAATTTAGAAAGTCTGAACATATGCAAAATGTCCAAGAGATAAGTTCGTATATAACTTACGAAAATATTGTTATACAGCAAAGAGCACGATCTTTCTGATTATAATTTCTATTAGTATAGCAAGGCGGAACATAAATCATTTCGTTATTACAGATTTTTTAAGAAAAATATAAGCATCCTTCAGTTGGAACGCCCATTAACAGTCAAAGTTACCAAGGAAAGTTCTTTCGCATATTTTGATTATAATATTTTCATTCCACGACACTTTTTCTCGCTAAATTTATACTTAGTAGTTACTACTCTATATGTAAGCTTAAGTACCTAATTATTAAGCTTAATTGTTTAAACTTTTTTAATAACATAAAACTGAATAACCTAATTCCTTATATTATAATTTTATACCATAATAATTTTCGCAAGAACAATCTATATAATTTAATATTATCTAAAGAAGGAAAATATTTAAAAGTGGTGATTTATAATGAAAATGTATTATGATGTTTGATAAAAGAAAAAAATATTTTAATATGGCTGATAAAAGTGGCGTGGGCAGGCCGCCAACAAGATGGACCGATGCCTTGGTGAAGGTCGCGGGTAGAAGTTGGATGCGTACAGCACACAGCCGGTCGTTGTGGCGGTCTTTAGGGGAGGCCTTTGTCCTGCAGTGGACTTCTTTCGGCTGAAGAAGAAGAAGATAAAAGTGTAATAAAGTAAAAGTATATTGTATGAACAATATACTTTTACTTTCAAAAATCAAATAAGTGTAATATATAGTTTGTGTTTTAGTATATAAGCATATACGTGGTATTGCACCGAAAGTTATATTATCTTTCGGTACAATACCCCAATTCCGAGTCATTCAATACATGAATGAGGAATGAATTGATGGTTACATAATTTTCAATTTATAGATTGTGCATATATTAACGCAGGCAACTGTTAATCACACATCATTTTAAGTGTAATCAATCAATCAATCAATCAATCAATCAGCCTATCGTAGTCCACTGCTGGACATAGGCCTCTCCTAACACGCGCCATTGCACACGGTCCCCCGCCTTCCGCATCCAGTCCGTCCCAGCGACCTTCTTGAGGTCGTCGGTCCATCTAGCTGGGGGCCGTCCTACCTTACGCTTACCAAGTCGCGGTCTCCACTCTAGGACACGCTTGCTCCATCGGCCGTCGGTCCTTCTGCAGATGTGACCAGCCCATTGCCACTTTAGCTTACTGAGTCTGCGAGCTATGTCGGTAACTTTGGTTCTTTGTCGGATTACCTCGTTACGAATTTTATCCTTCAAAGAGACGCCGATCATAGCTCGCTCCATAGCCCGCTGTGCGACTTTGAGTTTGTGGACTAGTCCCACTGTGAGTGTCCACGTCTCGGCCCCGTAAGTCATAACAGGTAGAACGCATTGGTTAAAGACTTTAGTCTTCAGGCATTGCGGTATAGGCGAAGCGAAAACGTGACGTAGTTTGCCAAATGCTGCCCAACCCAACTGGATCCTGCGGTTGATTTCTTTCTCGAAGTTGTTCCTACCAAATTGGACAACTTGTCCAAGGTAGACATACTCCCGAACAACTTCGAGCATCGAACCATCGACGTAGATCGGTCCCGGCGTGACATGCTCATTAAACATGATCTTGGTTTTATCCAAGTTCATGCCGAGACCGACACCTCGAGAGGCTCCATTTAGGCTATGCAGCATTCCGCTCAACTGTTCCAGTGACTCTGCCACGATGACGATATCATCGGCAAACCGAAGGTGTGAGATGTATTCGCCGTTGATGTTAATGCCCCGCCCAGTCCAGTCCAGCGTCTTGAAGACGTCTTCGAGTGCATTGGTGAAGAGCTTGGGGGATATTACATCCCCCTGTCTTACCCCTCGATGCAGCTCGATCGGGTTGGTCTTTTGGTCCTGGAGCTGGACGGTCATTGTGGCGGTATCATACAGACATCTCAACACCTCGATATAGCGCCAATCGATGCCACATCGCTGCAGAGCATCCAAAACCGCCCAGGTTTCGATGGAGTCGAAGGCTTTCTCGTAGTCCACGAAAGCCATACACAGCGGCTGATTGTACTCTTCGGTCTTCTGTACAATCTGCCGAACAGTATGGATGTGGTCTACGGTGCTGTAGCCTTTTCGAAACCCGGCTTGTTCCGGTGGCTGGAACTCGTCAAGTCTTCTGGCGAGGCGGTTTGTGAGTACTCTCGAGAACAACTTGTAGACGTGGCTCAGGAGTGAGATGGGTCTGTAGTTCTTCAGCAAGGTTTTGTCACCTTTTTTGAAGAACAGAACCACCGCACTCCCGCTCCACGCTTGAGGTGTTAAGCCCTGGTGGATGACGGAATTAAAGAGACTCGCTAGCTTTTTCAGGATTGGAGTCCCGCCTGCTTTTAGGAGCTCAGTGGTGATTCCGTCATCGCCTGGCGACTTGTTGTTTTTGAGCTGCTCGAGAGCCACTCTGACCTCGTCCTGGTTGACATCAGGGATGTCTTCCGTATCGTGGCGTGCTAGTGGGGCTCTGTGGTCGTCAGCGCTGGGTCTCGAGGGTTTAGCCATCCGTGATGCGTACAGGTCTTTGTAGAAACTCTCAATTTCCTCGAGTATCTCGAACTTGGAGGTCACGGTTTTGCCATCCGCTGTATTAAGTTTCGTCAGATGGGATCTACCTAGCTGGCGAGCGAAGACTTTGGTGCCTCTGTTCTGTTCAATCGCAGCCGCGATGGCGCGGGTGTTGGAACATCGGAGGTCACGTCGCACCCGCTTCCGGATCTTCCGGTTGAGGTTCCTCCCATCCGGCGAAGACGCCTGCGTGGATGACATTTCCCGTCTCTGCCTCATAAGTTCGAGAGTCTCGAGCGAGCGTAATAACAAATAATATATTTCAAAACTTTTTAAAAAGTCGGGTAAAGAATCCTTAAGCTGGTATTCCCAAAATACGTACGACATGACAGGTAACCATTGCAACCGTGCCGCTTTCCCCACTGATTGTTGTTAGCAATTTCGTGTCTAGACAAGTATTAGTCTAAGTAGCTTCCATACCGCGTGGTGGAGTATTCTTCACTTTAACTAATTATTTAATGTCAAATTAGAAACTAAAGAATTTAGAGAGATCAGAGAGTTAATATAATCCTTGTCATACTACAAATACACTAAATAAAGGTGATCGTGACAACACGCTTTTTAAATGACGTTATGGTAGCGAAAATTTGCCATTGATGACGCTAGCAAGTCACGTTCATGTTTATTCGGTAAATTTGTGGCGTGACAAGGATGGCAATACAACTGCTAAGCCCTCAGTTCTTCCAGTCAGTCTATGTTTAATCACATTTCGTGCTAAGCCTAAAGTTAACGTATTGTTTCCACCATCGTAGGCGAGGGAAATAACGATCAAATGAAGAATATTACGCCTTTTCTATTACACCGTTTTCTTCTTCGATTAAGGATAATAATGGGACAGTGTCTTTTTTATTGACATTGGCTAATATTGGTATTCTACACGTACTTGTCTTTCTAGCTGGCGCAGGCTTAGTCCAGTGATTTAGAGCATAGGCCGCTCCACTCACTGAGACGAGTAGCTGTGGGTTCGATCCCCGAACTGCACAAATCTTTAAGTGAGTCACAAATGTTTGTTACGGTGAAGGTATGTGATTTTGGAAGTCTTCGTCCCGCAATGGAAGCCTATCGGCTGATGATGATAATGTAAATTACATGTTCGTAAACGCACGCAGGCCAGCGGAAAAATTCTTCGGGCTACGTTTTTTATATTATATGTTTGGTCTGTTCGTAACTGTCTAGGCTTAATCACATTTCGTTCTAAGGCTTTCTAGCTCGCGACGTCTTGGTACTTACTCGGTTAAGAGCTTCAACCAATCCACTCATTAAATCGAGAAGCCGCACGAAAAATATTTTTGTGCGGGGTATTTCTATATGAAAACATCTCTAAGACATAATTCTTTGAAGCTAGTGGAAAATGTTTGGCCAGTTCATAACTGTCTACGCTTAATCACGTTTCGCGCTAAGCCTAATACCCGAGTTAACATTTTGTTCCCACCATCGTCGGCGAGGGAAATCACGGCCCGTCTGTCCATTATTCATGGCGGAGTCGGACTCGCAGCGGGTTTCATTACCAGAGGAGTGGGGAGGCTTTTGACACCTCATTACTTTTGACTGAATGTTTCGCCGATTCGATTTTAATTGTGGCGGAGATTGCTCGGGGAATAGTGAGGTGTGATGATTCTGTTATTGTTGGGTTGTTGGTTTGCTACCGGCTTTAATTTCCCCTATACAAAACTTCAGCGTCCCACTTTTATTCCCCAAAGGGTACAGATGTACTGTGTATGCCCAGTAGTATAAATCAACGGCTCACCGGCTGCAATGGCAACTGAGTTACACAACGTACAAACGTCACGCTTATATCCCCAAGTGGGGGTGGTAGAAGTGTTGTGTACTTAAAAATTTTGCCGACGATGTTAGGTATCAATGTAATAGAGTTGAGACTATTGCCATTACGCTAGGAACAATTAAAGACTCGAGCGTACTACTGAGATTTTTTAACGGGAAAACCGCTATTGAGAATTTTTGACAGAAAAATTTGAATGCCACTAGCCCACAAAACAGTCTTGTAGAAACTCATCATAATTTTAAGCATGCTAATTACTCTTGTAATGTTTTAACCTATACAACAAAAACGAGTGCATGATCAATTATTTAACATTACCTTTTTTCCAGATGATAATCGGTAAATTACCACATGCACATAGTAATAAACCATATAATTAACGTAGTATTAAAAATTAATAGTTGTTATTAAAATGTAATTTTTAATAAGTCATCCATCACACATTTCAAAAATTTCAATTATACCGATACTCTAAAATACAAACTTGAATAAATTCTATCATAATCAAGTAATCGGTATAATTCATAAGTAACAACCGAGTGAGCAAAACCAAATATACATCTTCTAACCAAAACACAGATCCCTTATTCTCAGAAGTCAGTGGAAAACCAAGACATGATTTTAAAACCTAGCAACTCGCACATCTCCAGGGAACAAGCGAAGCTCTATATGAAATTAAAACTCTTGCACTAGGAAAAGAATAACACAATAAATGTTACTACAATAACTGATAAAGCAGGTTCAGAAGTTTGTATTTTACCATGATTTTATTAAGTTGCTCCATTTTGTTTGGTACTTTTCAAATTGATTTTAAGCAAACTTGCCAACTAACTACTGACTTGAAACTGGAAATATAGGTAGCTCGAAACTAGATAATAATATGATATGATATAGATATGGCTGCCTCGTTAGTCTAATGGCAAAGCGCACCGTTTGGTGATCACGAGGTCCTGGGTTCAAATCCTAGGTCGGACAAATGAAGTTTTTCTAACGAAAACTTCCCAGTATGAGTCGGGAGTCTGGAATTATGCCCGGTATATAGCAATAAGCTCGCCCCCTATTACATGGGACCTAACATCGTCGGCAATAAGTGGGTGTATACAGTATTTCTCTGCCACCCTCGCTTGGGGAATATAGGCCATGTATATTCACTTTTATTTTTATGAAATAGAAAAAATAATAAAATGAAAAACATGGGGTGTATGCAATAGGTAATTATTTAAGAATGAGTAGCTTAAAATTGAAAATGAATGAAAAGTTGTGCGAGTTCTGTTAACGGGGCGGTTACTCAATACACATTTTTAGTTTTAAATTATTTGGAGTCGGTGTCAAGTAACAGGCTGCACAAATCGACTGGCGCCGACATTAAATATTTAATTTTTGCTTTTTGAAGTCAGCTTCCCTATTTTAAAAAACAAGTTATTAATAGTTTTAGTTAAGTAATAATTGTTTTACCTAAGTTTCAAAAAACGCAAATAAAAGTGGCACTACTCTACTACTTCATAAAAATATCCAAGTCAGAAACCGCATAGTATTCGCAAAATACATTTGTACACATCAAATTTCAGTGAGAGCGCGATTGCGAAATAAAACCCCACATCAAACGCCGGCGGCTGGAAACTTAATAATTGAATTAAAATTGAAACAATGGAAAAATCGGGATTACCGACCCACCGGTAGCAGATTCTGGCTTTTTGTGCTGCGAGAGAATAATCATGTAATCTTCTTATCTGATAACTTGGATTTTTTTAATTCGAAAAAGCTGTGTATAATGGTATAGGTGTATTAGTGTAGTGTAATAGTGAATGAATTAATAAAATGATAATCTATTACGTTATTTTTTACTAATCGAAAGTATCAATTGCTAGTAGGATTTGTGTTTCCTATATTTATGTATTTTAAAAAGTCCTTTTTAAAAGTCAACGGTATGATCAGCGACTTTTGTTGCATGAAATCTATTATTTTTAAAAGGGGTTGGAACAAAGGAAAGATAATTAATATTTGAATATGTCGCTAATATTTGGTTTGGTTAACGTTCGCCAACATTTGTAAAATAAATAATATTACCGATTTCAAAAATTGAGAATGTACTTATATACGCTCATGGAGAGCGTTTTATGTTGCATTAAGTGCTTAAAGAGCACTGAATGTCATTTACACTATCACGCCAGATCCCTTGCGAGTTAGGCACAGAGTGCTGAGTTCTAACAAGTTCTTTGCTTACGGACTCTTTGGCTTCGTCTCACATATGCTCGTCGGTTACGTCTCGCTTTTAATGTCCTGTGTATTCCATTCATATAATCTAAGAGTACGTATAACTACTCTAAGCCCTCGCATCTCAGTTGCTTAGTCTGCATAGCTCTCCCCCCCCGCCGGGTTGCGCGGAGAACAAAAGCCCTTTTTACTCGAAAGCCTGTAGGGCCATTAATTCCACTCTAACTCGAGTACTTTTGGAAAACGCTCAACTTCATTTGTTTAGTCCCTGTTATAAAGCGGGGGATTATGTTTTGTGTAATTTTGCCGATAAACTGCCAAGTTGCCGGAACGTTTTGATTTATATTTGAAATACTTCTTGCGGTGTCAATAAACGTTTTTGATGTTAATGCTTAATTGAAATTTAATTTTACGTTAGTGATATTTTGAATTTAATATGTAAATTTTGTTGTAAATCTATTGAAGAAGCCCGAGTGGAGGTAATGCACTGTGCACACTCTCATTATGCCTGTGTTGTTTCCATGGTTCCATGTTCCATGTTCCATGTCTATAGCAATTATACTAGGCACAATCCAAGCTTCGAACTTGTATCAACAATATTTCGCTAGAAAAACCACACGCTGTCCGACCCAGGATTCTAATCCAGGAGCTCGTGGTCGAGCACAGGTATGCTTGATCACGAGTTCTTGGATACCTAGCGCACAGCATACCTAAGTACGAGACCAACGAGGCGAGTATAAATAGAATTCAGAATTTGACAGATTCACCTTTATACGTTAGTCTAAACAAATTTTTATCTACAACATTTTACTTTTTCGAGATTTTTTTGTTTTTAATAAAAATTGATCAGCTAGCTTGATTGAACAATTAAAAAAAACGCGAGGCATCAAAGGTTATATAAGAATTCTCATAATATATATTGTAATTAAGGTTGCAAAGACTAATAATTTAAAAAAATGCCATTACTAAAATATTGTCAAAGTTAGGACTTGGTACGGGCTGAAATGGTCCAAACTCCGATATCCGTTATAAAGTTGATATTACACTGCCTCGCATCGCTATTGTGTCGCTCGCTATTGTTCGGAGAGCGCGCAAAAAGACCTCGAGCATCCCTCAAGATACTGTTGAGAGGCAAATCGTCTGATACAGGCGCAGAGCACCGATAAGTGCTGAAAGAGCTGACGGCAAAGGAATATGTTGATGTGTATAGAGGGAAACTCCTGAAATACTTTTTTCGTGGTAGATAAGAGTGGTTTCTTTTATTTATGAGAACTGTAGAACTCATTTGTGAGGTATTGTATAGCTTAATGAAAACAGAAGATATCAGAAACAGAAGATATGCTACAGTTTAATTTATTGTTTTGAGCATAGGCGGTTTTGAGTATTGGTTCGAGTACTTGCAATTTCGATTCTCTACGGGAGAAATGTATGACTCACAATTTTTATTCCCTTCCCCCCGGACTGCGAGAGGGAGTAGTCGTGTGTTCCCGTATTTGCCTTTTTTTAAAAATATTTTAAATAAAATATTCAATAAAATAAATTCAGTGAAGTACCAGGAGCGCATAAAATAGTTGCGTACACGTAGTGTGTGTGCAGGACAGCAACACTGCAGACAGAGGTCATCGTCCTAGTACCGCTGCGCATGCGACACACTCTCTTGCGTCCCTAATACACAATCCATAGGCGAGAGCGTTTAGCGGATGTCTCTTCGGATCTGGCCCAAGTGAAAATCAGGAAGACTGATATTAATAACTCAAGGTACATATTTTACTGTTATACAACTACTTCTGTAATAATGCCTTTAAATCGGACCCCTTCTAAGACACCACTGGATGAGGCTGAAGGTTCTACCTCAACTTTATGCCCCCAGTTATTTCTTCAAACGATGTCTACCCCGGATATCTCAGCTGTGGGTACCGAAAATGTAACAAGCCGTTTGAAGAGAAAACGCGGTAATTGTGACTGCACAACTAATTTTATGGACGCTTCAACGAAGCGTTCAGACATGAAATTCGCAAAATTACAGTCCGATATTAATGAAATCAAAGCCCAAAATGCAGAAATAAAAGATTCGTTAAGTTTCTTATCAAAAGAATATGACGACATAAAATTGAAAATGACCACTACGGAATCTGAACGGGAAACGACCCGCTGCCATATTCTTGGTCTAGAGAAAAAAATAGATAATTTGGAACGACACATAAATTCCACAAAAATTGAGATAAGAAATGTGCCCCAAAATCATCAAGAAAATAAAGACTGAACTTTGCTGAAACTAATAACTACAAATACTGTTGGACCTCATTTGGAAGAGTTCTTCTCAAAAAACAAGATGGAGATCGACACAAAATTATAGATAATGAAGCAGATCTCGATCGCCTTCGGCTCTCAAAATGACTAATATCTCATGAAGGCATGAAGTCCTAATGTTTGATTTAATTTTTCGTTATTTATTAATTTTTTATTTCTAAAATATACTCACACGTTAACCTATACACACACACACACATACATAATACATGCATAAAATGGTTTCAGGCATTTATTTTCTCTCTCTTCCTCTCTTTTACAAATCACTTACAGAGAAAATACAAAACTTATAGTACTACAAACATAAAATTAAGCGGACTTGGCGTAGTTAGCGGATTGACGTACACAAACGATATAAATAAATGCAGGGTAGTTACAAACGGAGAAATAGGAGCCTATACAAAATCTGTTTTGTTTGCGGCTTCGTAGTTAGATGGTAACTGTGTGAGTGCGGAATATAATAATTGTTTATTAAGGCCTATGAAATAGTGGCAACTTGAAAGAAATAGATTAAAGTAATATAAGGTATGTAATTGACTAGAAAGATTTTTAAGTGCAACTTGTATTATTATAGTATTGGGTATCTATTGGTATCAGATTATTGACTATTATGGTTTCTTTATATATATTCGATTACAATTAGCAATTAAACTATTAGTATATTATGCGTTTTTTTTTCTAATTATAATTTGTTATGTATGTAAAGTTACATACTCTATATAATACATACATATACACACACATATATTATTTAGGGTCCTAGCAATGAAAAATTATTAAAAATATGGTATTTTAACAACTTTTTAAAAGTGAGTAGAGATTTAGCTTCTTTTATGCTACTAGGTAATTTATTGTAATGAGCTCCTTCATATAAAATACTTTTTTTGCCATAGTTTGTCCGAGGAGCTCTTAGGTAAAGGTTATTTGCCTGTCTTGTCATTCGTTTGGTGTAATCTATCCTTTTTGTAAAGTTAATTTGGGAGTGGATGTCTTTCGTTAAGATTTTTCGAATAAAGATACATGTGTTATATCTATATATTTGAGCTAGATTCATAAGCTTAGTTTCTTTAGATTCTTTCAGTGGGTGTGAGGTAGTCATAATGAAATAGTGATTTTATGATTTTGTTTTGAGTTACTTGTAGTTTTTTTAAGTTTGATTTTGCTGTTGATCCCCATACTTCAATCAAATAATGTATGTGTGGCTTGACCAAGGAATTGTATATGGTATGTTTAGTTTATTTAGGGAAACATCGTGCTAGGCCTTTTATTGCCCCTGTTAGTGAGTAAATTTTATTGTGTATTTTTTCAATATGTGGTTTCCAGGTAAGCTGGTTATCTAAAATTAGGCCCAAATAGTTTTCATTTTTTACTTTTGTAATTATTTCACCATTTATAGTAAGATGATTAAAACTTTCAAGTTTTTTGTGTGTTAATCTTTTTAATGAATGGCCAAAATAAAACAGGCTTGTATTTATGCCATCCAGACCTTAACTTGTGTTTGAATCTAGATTTTGTAATATTTTTATTTAATAATTTATTTCCAACTTACTGCTATCATTACAGGGTAATCCCTAATGCAATAGAGTACATTTCCACTTCAGCTTATAACATATAACATAGTGCGCGCGACAGGGGCGCCTCTTTCAGTAGGTTGGTGCGCGCGCTCGGCACTTGCAGCAGCTGCGGCCGCCAGCGCCGGTATACGTACCTGTCTGAGACGCATAGACCTATCCGTGCTAGCATATTTGGATTGTGCACTTTCCCTCTGAGTATTTTGAATAGGTACAATGCGAGTGCGAGTGCCCTCCGAACCCTCAATTCAGTATAGCCTACCATGCCTAAGACAAATAAAGTTGGATACATCAACGGGTACAGTGGATAGACCCCATAGTACTTCATATACAAGTACCGAACAAATTTATTCTGAACTCGCTCCAACATGAGATTATATTTAATTTCATGTGGGCTCCAGATGATTGCGTTGCATTAGTTTTAGTACTTCGTGTTCGGTAGTTAGCCTTATCTGTGATAGTGTCAGAGCGTTATTCTTTGTTTTTTTTATACAAAAACATTAAAACACAGAATCTTCATAACACAACATGTATCACACTACATATACAATATCACTTATACTATACAACACGGGTTCATACTGCTGCCAAAATCTTTCTAAAATATCTCGCCCAGTGTTTTGTGACATTCTACATACTTGCGTTTGGTAAAATATTGGAATCAATAGTCTGCTCTGCTATTCAAAACTACTTTAAGCAATATATCTCCAATCACCAGCATGGCTTTGTAAAATCTAGATTAACCAGTACTAACTTGAAGCCGCGTGGTTCCCGGCTTAGAATAGGACCAACCCATCTCATCCCATCGGGTGTCGTACAAGGCGACTAAGGGAAAACTAGGGAATGGGCAGCAGCGTTCTCTTAACAATTCTGCGATCAAAAACTGCGCTCGCCAACCCGCCTGCCAAGCGTGGCGAGTATGGCAAATCCCCCCAATCACTATTATGGAAGAAAAGAAGAAAACCAGGCCCCTAGTCCCCGGCGGTCCTGATCGTCCTGGCCACGGTAGCAGCCATGGTAACGACAGGACAAGGGGTGCTAAGAATCTCCGGCAGAGATTCGGCTACCACCAAAAACGAAAATTGGCCCTGGTGACATACAACGCACGCACTTTGAGGACAGATGAGAAGCTTGTTGAGCTGGAAGAAGAGATAAACAAGTTGCGGTGGAGTATTGTTGGTTTATCGGAGGTCCGAAGAGAGGGCGAGGACACGATAACCTTAAAATCCGGCAACTTGTTTTACTACCGGGAGGGCGAACAGCAGTCCCAAGGTGGTGTCGGATTTATCGTCCACAAGTCACTCATAGACAACGTTGTGTCCATCACTAGTGTGTCGAGCAGGGTAGCGTACCTGATACTCAGAATATCCAAAAGATATTCGCTGAAGGTCATACAGGTCTACGCACCGAACTCGACATACTCAGATGATGATGTCGAAGTTATGTATGAGGACATTAGTAGAGCCATACATACTTCCAAAACACACTTTACAGTGGTTATGGGTGACTTCAATGCGCGGCTGGGCAAACGGGGCGATGATGAGTTGAGAGTGGGGCAATTTGGATATGTGCAGCGCAACCCCAGGGGTCAGAGGCTGGCCGAATTCCTGGAGAAGGAGGGACTCTTTATGATGAACTCTTTCTTCCAGAAGCCGCCTCATAGGAAATGGACCTGGATGAGCCCTGATGGTTCCACCAAAAACGAAATAGACTTCATAATGAGCACCAAGCGACAAATATTTAATGATGTCTCCGTGATCCACAGGGTAAAAACCGGCAGTGATCACCGAATGGTCAGAGGCACATTAAATATTAATGTCAAAATGGAAAGATCGCGTCTGATGAAGTCTACGCTTCAACCTTGTAATGCACATATCCAAAACCCCGAGAACTTTCAACTCGAATTGGCAAACCGCTTCGAATTGTTAGACAGCAGCGCATCAGTGGACGAAATCAACAACAGGCTGGTAGAGACTTTCCATACGGTCGGGTCCAAGTATTTTAAGCCCCACCGTAAAAATAGACCTCAAAAACTATCCAACTACACCCGAAACCTCATGGCTGAGCAACGTTCCATGACGCTCCAAACCTCCGATGATGCTAAGTCCTATAGGCAGCTCAATGGACAGATATTGAAGTCCTTGCGACAAGACTTACGGTCCTTCAATACAAGGCGTATTGAGGAGACCATAGCACAGAACAAGGGCTCTAAAGTGTTCGTAAGAGACGCGTCTATTGGGCAAAGCCAGTTGACGAAGCTGAAGATGGAGGACGGAAACGTAACGTCGAATAGGTCGGAGGTGCTCAGGGAGATAGAGAGGTTCTATGGGCAGTTGTATACCTCAGTAGCTGAACCTGTTGTTGACTTGGTAAAAGACCCAAGAGCCAAGCTAACCCGACACTACACTGAAGATATCCCGTACATCAGCCTGTACGAGATTAGGATGGCTCTCAAACAACTCAAAAATAACAAAGCGCCGGGCGAAGACGGAATTACCGTAGAGCTTCTGAAAGCGGGCGGAACGCCAGTAATTAAAGTCCTTCAGAGGCTGTTTAATTCCGTCTTGCTCGAAGAGAAAACGCCGGAAGCATGGAACAGGGGTGTGGTGGTACTGTTTTTCAAGAAGGGTGATAACACTTTACTGAAGAATTATAGGCCCATCACACTGCTGAGCCATGTTTATAAGTTGTTTTCGAGAGTCATTACGAATCATCTCGAACGCAGGTTTGATGACTTCCAGCCTCCCGAACAAGCCGGTTTCTGGAAAGGCTTTAGTACCATAGACCACATACATACGCTGCGGCAGATTATACAGAAGACCGAGGAGTATAATCGGCCACTATGCTTGGCGTTTGTGGACTATGAGAAAGCCTTCGATTCGGTCGAGACTTGGGCGGTTCTTAGATCTCTCCAGCGATGCCGCATTGACTATCGGTATAATCTATCTATCTAAAATATATCGGACTAAAGTTTTCAGTCAATGTGTGTTACCAGTGATGATATATGGATCAGAGACGTGGTCTCTTACAATAGGTCTCATAAAAAAGCTCAGAGTTGCTCAGCGAGTTATGGAGAGAGCTATGCTCGGCGTTTCTCTACGCGATCGAATCAGGAATGAGGAGATTCGTAGAATAACCAAGGTTACCGACATAGCCCTTAAGATTAGCAAGCTGAAGTGGCAATGGGCGGGCCACATAGCGCGTAGATCGGACGGGCGTTGGGGCAGAAAGATTCTAGAGTGGCGACCACGTATTGGCAAGCGCAGCGTGGGACGACCGCCTGCCAGATGGACCGACGATCTTGTGAAAATCGCAGGAAGTCGTTGGATGCAGGTGGCATCGGACCGGTTACGCTGGAAAGCGATTGGGGAGGCCTATGTTCAACAGTGGACAAGTATGGGCTGAGATGATGATGATGATGAACTTGACCGCTTTTGTTGATAACGTGACAGGAGCTATGGATAACAGTAAACAAGTACATGTTATTTATACCAATTTTAGTAAAGCGTTCGATAAGGTTGATCACCGCATATTAATGTATAAATTGGCTAACTATGGATTTACGGGCTCTCTGTTGCAATGGTTGAAAACATATATTGAAGGTCGATCATTTTTTGTAGTGGTTAACGGTTTCGGGTCACTGAAATATACCGTTAGTTCAGGAGTTCCTCAAGGCTCCCAGTTAGGTCCAGTGCTCTTTAATATTTTTATAAATGATCTCCCATATTGTTTAAAGAGCTCCACGCCTTATTTGTACGCGGATGACCTGAAAATTATGAGGGTAGTAGACACATTCGCTGATTGTATCGCTCTGCAGAATGATGTGAACAACCTCGTCAATTGGTGTAATACAAATGGCATGCTTTTGAATATTAGGAAATGCTTTTATATGAATTTTAGTCGCAAGCTAAACGGTGCAGTCACATATCACTACTCTATTAATAATACTACCTTAGATGAGGTTGAAACAATAAGGGACTTGGGTATTTTATTGGACAAAAAGCTCACTTTTATCCCACACGTCGACCACATTGTCAGTAAGGCATCTAAGACTTTGGGTTTCGTACTTCGCAATGTCAAGCCGTTTAAATTAATTAAAACTAAAATTATCCTATACTACTCACTAGTTCGTAGCACACTGGAATATGGATCAGTGATTATATGGAGGCCTCACTTCGCAACGCACACACTAAGGATCGAAAGAATACAAAGGCGTTTTATGAACCATTTGGCATTTGTTACAGGTGAAGCGAAAAAAGTATCATCCTACAGAGATAGGCTTAACAAATTTGGAATGACCAGTCTTGATCGACGGAGAGATACACTGGACTTAATGTTCTTATTTAAAATAATGAGAAACTGTATCGATTGTCCACAGTTACTTGAGCGATTTGGATACGCTGTTCCATATCATTACCCCCGTACAATAATAAAAAAATGTATTTTCGATGCCGCGATACCGAACGGTCATGGGTCGATCTTCACCTATCCCACGAATGTGTAACCTATATAATAAGTATAGTGATACATTGGATATCCATTTCGACAGTCCTTATACATTTCGTAAGTCTTTATCAACTTTATAGCTATATGTATATACACACTTTTTCTGTTTTCTGTTTAAAACTTAATTTATGTATGTCTTAATGTAAACTTAATCTACACTATTAATTGAATGCAGTGTTTATCTGTTATATGGTGTGCAATTAGATATAAGTACCTAGAACTAAAATTTTAAACGTTAAGCATGTAAGATTGTAGCACCTGTTGATAAACCCAATAAATAAATAAATTAAATAAAATACTAAAAATGATGAACATAGACATAATTTCTCATGAAATTGATCAAGTTTTAATTGCTGACTCTTTTATGTGTTCTCCAGAAGAATGCCGTAATTATATTGGGCAATGTGGCCATACTTTACAGATCGTACATATCAACATCAGGAGCATTAATAAGAATCTGAACCAATTTGTTTCAATGCTATAACACAAACAGAATTCGACTTTATGATTTTAACAGAGTAGTAGCTACAAGTATCAGGATGTATACCCGTCATACATGAACACTCCTCGCACCATACTAAAAATAATCCTATACAATTACAATTTATGTCAAAAATACTTTGATGTGTGTCTTAAAAGAACCAATAATTTCCGATGCCAACTGTTTAATAAGTTGTTGCCACAACACTGCTATAATTGCTATCTATCGTTCCCCGTCTTATGCTAACTTAGAGAACTTTTACTCTTGTCTAGATGATATGTTAACATCTCTAAAATCATATCATAATATTATTCTTATAGGCGACACGAACATTGATATAATGCCTGGAAACGATGATCGACATTCAGATGATTATTTAACTCTAACAGCTACGCTAGGTCTACTAATGTCTTGATCATATAATGATGAAAAGCAGGACATCAGCTAGAGTTATCATCTTAGATACACACATTACGGATCATTTACCTATAGGCGTATTTTTAATATAACTAAACCAACCACATGCTTAGCACAAAACACCTCGATCCGATATAATTATGAATCCATAAAAAAAAACAGAAAATATGATTTCAGCCCCATATTACATACATCTGACGAAGATCTAGGAACTAATCTTTTAATTACAGGCGTTCAGACTGCCATAAATGATAACAGTACAGTAGTCCATTCTTCAAATAGAAAAAGATTGATTAAACCTGGTTGACCCCTGGCCTACTTCGCTGCATTCGTAACCGTGATAAAATGCATCGAAAAATCAGCAAGACTCCATGTGATCTTAATTTTAAAACCTCGTACACTGGTACCGCAATTTTGTTAATTTGCTGCTCAGAAAATTGAAACGAGCTTATGAAAACTTTGAACTTAACAATGCAAAAAGCAATCCAAGGGCTCTATGGAACGTTGTCAAAAATATCACACACAGTGGTCGTCAAAGGCAACCAGCCAATATCTTACTTAATTCTTCTGCCGATCCTCTAACATCGATAAACAGTATCAATAACTTTTTCGTAAATATTGGTAAGAACCTTGCATCAAAAATTTTCGCAGTCAATCAACACGTTTTCAGACTTTCATCTTTATCTCCTAACAACTCTCTTGTTATACCATTCGTTGATATTTATGTGCAAAGCATAATTTGCAGTTTGCGCAGAGATAGTGCAACCGGATGGGATAATATTCCAGCTCTAGTCATAAAAAACACCAGCCGCACTCTTTCTCCATATATAGCTCACGTGTGTAATAATGCCATCAACTCGGGTACTTTCCCTAAAGCTTTTAAACGTGCTTTAGTTCATCCTGTGTACAAGAGTGGGGCTAGAGACAATGTATCTAATTATTTTTTATTTATTTTTATTTATTCTTTATTGTACACGTTTAATTATAATAACAATAAGATAGGAAAGTTTATGTACAAAGGCGAGCTTAACTCAAAATTGAGTTCTCTTACAGCAAACCTAATAGGCATAGAGAGATGAAAACACAGAGGACAGTACCAAGTGTACAATCGAAGTAAAATGTGCAAATAACTAACTATATATAATTATACAATATATAACATATACATACAAACCTAACATAATAATATATACATAAACATTTATCGATACATAAAAAAAAAAAATACATATATATCAATAATAATACATACATATTTACACATATAGA